>JARHVA010007004.1:22500-110000 GCA_037957365.1 Torreya grandis
AAAAAGAATAAACAAGAATAACCTTATAAATTTTGAGTTTTAAAACATCCAAAGTTCCTATTTATATCATACTCAAGTTGAAAGTTAATACCCACATATATATTTTTATATTTAACCAACTAGTTCAAATTTACATTAAAATACCTAGAATAGTCTTTATTGGGTCTATGAGAATACACAACCAATAAAATAGATACACCTTGTTAATAATTTTCATAGGAGTTCCAGATTTTTGTAAAATAAACACATAGAAATATATTTATTTAAACTCAGTTTTTTATATTTCATTGCAAAGATATCAGCCCATATACATTTAACTTAGGATTTTTTGGGTCATATACTTCGTTCTTTGGATGCTTGAGCCAACCACAAGGCCAATAATTTAGACCCTTTTATTTTAAAATTTAAATATAATGAAACTACAAAATTACATCATAAATATCAACCAAAATTCTTCAACAAATCACATAGCATATATATGAATCTTAATAATGAAACCAAACTGGTAATAAAGACCAACTTGACAAAATTGTAACCTTTTCTCCAAATTCCTTCAAGACTCTTCTTTCTCTCTAGTGTACAATCCTCTACTATATCATTTTATGTCCTCCCATGCTTCCTTTCTTTCCATTTTATTCTCTTTCATGTTACCCAAACCCCTATTTCCACCAAAACTCCATGGTTATGTTGATGCATTTAAAACAAGTCATAGATGAACAACAATCCTTTTATGTTTTCTCATGCCAAAAATAACAAACTTAGTGATTGTTTTCATAATGGTTTGGTAACATAATTCAACACCTAGTTTAAACCCTAATCTCAATATTTTTACTACTTAATCGATAAAATAATCCATTCAAACTTTATGCATGTGCATTGACTTCAAAAAATCACATTAAGCATCATTATTATTGATAGGTAGTAAAATTCCATAAAAGTCAATAAATGTTATAACACTAATCAAACATAATGAATTCCCAATATTCATAAGACAATGCAACCATTATCAATTACTTAGTATAGGGTTAATAAAAATTCCATAGAATTATACAAATTAATTAAAAATATTACAAATCTCATAAGAAGATTAGCAATGACTAAAGACAAAGTCTTGACAACAATCATTAGTCAATATAACTAATTCCAAAATGACCATGCCAAACTAATTTAAATCTTTCCCTGTTACTTAGTAAATATAATATTCATTTAGAAAAAAATACCATTAAATTTAAAAGCAATGTATTAATACATTACTAATTTATAATTCAATCACACATATTTCCAAAGTTTGTAGCAATAACACATAGTGAAGATTTTAAAGTATACTTTAAGACAACCAACATTATGCAAAGCAAATCAGTTTAGGAAAATAAAAATTCAACACAAAACCATATTCAATCATGGAAAACATTATTATAACTAAAATAAAATATTAGATATCAAATCAAAAAATGAATATAAAATCATGTTAAACTATTATGGTGCGTGTAGATTTCTAGTTTTTCCATCTGTCATACCCCAATGGCTTTATGTACACCACCTGATCGATGATGCCCCCCTCTATCACACTCTAATGGATGGATCTATATTGTATCCATCTCAAAATAATGAAGGTAGATATCGTAAAATAATATAAAATCCATAATATAATTTTATAATAAACTAAACAACATGATCATCATATACATAATATGCATGTACAACTAACTCCATAATTAGCATTCATTTAAATTAAACAACATCTAACTATCCATAAATCAACATATGAAATACAACATAACTAAAATAATAATTAACCAAATAATAACCATGATATATATAAATAAATAGGTTATTAAGTCTAGACATAAATTGGGATGTGATAAGGAGGGAGGAGGGTGGCTCTTAAAAAAATTTAAAAATGATTAATATGATCCCTTCATCTTGTTTCAAGATGAAGGGTGGAGGATTTTCTTCATAATATCTTTTTGAGAGTTATTTTGGGCCCTTCATCTTCTTTCCAAGATGAATGGTGGAGAATCATTCCCAATAAATTGCATGGATAACCAATGTGGTCCCTTCATCCTATTTACAATATGAAGGGTTAAGAATACTTGTTAAAATATCTCATAAGATTAAGTATGGGACATTTATCTTGTCTCCAAGATGAAGGGTGGATAATAATATTTTATATTAATTCATTTATTAATTAGCTTATCTCAAAAAATAATATTTCATAGGATCTCAAGTTTTGTTCTTGACTGAAGATGCCTTTTAGAAATAAAAGGAGGAATTAATAATATAGAGTAAATTATAATTCCATTTGCATATAATTATAATTATAATAATGATATTTCAGTTAAACAAATATCAATTTAATTAATATGATATTGGGAATTTGATTAGAATAAATATTTATAGAAGGGGAATTGATTTTATTAATTGATCAATGGAGATAAACAAGTGAATTGATTGGAGTAGAAGAATTGACAAAATAAAATGACTAGAATGATAATTGAAGAGATATATAATGATGAATTATCCCACCTAGAGATGCCCCAAGGTAAATTATCACTTGTATATTAGAGGAATACATGAATTTTGACCAAAGTAGAAGAATTAGTGAATTTATTAAAATAAAATAATTGATCAATTAAAATGACCATAATGATAATTTAATAGATCTAATACGGTGAATTATCCGACCTAGAGGTATAGCAAGGTGAATTAAAACTTGTATGTTATATGAACAAATGAATTTAGACTACTTTGTGTATAATTACATGAAGTCATTCCTTTTTGTAAATTTGACATGAAAGTGATAAAAATAGAGTGGATACATTTTCCATTGTTTTATAAACTATTATGAGATGTAAAATAAGTAAATCCCTCTCAAATAATGAGAATACAATATTAGATGATGGAATAATTGATGCTATAATTGCATCATTCCTAAACAACAAGTGTAGGATATTGAATGAAAATATAATGATATGACTTGAATGAAATTATTTGGTGATAATTCCCCATCAAGGTTCAATTTATATATGAAGCAAATGGATGGGCTCTCAAGAACGAGACGAAGAAGTTAGAATGGAAGATAATATTAACCTATAGACAAGATTATGCCACTTGAGCTAATGATTGTACCCTTTGAATTCTAATGATAATGAATTGGTTTTTCCTAATAAAGAAAAAATTTGGTAAGGATACATTCAAAAAATAATATACAATCTTTGAATCTCCCCAAAATGGGTGAAAGTTGTGAGCATAGAAAGATAATTTCCCCCAAAAAGGTGAAATTGATTTAATGAATTGATAGAGTGATCATGATGTTTATTAGTCGTATGATTGGATAAAATAGATATTAGGAAAAATTATATAAGGATACATTCCAAAAATAAGATACAGCCTTTGAATCTCCTCAAAAAGGATGAAATTTATAAGCATGGAATGATAATCTCCCCCAAACAGGGTAGAGTTGATTGTGTGATCAAGATGTTTATTAGTCATATGATTGGATCAGATAGATAGAGATGTGTGATAACAGAATTTATATGTAACAATTTTTTATACTTTTTTTTAAAGTTTTCACATGAAAAAATATATCATGATATGAAACACCATGATGACCTAGCCATAATGTTCATAAGTGTTGACTCCTGAATCTAGTAGATAATTGACAAGAATACACCAATGGTAAAAGACAATATGATAATGTTGTTGTATCCCAATAGATGGAATAAAGTAAGAGAGAATGAGAATGGAAACCATGATGATGAATTTGTTGGCATAATGGACTGAATCAAGACAACAACAAAAAATCAAATAAACAAGTAAACAAGAACACACTTGAACAAGAAAATAAAAATTAGTAGAAAGTAATCTTGTCTTTGTTCAAATCGAAATCCATGTTTGAAGGCTAAGGAATAGTGATTTTTGGAATGGATTCCCCAAAGAAAAGATACATTCAAGGTGAAGAAGTGAGAATTAAATTTCTAAAAATAAGTTGTATGCTTAAACTTACCCAAAATGGGGTAGAAGTGACAAGCTTTAATTAGATCAATTTGATTTGAATTTATCCTAAATAGGGCAGATTTAGTAAGGGCACATCCAAATGGTATCAAATTATATTGAATTAAGATAGATCAAGGATATTTGACTAGACCTAAGATAAGACAAATGATTTAGGATTTTTTGGTTGT
The DNA here is from genome assembly GCA_037957365.1 of Torreya grandis. Taxonomy (NCBI): domain Eukaryota; kingdom Viridiplantae; phylum Streptophyta; class Pinopsida; order Cupressales; family Taxaceae; genus Torreya; species Torreya grandis. The sequence goes on from JARHVA010007004.1 coordinate 26,685, forward strand.
ATATCTTTTTTGGAGATTTTGGATTTTTATTATTTTTTGTATATTTTAATGTTATGAATGTTTATTATTTTAGAAAATTTTCAATGTTTTTTAGTGTTTGTCATCTTAATTCAATGTAGAATTATGAGATGCAAAATGATTTGACTCACAAAGTGGTGAGATCATGGAGTCAACTCTGAAAATAATGAGAGCATAAGATTTAACTCTCAAAATGATAATATTGTGGAATGATAATGTTTAGGAGTGTTTTAAAAATATAAAAAAGGGGATCACTAAAAAACATAAAGCCTATTCAAGTATCAAGATGGGATTGAATAGTAAATGATAGGATTTGAATGATTGGATTAGATAATAATGGACGATAAGAGAATAAGTAATATCCAAGTACCATGTTATGTGGGAACCAAATGTCCAGTAATCAAAGTTTCACTAAGATGATATGATGTAAGACTTTCCAAAATAGGGCTCATAACAACTTCCATTTTCTTATTACAATCAAGATAGGAAGGAAAATTGGACAAGGATCAAATGAGCAAAAAGATGGTTCAGGACAAGGTTATATGATGGGAATGAAATGGATTTTAATTTAGACAAGGATAATTCTACGTGTTAAGGTAGTTGTAGACAACAAATTATTTACATGATGCCATTTACCTGGTTTTCTTCATGGTACTTTCCCAAGATACCATACACATCATTTTCACTATTGGATGAATTATTTATCTTTATATTTTATTTTAATTTTTTTCAAATATTTTTGGCATCTAAACTCAATGGAGGATTATGAAATGTTGTGTATACCCTTATGCACAAATTTATGAACTACATAAATTAATTGAATACTAAAATAAACTTTAGAAAATAACTCAAAATATTTCAAATATTTTATATTGATTACAAGCCATTTCAAGGGGGAAACCTCCTTTGATAAATCTCAATACAATAATTTTCATGGATGCCTTCATTGGGCCTTATCACTTACTTAAATTCTAATTATACTCTAGAAACTAATACCTTATATGCATGTGGGATAATTCAAATATGGTAAATGGATGAATTACAAAGCATATGCATCCATAGTGATTAATACTCTAATAATGTAAAGAGAAGAGTAGGACACAGGTTCCTAAACTCACCTCCCCCTTAGAAAAATATTTGTCCTCAAAGCTTCATATGTGGAAATCATTTTTTAATTTTAAATAATAGTTCCCATGTGGCATCTCTAGGTTGCATACCATGCCACTAGATTAAGACTTCCATGATGGAGTGGTAGTGAAGCTAGTGGGTGCACATGTCTAGGATAACTTCTAGTTCAAGAAGGATGGAGTCTTCACTATCATGTTTAGGTAAAATTATTGGCACTCTCATGGTAGGTCCAAGAACTTTTTTCAAATAGGAGACGTGAAAGATTAAGTGAATTCGTGAAGAAGGTGGAAGCTCCAAATCATAAGCAACAAACCCAATCTACTGGAGAACCTTATATGGCCAATAAAACTTTGAGGCAAGCTTATGACACCATTTAATTTTTAATGATGATTTTTTTTATGCCTAAAGACATAAAAAATGTGTCACTATGTTGAAAGGTGCAATTAGAATAATTTTAATCTACCTAGTTCTTCATCCATTTCTATGCAAGATGGAGATTGTTTTATAGGATGGTAATAATTTGATCTCAATGGTAGAGAGTAGTGTCAACTTCCTTATTATGTAAATAATCAGCATATATGGGAGAAGTGTTGGGATTTATTGACCATAAACTTCTTCATATAGAGTGATTTTAGTGTAAGTGTGGTATGAGGTATGGTACCACCAGTTTGTGAGGGTGAACCACTTTTCTCAATGGTGTTATTTTTTTGATGCACAATAATGAAGGAATTTTTATAATAATTTGTTGATGATTTCTATCTGGCCATATTTTTGGGGATGATACTTAGAACTCATATTAAATTGTGTACATGCACATCAAAATAGCTCTATCCATAAATAGCTAGTTAAAGTTTCATCATGGTCAAAGATAATTGAAGAAGGGATGCCATGAAGATGAAAGATATAATACAAGAAAACTTGTATGATTTTTGAGGATGTATAAGGGTGGTTGAAGGGAAAGATAATAAATAGATTAAAAGAGGCATTCAACCATGAATAGGATCACTATTTTACCTCTAGATTTGGGGAGCCCCTTAATGAAATCTCTAGAAACATTTGTCCATATCCTAGTAGGAATGGGAAAGGATTCAAGAAAACTAGGAAGCATTATGGTTTCACCTTTGTTCCATTAGAAGGTATCACATTTAGACACCATCTATTTAACTTCCCTTTTCATCCCCTAATAGAATACATTTTTTCATGCCGACTGATATGTTTTGAGATATCTTGAGTGACCTACTAATGAAAAAGCATGGATTTCATAGAGTATGACTTGATGAAGGTCCTTGTTATTGGGAAGCAAAAGATTACACTTGTAACACATATAAACACCATTCCATGAATAACATGATACTAATAAGAGGTTGATTTTCAATTGTTGAATGATTTGGTGCAAATAGGGATGTTGTTCATACCCTAGGTGTATAGATTCCAAATAGTTTGGAATGGACATAGAAATGGAAAAAAGGTAAGTTTTATCCTTGAACGTGTGGGAGAGATCATCCACCATGACATTGTCTTTACCATAATTTTAAATGATCTCATAATCATAACACATGAATTTTCTAACCCATTTATATTATGTCTAGCATAAGACTCGATGTTCTAAAAAGCATTTCAAACATTAGAGATTGGTTTTAATGAAATAATGATTCCAAATAAGTATGGATGTCATTTTTGTATTGCTTGTATAATGAACATCATTTATATTTCATATGTATTCAAAGCCAAATTTTTAATAGAAATGGATTCATTAATGAAAGCAATGGGACAACTTATTAGAGAAGAACAACACCTAGGCCATTCCCACATGCATCATTTTTGATGGTGCAAGTTTTGGTGAAATATACCATGGATAAAATTTATGTGCTAAACATACCCTATTTGATTTCCATGAATTCTTAGTTAGATAATACATCCCACATGAATGCATAATTATTCAATAATGAAGTCAAAAGAGTCATTATGTTTCCATAATCCTTGATGAAAATTTGGTAGTATCCTATAAGGATGAGTATTTCATGAAAGCTCCTAATTTTTGTTAGTCAAGGATAATTTTGTATGGCACTAATTTTATCTAGATCCATGTAGAACCCATTGGTTGAAACAATGTACCCTAGATATTTAGATTCTTCTTGACTGAAAGAACACATAAACTACTTGCCACATAATTGATTATTTGATAGAAGTTGTAATGCCTTGTCAAGATGCTATATATGATCAGCCAATATATGGATATAGATAAAAATATCACAAAAAAAAAAAAAAAAAACTAAGATATTTGATGGATAAAAATATGAAAGATTTTATTGATTAGGGCATGAAATGTTGAAGGGGCATTTGTAAATCCATATTTCATGAACAAAAATTACTAGTGACCCTCATAAGTATGTAAGTATATCTTTATAATGTAATTATCATGCATGTGGATCTAATTATATCTATAATAAAGATCTAATTTGGAGAAATTTTCTCCATAGAGCTCATCAAGAAGCTCATCAATGACTAGAATTGGAAACTTGTCTTTGATAGTGAGGTGGTTAAGGGAACAAAATTAAATGCAAAGGTGCCATGAACCATACTTTTTGTGGACAAAAATCACTAGGGAGGTGTATGGGATGGTCCTTGGGTGAATAAGTTTTGACTTGAGGAGTTCCTGTACTAGATATTCAATCTCAATTTTTTTTAGATGGGGATTGTAGTATGGTTGAATATTGGGTAGGATGCTTCCTACAAAGATTGAGATGTCATGATATTTAGGATGTGAAGGGTCAAATCCACTAGATATATAAAAATGGTTACATGCTTGTTAATAATGAGATTTTATCTTATGCTAACTTATATAGACCCAAGGTAGCCATCAAGTTAGTGGGATAAAATATTTTATCCTCCAAGAAGATTAGTTTTTTGAGGCCACTAATAAGCAACTCTTGAAGAAGTTATTTGATAACCCTTCAATGTGATTCTCTAATTTTTCAAATTCAATTTGATTATCATGAATGATGCCTATTTGGTAGAGTTTGATGAGAGCTCCTATAAAGTCCTTGAATGCTAAAGGACAAAACCTACCCAAAAGTAAGGATACAAAAGTTTTCCAATCATGTTTATAATTTGACTTGAGATACCAATGATACCATTGAAGTGCTTCTTGTTCCATGTGGACGGAAGTAATTGGGAATTTGTTGAAAAAATAAGTATTATGAAGGCTGATGAATTTCTTAGCTTAATATATCCATCCAGTAGGATCTATACTATTTAAACATGGAAAGTACATCTTAGGCTCATGTGATGTGTGGTGATAAGAGAAAGTATTCTTTGAAGAAGGCTCCTTCTGTAACTTGTTGAGGAAAAGGCTATTCTATTGATTTAGTCCATACATCCTTTTGGTTAACATAATGACCTGAGATTTCAATGTGGCAAGTTCTTCCTCCATGATTTTTTTCATTGTATGGGTGACAACCATAACCAATATTTTTTTTGGCAAGTGATGGAAAAACAAGTTTTATGACACAACCAATAAGGAACTTTTTTAATTTGGACTAAATTGGAAGGGGTAAATGTATGTTTAGGAGTTTTTTATACTATCCAGGTATGACTAATGAGGGTAGGGGAAATTTTGTAATTGAAACAAAAATTTGGAATTCTTTTCCAAAAGGGACAAAGGAAAATAAAATGGAAAGGATCACTGTGGAAATTTTTTGAAGTAAGAGGATAAAAATGAAGTTAATTTAAAAACCAAAAAAATTAAAAAAATGATATTTGTGGCTAATGGAATTGGAATTGGGATATGGGACCTCAAGGAAGAAATGGTAAATAATGAAAATTTAGTTGTGATATTAAATTTTGAGGTCAATAAAGATAGATATGAAGAGATATGGCTAAAAAATGTAAAAAAAATTACTCTTCCCTAAAACTAATTTAGCTTGGTTTCTCCTATCAAAAGACTATCATCAAGTGTGCAGTTACTAAATATTCATAATTGTAATCACTCTACTAAAAATGATATGTTGTATATGGACCCCAATTGTTTTTAGCTACCTAAGGGTTTTAAGATATATATCTATCCACCAATTTTGTTTGAATCATTATCGCTCTCCATAAATTTTATGGCCATAACATTACCCTTAAATGATAGCTATTGGTTTACCTAATAGGTGGAAACTAGCCAATCAAGATGGGGTTGTTTCCCTTTTTTTTGACAGGTCCTCTCAATGGGCCAGCTACTTTTGGGTTCTTATGGTACTCCTCATAATGCATGTTAGGGATATATTCCCAAGTAGTTTCCATAATTATGTAAATGGGTATTTACCCTTATTTGAACCTATAAATTCAGATGTAAAAATAGAGATAATGAAAAATATTCTTAAATGGTGCATATCTTGGAAAGCCATTATTGAAAAGAAAAAAAACCTCCAAAATCTACCTACAAGTTGAAGAAAGTGCTCTTATACCATATGTGAAGAACCTTCTACACAAATTTATGAAAGACAAAAAATAATGGAATAATAAAATAAACTTTAAAAAACAACTCAAAATAATTCAAATATTTTATATTTACCACATGCCTCTTTGGGCAACCTCCTTTTGAGCAAGCTTAATACAATAATATTCATGGATGCCTTTGTTGGGCCTCACCACTTACTTAAATACCTATTCTATTCTATCAACTAATATATCCCATGCATGTAGGATAATTCAAATATGGCAAAGGGACAAATTACAAAACATATACATCAGTATTGACTAATACACTAATAATTTAAAGAGAAGGGTAGGACACAAGTTCCTAACATATGCATAATGTTAAATATTTGATCTCTAACCCATATGAATTTTGAATAGTTTGTCTTATATAATTTTGTTACTGATGTAGGTTGTATTGATGCTATTGTGATATTAATTGAATGTTGATTCAATTTTTACCATACCTCTAGACAAGGTATATTCATAGTCTCTAGGAAAAATAATAATGCTCAGAAGAGTAAAATATGATAGGCTTTAGATAAATGATCTTTTTGGATAATGGAATATTGGTCTTGAATGAATAAGGAGATCTCAATGGATTATATAATGGCCAAAGGATAAATGAAAATTAGGACTTTCAATCACACATAGTGTTGATTATTTTTTATTTGACTTGATTTTTGTTATGTTAGTGTTAATATTAACTTTAGTAATGTCTTCATCAAGAAATGATGAATTAATTGGCTTAGTTATTGGTGATTTGAAGAATTTTTCACCAACAAAATCATTTGATTATTCTGATTTGAAATGTCCAATAGTGCCTTTAATAAGGTATCACTAGGCGATATTGATAACTCATTTTTATTGTCCCTTAGTTCCTTAAGCAAGGTTTGACTAAAGGATTTTGATTTTTTACTTTGTATATCATCTACCACTTCAAACAAGGTTTCACTAGAAGATCATGAGTTTAGAATTTGATATTTCCCTAGCACCTCAAAAAAGGTTTCACTAAAAGATTGTTATTCTATCTAAATATTGTATTAGATTACCATAAATTCTACCTCTATGATGTCTCCATGAAATAAGTTCAATAATGTGTGATTCTATTAGTCCTAATTGACATTTTGGAGTGATGGAATATCAATATAATGTCTAGGATGGTTAATGGTAAAGGCATGTATAATGTCATTGGAAGGGGAAAATGCAACATAGTCCTTAGAGAGGCTACTAAGAGAACTTGTGTCAATTTCAAAGGAAGAATCAACAAAAACCATGGAAGGATCATGAATATATTTAATCTGATCTGCAAGAAGTATGTAGATGATCTCATAACATATAATAAGATATGCTAACTCTAAAGTTGATTTAGACTCAATTGGATTTGATATAATTTTATAGCCAATTTTATAATATTTTTTATTATATTATAATTCTAATGTTGATTCTAACTTAAAAGGATTTAAACCAAATGTTGAGATTGATGTTGATTCTTCTTACAATGCTAAATTTGATAATCATTCTAAAATAGAACTTGATTCTAATTTAGATGTTGATCATGATTTTGATGTTAAATTTGAATGTGATTATGATAATAAAGTTTATATTTATTTAGACTTATCAACAAATAAGGCATGTTACTTGTGTTGTCCACAAGTACCATTTTCACTATGCACTTAGAAGTGAAGGCTTTGGGAGAAAGGAAATTTTTGAAATAAGTAACTTTTGAGAATGAGAAAAAATATATTTTGTATCAATAATGCATTATTTGAAGATGGTTTTATCAAATATTGGTGAACAGTCATAGAGAGGCTCTTTAAAGTAAGTCTCATCAAAAATAGGACTATCAAAGTAAGACTAATCAAACATGGGTAATTCAATGAGAATGTTAGGAATGGGCCATTTATCTTACTCTTGACTTGAAATCAAATGAACATGATTGTTATTAATAAATTTACCCTGGAATATCCCTAGTGAGTGAATATCATACTAGGGTTTACTTGAATATTTAATGAAAATGGGTCCTAAAGCTAGATTAAGAAGCAATGCAATTATGGATAAGTTTTGTCTAGGCTATAATAATGAGTATATTGAATATTGGCTTATACATAGGCTAGGGATTGATGTTTTACAAGATTATTATGACTCAATCATGATATATTCATGGTAAATCAAGCCTTGAACATTAATATTGAACCTACTATTTAATTAAGTGGATGGCCTTGAATCCTATGATACTCACAATATTCTTATTTTCGATACAACTTAGGTTTGGGATCATTTTCACCGAAAGGATTATTATGTGGACATACAATCATGTTTTTTTGTAACTAATTTCTAAAATATTTATTCCAAGGATGCATTAAATGGATTTGACATTTGACATAAATGTTATAAATTATAAGTCAAATCGGTGTGGTATAAAGGTATCAAAATGGGTTCCCTTTTTCTAGCATGACCATATCATTCATAATATCTATTATACTTTAACATGGATTCCATTGAATGATATGAAAAAATAATATAATATTTATTAAAGGATGTCCCCAAGAAAGGACACATGTAAGGGGAATGACTAGATTAGAGTTGACCCAAAGTGGGGAAAAATAATCAAATGTCTTTTAAACTCAAATTAGACTTTGATGTTGTATTGGATTCAAAAGAGAGAAAATATGAATGTCATTACTTCATTGTTCCCAACTGACATGTGTATGAGACTGAATGGGAAGATAAGGGTATGATTTTGAAAATGACAAGAGAATTTTTTTTTTCTTCAACAATTTTTTTTTTAAAAATGGTATGACAATAATAGTTTAAAATTTACACAGAAAACATAGTGGTAGAATTTTAGATAATAAAGTTGTGATGTTAAAAAAAATTGGATACTAGTCTTATAAAGGAATAATTTTAACCTAAAATATAGATATAGTAATAAAAATATTTTACATAAAAAAAGGTATGAAACATATGTGTTTGAATAGTTTTGGATGTAGAAAGGAGAATTTTTTGACTAAGAACATGGACATAATAATGCCTCTTTGTGAAGGTATATGTAAAATATGACAAAGTTTTGACACCATAATCAAGTAACCAGACTCTCAATATGATGACCGCATTTTACTAGCTGACATAGGATTAATTCATATTCATCGAGCCTTTTGATATACTCTCCTTGAGAAAGGATTAACTTTAAGATTATTCAAATAAATTATTAAAAATTTTGGTGGTGTGTTAATCCCACCCTTATCTCAAATGTCTTTTATGTAAAATATATCTTGGGGTTGAAACCCGATGCCATTTAATGGTTTTTGGTAGAAAAGTATTAAGATAAAGCTTTCATGGGCTATCTAAATTTTATTGATATACCTTTAGGTACATAGGTGATTTAAAACAATCCATCAATTGGATGTGTTATTTTACAAGACATACACTAAAGTTTCTAGTCACTTTATGACCACTTTAGTTGTAAGGGTCTCAATGAAGTGTTACTAGTGTAATTAATCTCTAAAGAACCACTAGCTAAGATAACATTGACATAATCCTAATTTGTATACCCCCTCTGATAATGGGTTAGTAAAATTATAGGTAATGACATCCTACTCACCGTTACCTAACAACTCATGATAATTTAATGACACCCAAAAGTAGATCTAACATAAAAATAAATGTGTTACCATTTGGATTCATGTAACTCCCACTAAGGGTATTGAAGAACATAATAGGAAAATCTTCAGGATAAAAACAAATGATTACCTTCACATTTATGAATCACCCTACCAAAGGGGAGAGAATACATGTCAATAAATTTCACAAGTGCACAAGATAATATATGAACAAATAATTCAAATCAAGATGGAAAAAATGAACATGTTTTATAGCTCCAAATCAAAATATTAATTAATTTTTAAAGCACTAAAATTCAAAGATAAATTCATTCTAAAAACACCAAACAAAATGTGAATGATTTATGTATTTTTGAATTAATCACCACAATCATTTTGAACCTACAAAAGAATAAGGTAAGTAGATTTTATTGGTGAGTATTTGGGATGTGTAAATTTGTAGATGAAATGCTAAAAAAAATTATAAACAAAAAGAGATAAAAATCAATAGTCAGTAATGTAAAAATAACTCATAAGCTATAATTTAGTTTCCAAAAAAAAAATTAGATATTTTTTATATAAACAATATGCACATATTTGAAAATTTTCTTATTAAAAATATAACATATCATAAATTACAAGAATTTTACCTGCCATTTTTAACTAAAAAATAAAATTAGAAAATAGAAGGCGATACTTAGTAATTTAACCACAACTCAAAATATAAATCAATTTAAAACTAAATATTGATATTTTTTAAAAATAAAATATCTACACATCTATTTTAAAATTAATATTAAAATAGATAATAGGTCAACATTTATCAACATTTTGTCAGTCATTTCCTAGCTAAAGAATAAAGTAAAAATAAAAGGTACAAATCAGTAATTTGACAATAAATCCTCAAATAGACATAAGTTTTAAAATAAAATTTGAGAGTATTTTTATTATAAAATTATACACACCAATGAAAAAAATTATATTAAAATAGATAATATATCAAAATTTATGAATATTTTACAGCCATTTCCTAGCAAAAATAAAAACAATTATTTTAACAAGAAGACTGATAAAGAGACTAGAAGAATTTGTGGGGTGTGAGTGAAATCCCACTAGACATTACATATTTTTAATTAGGATATTCACAATATCTGTTTCCACCAATTTAGTTATAGTCAATTAAAAACATAAAGCAAATGAAAAATGCTTGAGCCTAAGACCTCGTGAGTATACAAAGAATAGATGATAATATATAATATTCAAATAAAAAAATGTAATCCTTAATTATAAACATTTTGTATAGGATTTGCCTCAAATGTAGCATAAAATGATACTTTTTAACTCAATTTTTTTTATACATATCCATTGAATCTATGGACTAGTTGAAGCTGACAATGATTTTGAAAAGATGACACACAAAGGAATGTGATAAATTGTCAAATATTTGTTGTGTATCTTAATAATTATGAATTATAAAGTGTAATGAGGTATATTTATAACAATCTAGAATCAATGAGAAAATTTCATATTGTAATCAAGATGAGTGATTGTAAATGAGTCCTTAATAGTGCACATGGGTTACTAATGTGAGCCCTTCATCTTACTCAAGAAGGAGGATAGAGGATGGCTCTTGAAAATGTCAAGAAAATATTTATATGATCCCTTCATATTGTTCTCAAGATGAAGGGTGAAGTATTCTTCTCATGATATCTTTTTGTGAATCATTATGGGCCTTTAATCTTGATTTCAAGATGAAGGGTGGAGAATCATTCCAAATATAACACATTAATAACCAATGTGAGCCCTTCATCTTATATTTAAGATGAATGGTTGATAATAATCCTTAAAATATATCAAAAGATTCATTGTGGGCCCTTCATCTTTTCTCCAAGATGAAGGATAGAGAATAATATTGGATATTAATTAATTTATTAATTATCTTGGCTCACAAAAGAATATTCCATAGTATCTGAAGATTATTTCATGAATAAAGATGCTTTTTAGAAGGAAAAGGAGGAATTAATAATTGAAAATAAATTATAATTCTATTTGCATAGAATAATAATTAGAAGAATGATTAATTCAATTGGTCCAAAATGAATTTAATTAATAAAATATAGGGAATTTAATTATAAGAATAATTTAGAGAAGGTGAATTGATTGGATTAATTGATCAATGAAGGAGAATTAGTGAATTGATTATATTAGAATAATTGGGAAGAGAAAATGACTAAAAAGATAATTGACTAGATTTAATATAGTGAATTACTCCATCTAGATATGCCTCAAGGTGAATTCAAATGCATATATTAGATGAACAGATGAATTTAGACCAAAGTATAAGAATTAGTGAATTGGTAAAATTAATATAATTGACTAGATAAAATGACCATAATTATAATTGAACACATCTAATATGGTGTATTATCCCACCTATATATGATCCAAGGTGAATTCAAACTCATATGTTATATGAATATATGAATTTAGACCAATTTGAGTGAAATTATAGGAAGTCATTTAGTTTTGAAAAATTTGACATAAAAGTGATAAAAATAGAGTGTTTATAGTTTTATAATGTAAAAACTATAAGGACCAAATATAGTTTCTCACCTATAGGCGATAGTATTAAACTTTATATAGATAAAATCAAAGTAAAAATGAACATTATTTGATAAATATGGTCATTTCAACCTTCTTAGGAACTTTGAAACTATTTTGAGAGGTAGTCAAGCTTTGTCAAAGAACCAAAAACAATTTAAAACTATTTAAGACCCAATCTAGTTTGATTATTTGCTTGGAACTATCTAATTTTATGAGAATCATGACTTAGTCATGATTCAAATTAAATGTTAGTACTTTGTGAAAGCTTATCCATAGTCAAAACCATATCGAGCTAAGATTTACTAGTTAGGACTATGAGAAACATTTGTTATATTATTAGGTTTCACTATGTAAAAATAAAATGTATGAGATAAACTTTATTTTCCTTTATATTTCCCTATTGAATTTTATTTGAATGGTTAAACATTTCAAAGTGTAGGATGATTAAAATATTATGTACACTTGTCTTATCATAAATACTATTTAAAGGTTCATTCCATTGATTACCATTAATTAAAAATAATAATTTATAAAGACCACCAAAGGTTTTTTTTTCAAAATACTCCTTGTTTATGCTTCATATTCCACTTAACACTTTTGATGACATGATTCATTTCTCAATCATGTTAAAGATTTGAATCTTTCATAATGAAGAATATATCAAATGGTAACACTAATACTTGATTGGGTAGATTAGTACCATTTGAATATTAGCACCCAATCTAATGTGTTTAAAGACCTAATCAAAAACCAAAATTTTCACCCCAATTACAAATCTTAACATTGACATATACATACCCAATCAAACCTTAAGTCCTAGGTAATCAAAGACAAATATACAAAAGAATGTTTACCATCCCATTTGGGAAACAAGACCTGAATACTACTTTTGATGATCAAACGAATACCCAAAGACTAAATCAAGGAAGTAACACTTGATTACCACTAATAACTATAATTACCATTACTAACTATAATTACCACTAACAAGACTAAATTTGGATCCACATACCTAATTACAATTGATGATGCTAAATTAATGATTGAGTCTTGTCGATAAAACACCAAGGTAACTAAAATTCTAAAGATGAACGTTATAAGTGAAAGTTAATGTCACCAACACAAACCCACCAAGTATATAAAAATTTGGCATGAATACAAAGAAAACTTCATCCACACTAAACATACCAAATAAAGGTGAATTCAAATCAAACAATGTAAATAAGAAGTCACTCTATTTTTAGTGATAGAAGATTTATCTAGGCAGTAGATTCTCCTACATTGTAACCATGCCACATTAAGTGATTATGTGTTTCATACATTCTAATACTTCAAAGGGGGATCAATTTTTTTTTTCATACATAGTTGTATGTTTGTGTGCATTCAATTATGATCCATTATAATGCACTACTAATATTTGAATTTCACCACTTGACAACATGTAAATTTTATATTATGTTTGTATTCAAATTTGGCTCCACAATTTCTCCCTTCATGAATTTTTAGATGTTTATGAGTTTAGATAATATCTCAAGATTATTTTAATATACTCTACATGATAAATTTTGGGACACACATGAAAATTCCATTTTTTACACAATGTCACCCTCCATGACATTGGCACACAAATATGAATCTAAATCTCTATTATCTCTCACTTGAATGATATCTATGGGTATAACAATTCAATGTTATTTTTCATAGCCTACATGAAATCTATAGCCTATGTGAAAATAACTATCTATGTTACTTTGACATGTCTAAATGTTCATAATCAATGTTCCTAACTCCCATAAAAAACAACAGTCTTTGATGGTTATATTTTAAAATCATATCATTTACGTAGTTGATCTATCTATCAACAATTTTGGTGGCATGGAATATTACACAAATAGAAATATGTAAATAAAAATATATATTTATGTTTATTTATCATCTAACACTTGTATATCAATCACATATAAGCTACTACACATTCAATAAGATACCCCTATTTATTCTAATTTTTAAATCAGTTATAATTAAAAAGTCTTGGCTAAGTCCAGATCATATCAATAGTGAAGTGAGATTTATGAATTTCTATTTTTGAAAGTTATATCACATGTTCCATGCATTTAATAAGCATAATTACACAAAAACACATAATGAGGAGGACTACCTACAACCTCATTTACATCCTTAGATTATTGGATATATGGGAAATGCTCAACCAATCATTGGAAACTAGTTGAGGATATATCAACCAACCATTTTTTAAAAACATCAATTTTAAACTATATTTCAAGAAGACGTAGAGTTTTGAAGTGAATGAGATAATTTTTTATTGAGGTATGTTCCTAGTATTGTTATTAAGGCATTAATGTTGTCATTAATGTAAAAAGTCAAGTTGAATGGCCTTCATGATAAAACTTAGAATTGATGTCATCTTTGGTGAAATGGTGTGTGACTAAGAAATTTTGTTTCTTTGTTAAGATAAAATTTTAATGTAACTTAGTATCCCTTATTAGGTTTGATTCCATATCAATATCATGCTCAAGATACAAGAGAACCATTTTATTTGAGATCTAACTACTAAGAAGCTTACAAGGTAAGCACATGGATTAACAAGTCCTTATATATTATATGAGATATTGACACAAAGTTATAATGTGGAAAAGCTCATAAAGTATATTAAGAATGGAATTATCTTTATGAAATCATGTTTAAATAATGACATAATTGAAATGGCCTATTAGATCCAAACTCTGAGCACTAGCTATCTTCAGTAGCTTGACCTAGCTCTGTCAGAAAATGTATGTATGATGCATGATGAAAATTTATGATTTAGGTCAGAAACAAAAATAATAAAGTGTTATAATATGTTTCAACATGGACAAGAGGCAAATAATCCTTTAAATGAGTTCAAATGACAAGTTTGGAGTTTAGCTCCTGTATGAAGAGGCCTAGTGAGAAGTTGCAAGCTTGGTACCTTAGTGAGATAAACATGGTAGCATGATGAGTTATACCGTATGAGACTTATGTCACCAAGGTTGGTAGTGTGAAATAATGTTATGATGTTTTATGACATGTGTATGAATTGTTGATAACAGTAAAAGGGGGTTTATGTTATGTTCATAGTCTAAATAGGACTAGCAGCATAAGGCCTAAGTGTACAAAGTGAGTTATAGTGGCCTAACGAGGGTTAAATATCATTTCCAAGGATTCCAGAGGTCTTGAGATAATTTAAATATGTGTGAGAAGTCATTATAATCATGTTTACAAAGTTTCAAGTCATAATGTATGGAAAAAAGAAATAATTTTGATGGTAAGGTTGATTATGTGCATAGAATTGGGTGTTGTAGACCCAATAAAAAGTTTCTCATAATCATTTTCATGTGAAACATTTACATGAGATCTTGAGAACTTCATGGTAGTTTTGGAAGGTCCTTATCTTGAATTTATTAGAATTGGTTTTTGAATTGAGGGGAAATCCTTTATGAATGATTTCTGAGAAGTTAAGGTAGTCAAAACACTTATAAAACCCTAAAAAATACCTTGTGAGATATATCTAATTGTTTATGGCTCAAAATTATCTAATTGATCTAGTTTTTTGTTTGTAACATGTAAAGGATGCTTCAATGTTTCCTCAAGTAGTTTTTATTTATCTTGATAGTGAGTAGAAGCTACAAGAAAACCCTTATTTTGAAGGTTTTTTTATGATATAATAAATTTTGACAATGTAAAAGAATTTAATTAAATTTATGATTATGTTAAAGACTTATATTTTATGATCATGAAAGTTTCAGAGTAGGTTGCTAACTAGTAATGTGAAAAACTGGTCATTAAAGGTAGCATATCACTAAACTAGCCTAATGATTGCTTATAAAGGACTAGGAATGGATTTTAATGCATGTATTCATTATTAAATACCTATACCTCCTATCCCATTTGTTTATAAGTGTTTATTATTCCTAAAAATATGTAAAAATTTGTCATCAAACTAGTTTATCTAGTGCAGTGGAGTTTGTGTAGAGTGACATAGTGAGATTAGTTTATAAGACCAATATTGATATGTGACCATGAAATATGTATTATCATATATGTTATAATTATGATAAATTTTCACAAAAATACACTTTAATATCACATATGTGTTTCTATAGGTGTTGTATAAGTTGATATTCTTTGACTATGTTTTTGGTCCTATAGGCAACTTTTCTATGTGTCAGAAAAGTATGTCCTTGAGTCAATTTTCATGAAGATGTATGATATAAAGTTATTAAATATGTTAAAATGACTAATATGATCATTTTAATTAGATTTTTCTCATTTTAAGTCCCTAATAAATCTTAGAGAGTCAAGTGATTTTGACTGTGTATTGGCAGTGTTTATTGTTTCTAAGCCATATGCAATAATGTTATGGAGGCCCTTTGGCCTGTGTGTTAAAGAAAAAATAATTTTGGTATTTTTTTTGGGTAATTATTATCTTATATATATTAATTTATGAATGGGTTATTTGGGAAATTTTTTTTATCTATGTTAATTTTTCAAGACAAACTTACAGGCAATGAGAAGGCCTATTGGTGAGGAGACCTAATTGGTAGGTCCAAGTAGTGATTTGGGAAAACTGGAGTTGGGGAATCAAGGTGAAATTTTTATTGGTATATTATATTAATTTATTATGTTTTTAATCTATTTTTTAATATAATATGTGTTCCTAAGGGTGATAATGGTAATGTGTGGATATGATAGACCTAATTGCATTAGGTCTCGATTAGGCCTAATTTTGAATTTGGTCCTTATGGACTATGAAAAACTTTTAGAATGTTTATTTAAATTTTTAATAATGTATATTAATATATTATAAATTTATTTAGTGTATTTAAATGTTCATGTATGACTAAGATGGGTAAGATTAAGGGTCAAGTACTTAAGAAGGCTTAATAGGTCTCAATTGACTAGTTGAGATATTGAGCTATTGAGAAATGGATATAGTGTTTTTTAGAATAGGTTAATAAATTTAAGATAATAAATAAGATGATATAATCATTTAATTAGTATATAAAAAATTTTATATAGTAATTAATGAAGGTCATTTGACCTATTTCTACAAAAGAGGGATATTTGAGCGAGAAGGCTTAAAAGACTATTTGAGTGAGATTTAAGGGTAACGAGTGAAAAAAAGGAGGTAATAATAATTTTAATACTATAAATAGGTGTAATAATGTGATAAAATATTATAGGTGAATTATTTGGTGCTAATTTACTATTGGTGTCCTAGATTTGCACCCTAGCTGAGTAAGGGGATTATTCAAATCTTCATACTCAAATCTAGTTCAACATGAGATTGATCTTGGATATGGGTATCCTAATAATGGATTATACCTATAGATAACACCAAATTCCTTATGGATATATCACCTAGACTAGACCTAATCTAACACTTGCTTAGAAAAGAGATAGAGAGATAAAACAATATATTGAAGCATGTAAAATGGGACGATGCACTAGTAATTGGAAAAATTATAATTTGCACAAGACACACTATGAGATGTATTTAATACAAAATAATATCAATATCACATGAATATATCATAATAAGGCATGAAATAGTTATTTAACTATCATGACAGTGTAGATATTCACTTTTAAGTTAAATAATAAACTATAAATTACAATTATAATGACCCATGAGAGATAACAAGCACTTCATGAAGGTGAGAAAACTAATACATAGACAAATAACATACATTAACTTAACCAAATTACATTAATTCATGGGACACACTTCAATCTATCTTGAAAAATTATGAAATTTAGTATTTATTGCATCAAAAGGTGTTATAGTATAAATTTTGGTATAGCCTAAGCAAGCCAAAACATAAGAGTTTGTTTATCTAAAAAATACCAGAGATTTATTTATAAAAAACTTTCAAAGAGTTCCAAATGTGGAAAATATAGAACAATATAGAAAAGGAAGAGATAGAGGGAACTGTGATGTTTTAGCATAAGTTCTAGTACACTAACTCAATAATCTTATCAATAAGGAACCAATTATGTAAAAGAATTAAATGCCCATTATCCTTATCCATTCACCTAGTGTCTTCTTAGAACCATATCATTATCTATCTAATCTGCTAATGAGGATCATGTCTTGGAATTGATAGAATTATGCCACATCTACTTTGAGTGCCCATTTGTACTTTCTCATTGAAAAAGTGAACCTAATGATAGGTAAGACACCACTCCATGGTTTGTATTTTCTATAATATCAAACATAGGTCCATTTATAGGTTAAAACCAATCCAATTATTGGTTTTCACATAGTCATAAATCCACAAAAACTTGTAGACTAATTGTCTTTACTTCACAATCACTAGTCTATTTTCAACCTCTGTATTAGACCCAAAAGACATATTTTACCTATATGGGGCTCTATTGGTAATTCTTGGTCCCATTGGTCCAGCCTAGATCTTGTTCAAGCTCTAGTTACTTTGTATGTTTTATTCTATTGAAGTCAAAGAATGCCCCATCGACTTTCATCAAAATATATTAGGCTCACCATTTGTTCATTATTTTTCAAAATCTGAATCAAATCATTGATATGTTGACCCATGCCACTTTTTTAGATCTTACTTATATGGACGAATATTTATAATTGATTTCCTACTAGTTGAATGCATTATTGACACTTGTCATGCACACATTTGATTTTGAGATTCGTTGACCCATTTGACCTCTACTCATTGTTAAATCTAAATGTATGGTTGAACATGTGTCATTAGATCTACCTAGGACCCATGGTTTGAAATCAAATAGATACTTCATGAGATAAATTTTGACATTTTCATTCATTTCATTTAACATCTGTGTGATCATATTTGATGTCTGCATGCCTATCAAATTTAAACTACAATGGATTTTTTTATGTCTTAAGTTTGAAATTTATGTAGATATCGCATATTTTTTACCATATTTTAAGGCATATCTATGGAAGTGAAAATGTCAAAGAGGTACCAAATTTATAGGAGATGTTCTTGATGTCAAAAGGATTCTACCCAATTGATCCACTAGTTCTAAGAGATTTCTAAGTGGAGATAAAAATAATCAAACAAGTTGGTCTGTATGTTTTTCCATGACATCTGTGTGATTTTCATTGATCATTTAAATATCAATGTCAATTCACTGAGGCCTAAATTGGCACTTACATGACCATCTTGATCTATATGACTAACTTTGGAGCTCCATAACTTAAGCTAGGAAGCTCGTACAGACTTGACACTTGTAGGATATGTTCTTGGCACAAGGGAATTTATGTTTCTACAATCCTATTACTCATGAGACCTTCTAAGGGAAAATATAAAATTCTCAAACAATATATACAATGTGTTTCCATGTGACGTGTAATATGACTAGCTACTTAAACTCAACAAGTTAAACTTGGAAGGCTTACATCTTGAGATAATAAACTCACACATATATGTAACTTATAGGGAGTAATATTTGAATGAAGGAATTTGATTTCACATGGCCCACTTATCATGTGAGGCTTTTTGATCTAATTTATAAAATGTCTAAGCAAACTATTTTATTTTTTTTCTACATGACATCTTAGTGATGGTCTAGTTCCTCAAATTCGCATAGTTCATATTTTACTCAATATTTTAATGCTTTGATGATCTCTTAAATCTTGTGCAAACTAGTTCATGTTCTTGGAAACCATGAAAACTACTTGGACCCTTCACCTATAACTATAGACCTATCCCTTAAGGATTAATCAAATGACACTCTAAGCTTTCTTAAAGTGTTTCAAAAGATTTTCAAAAGTTATAAGATATCCACTTGAGCTCTATATACTCCTTATGACATTGGGTCACTTCTTCAATCATGATCCTACTCCTTCCACTAGACTATTAGACTAGGCACATACTTAGTATGTAGACAAAATTTAGTCAACATCTTTGGTGACTTTGCTGAGGAGCATGCCTACTATAATCATGAACACAAACCAGATACATGAATCTTGGATCATTTACATGATATATGTACCATTTACATGACTGTAAGACATCCTCTTGACTTTCAAAGATAAAGAATTCCAACAAACAAGGAAATAAATAGACCTAAAAGGGAAACTAAACTAATAAAGTATAGGTAACTAACTTATCAAATAATTATGCAAAAAAGTACTTACTATGTATACGGGACTTAGCTTCTTCAATAGAATTGATTTTGACATATCCCATTGCCTAAGATAGGAAGATGTTCATCATCCATCTTTGCAAGCTAGAATAAATTATGGGATTTGTAGCCAGAGACTATGTATGGACCATTCCAGAGAGAATCAAATTTTTTTCATCTTTCTGGCTTAGCTCTATCCTCATCCAACTTGAGGACCAAATATCCTTCTTGAAAACTTCTTGAATAAGTTCCTTTGTCAAACTCTTTCTTCACTATTTCTTGATTGGATTTCATGGCCAACATGGACTAATGCCTTGTCTCTTCTACCTTTATAAGATTAACATATCTGATTTCCATTAACACATTCTCTAAAAGATCAAGTTGATGCATTAATTCCAAAGAAGGGAGTTCAACATAAATAGGCTTTCTTGCTTCCTTACCATATACTAGCTCATATGGATAATTGATAATTAACCTCTTATAGGTGATCATGTTAGCCCATAGAGCTAACTTTAATTTGAGATTCCATGACATTTGGTTGTCTTCAACAGTCCTTCTGATAATCTTCAATAAATTCTTGTTAGTGGAATCATCAAGACCATTGCCTTTTGGATAATAGTTTGATGAGATATTGAGAAAAACACTATGTTGAATTACTCACTGACTGATCTTAGACCCTAAAAAAACCATAGCATTACAAGAAATGATGGTTGAAGGGACTATAATCCTAGTTAGCAAACCTTAATAGAAGTATAGAACATTAGTTTAAATGGTTTTTTTAGTGCTACTTCCTCTATCCATCTAGTAAAATAATATATGGCATTTAAGATCAATTTCTTTCCTGATCTTAAAGGGGGATTAATGAGAACAATAAAGTCTAATTCCCATTGGACAAAGGGATGATTTAATGAAATTAGTTAGAGAGGTAAGGATGAAATCTTAATCTTTCCAATAAACATGGCATATTGTCTACATTTCCTGACCCATGCATGACAATCACCAAACATATTTGGCCAATAATACCCACCTCCCATTATCTTATTGGTTGTGATCCTTGTTAAATAATGTCCTCCACCATTTCTCAAGCAACCTCTATGTTTGACCTATTTCTGTGCATCTTAGTAATATTTCATTGATATCCTTTTTGAACAACACATTATCAATGAGAAGAATTGATTGTAATCTAAAATATCTTCTCTTTAAAGGGGTGAAATGAGAAGTACAAACACCATCTTGTAAGTATCTTACCATATCTTGGAACAAGTTGGAAGATGAAGTTTGATTAGTTGTAACTTATTCATCATTTCACACTATAACCACCCCATTAGACTCTTATAAGTCTTGGTTTGGATGTTCACAAACTCCTTTTCCTCTAACCATCTTTATGACCTTGATCTCAACATCATATTCCATGAATTTGGTTATCCAACCAGCTCTTTTGTCATTTATATCCTTGTTCAAGAGAAAAAATTTGACACTTAGATGTGTAATCATCAAATGTGTCTTATTATTAGACAATAAGTACCTAAAATTTTTAAGAGACCTTATGACTAAAAGTATAAGCTTATTAGTAAAGTAATACCTTGTTTCATATTCTTCTAAGCCTGGAATGAAAAAGGCTATTAGCTACTCTAAATTCTCTTTATTATACTACATGAGCATACTTAAAATTGTGTCAATGTTAGCATACTTTTATATGAATAAATATTTTGTGAAATCAACGTTCAAGAGTGTAGGAGCACTGGATATAGATTTCTTGATTTTTTTAAAAATTTCTTACTCCTTGTTTAGACCTTCTAAAACTCCAATCCTTAATTAGCATGAATATGAATGTATTTTCTAAAATAGAAAAATTTAAGATGTATCTCTTTATGAAATTGACCTTACCTAGACATATTTGCAAGGCTTTCTTGTGTTTAGGCAAAAAAAGGTGAAATAATTGAGTCTATCCTATCAGGGCCTATTCTTATACCATATTTTATAATTACATGTCCAATAAACCTACCTTCATTAATAGATAAAACACACTATTTTGGATTCAAAGACAATCAAAATTCCCTACACCTCTTAAACACTAATTTGAGGTGATTCATATGCTCATCTACAATATTAGATAATAGTATTTTACCATCTAAATAAACAAGAATTAATTTTTTGAGGAGACCCTAAAATTCCATGTCCATATCTTTTTGAAAAGTTACTCCAACATTAGATAAACCAAAAGGCATCCTTCTATATACAAATGTCCCCCACTTTATGGTGAAGGTTATTTTAAACTAGTCTTCTTCTTTAACCAAAATCTTGTTATAACCACTATAGCCATCTAATAATGAGAAAATTTTTGAACCTACACCTAGATATAATATTTGTTCCATTTATGGCAATGGGTAGTGATCTTTAAGAAAATCCTTTTTCGAGTCACGAAAGTCAACACATAGTCTTATGATGTAGGGAAATCCCATGACGACCCAAAAAATGATTAAATTTTGTCTTAGATTGGTCTAAATAGGGTCTTATAGGTTTTCTAGGTCTTATGTAGTCCATTTGTAGAGTCTTGGTAATTCATAGGTACATAGAATTTTATTATGAAGATTTCCCACCAAAAATTTCTTTGAGCAAATTTAAATTTGTAATCTTTATATAAGTACTATTTTATGTATTTAGGAATATGGAAAGATGTATCAAGTAATTCTTAAAGTTTTGGAGATTGTATTAGGTTCATACATGACATAAATCTAATGTCATAATCTTGGAGGTGTCATATTGTGAATTTCAAGACATAATATTATGTATCAAGTCACCTCTACATTGAAAAGGTGGAAATAAATAGTTATTCACCTTTATAGGTATATTAGGATTTAGTTTTTATTTAGTTATAAGAGGTTATATTTTTATAAGATTAAAAATGGATAATATGTATGGAAAATAACTTATAAAAATAATGGAGTTGTGTTTTGTATCTCTATTTTATGAAGAATCATTTCAGACCTTTATTTGAGGTCATGTTTACTATGTTAACTACAAGTGCTTGTTGATAAATAAAAATGAATTGATAATTGATTTAAATCTATATTTAAGAATAGTGTATGGGTGATTGAAAATAAATCTTGAAAATTTAAAGTAATAGAGAGAGAGAGAAACCTTGTTTTTCAAACTAAAATTCTCAAACCCCTATTGGGGTTGATACAAACTAATTATTGAGAATTGTATTTGTCTTGATTGATGTGAATAATGTTTTTAGGATCTTATAATTTTGTAAAGGATGGTGGAATGTTTTTATAATGTGTATTCACTCCAATAATTGAATAAAGTGAACCCTAATTTGAGAATACATGCATAGTCCCTATTTTATGTTGTTTGAGTTGTATACAGATTGTATTTGGCAATATTACTAAGAAAGAGGGATTGTAAATTATTTTAATGTTTTATAAGGTTTATTATATCCTATAAAAGGTGATAATATATAAAAATATCAAAGGCTCCTCACTATTCACTAATGTTTAGAAGACAAACCCTAATTTTGTTTAGTTTACTTTGCAAGATTAGATTGTGTATTGTTCCATGTAAGAAATTATCCAATAATAAAATTAAAAGTGTTTAAAACATTTTATAAAGTTTATTTTATTATTTTTAATTATTTTTTAATCATTTATTTAGTCCAAAATGAAGTGAAATTTTGTAAAACTAGAAATAGCCATGTAGATAGTGATTTACATAGCACATTCAAGTGTGTTGGGGTTGGAATTTGAAGACAGTGGTTTGATTTATGTCAATTAAGGATTTAAAAAATTAATATATGTCAATATATACTTATAAATACAATTTAAAATCCTTGAAACTCATAAAAATACAAGAAAGTGAATTTTGACTCATCCCAATTTGGGACAGAGCGTGGTGAAACCCTAAACTAGGGTTTGGGAGATTTAGCCATTAAAAATACCCAAATATGTTTAATATTACTAAATTAAATGTTCCATAACTATTTATGATTATCTTAGAAGGTGTATTGTCTTGGAAGTATGTATGTTAAATATTGCAGGTGCATTAGGCCTAGAAAAGGGCTAAGTGAATAGGTCTAAAAAAGGAAAGGGTAAATAGGAGAAGAGTTTGGTCTTCAAATTTGACACCTATGTATATTTTTTCATGTGAAAAAAAATTGAGTATTATTTTTCATTAAATTATTTTTTTATTTTATTACCATGCATTAATGACTATAAAAAGGCTATAAGGATAATGAGAAGGCTTGGCAAAATTATGGAAAGGGAGAAAGTATGACTGAGATAATGTAGACTAAGTTGATAGAGTGATAGAGAGGGTAATGAAACTCATGATAACTAAGATAAAAGTATTGGAAATTATAAGATAACCAGGTGTAACTCATCACCATTTCATGAAGTGTGAATTTAAGAGTCATAGTTTAAGAAAGTGAGATAACAAAAAGAGATCAAATGTATGCATTGCATGATTTGGTATCATTACTAGAAAAATATTCTTGTGGATTGTGAAAATATTTGATAACATGTGTATTGGATTTAAGTGTAGAATAATTAATCAAGGATAGTGCTCCATGGAGAGAACTAGCAAAGATAAGGATGATTTGGTCTGGATAATGACTCAGCTAATTACTCCATTAGTTATGATAATGGAAGATATTGAGGATGTTCTCAGGTAGAGAGAACAAAGAGTAGAAACAAAAAAGCAGAATGGTAGGTAGTAAGGTCAGTTAGCACCTTTGCAATTAATTATGGAAGAGAGAAGATAATGAGGAGAGAAGGCATGATAGGAATGAGTCTTTACTCATGAGGAGAATATTATTGCAGCAGAAGCAAGTGAAAGAACCAACACAAAGGAGAATCTTATTTAATATTAGATGAAAGAGAAGAGGTAAAGTATGTAATTTAGTCATTAATGGAGGTATTAATAATAAAATTATTTCTCTAGAGATGCTGAAGAATTTGGGATTGAATAAAATGCTACATCTAGAAACATACAAAGTTGCATGGGTTTAGATAGGAAACAAAATATTAGTAAGTGAATAAAGTTGGGTTGAGTTTCAAATAGGTAGATATAGAGATAAATTGTTATTTGATATTTTTCCTATATATGTTTATCACTTATTTCTATGGAGACCATGGTAGTTTGATAGACATGCCATACATGATGGCCAAGAAAACACATACGCCATTAAGTAATATAAGAATGTACACACACTACTACCATTAAAGGGTGAAGAAGATAGAAGAGATGAGATAATCATGATGATGATGATGATGACACAATAGTATTAGATTCAAGAAATGTAGATTTTTGGTTTGATCAAATCACCTAAGAAATAAAATAAGATGAGTTGTTTGGAATTGATTAATATGGAATATTGTGAGTCCAAAAAGATGGACATGAGAAATATAACACAATAATGTAGAGTGGAAGCAAGTAGTTTTCAAAAATAATAAGGTATAGCACCCAAGAGAGTGCTCAAGAAAGAATAAAACCAAGACAATCATGGTAGACAAACATGTGACAAAGAAGACAACAATATAATGATAGATGTAGTAGCTAAGATAGATGAGCAATGGGTTGTAATGGACACCAAGTGAAGAGGAAGTTGGAGGTTGAAATTTATGAGAAGATATCCCATAATAAATCCATGAAGGATTCAAATATTGTTTCTAATATGTTGTTTTGTAAGTACAGGTGAGGCGAAGGTAGATTACAAAACAAATATGCATGCATATCTTAAAGTGTTTGTGGTAGCTAAGGAAAGAATGGTTGAGAGTTTTCAACAGGGAGAGAATGTTAAATATTTGATACATATGTATTATTCCTATGAGATAAATCAAGAATATGGTATTGTGAGAATGAGTATGAAAAATTTTCAAGTGAAGGCATTAGAGAGCATTCATGAAGGCATTGAACATTAGCAAAACAAGATTTTACATATGAATGAGATATGCAAAGCACAATAACAATTTGTGAATGAAGTAAAATGGGTATCACAAGGAGCATTGTTGAATGAGGAAGATAAATGCATACTTTTAGTAGTGAGGAATGATAGAGATAAGGAGAACATAGATTAGTTTGTAGAGGAAGAGGATTGGTATACACATGCCAAACAAGAAGGAGATGACAATAACTTTGATTTGATTAACAAGTTGATTTCATGTGTAGGTATTCCACTAAAGGAGATGAATAAAATAAGGCCTAAATTTGAGCTTAAATATCATGTTCACCTCTATGATAATAAAGTATAATAAAACACCTTCATTGAGTAGGTTTAATGCAAGCAGATAAGAACATATACCAAGTGGATTACCACACTTGAGGCAAATATTTTTTTTCTATCTTGGTAGTATGATGTAGGGCCATCCCATGAGGACCTCAAAAATTAATCAATTTTTTATTATATTATTTTAATTAATGTCTTATAGGTTCTATAAGTCTTATGTCATCCATTTGTGGTGTTTTAGTAGTCCATAGGTGCATAAAACTTGAATATGAAGATTTCCTGCCAAAAACTTCTTTGAGAAAATTTGAATTTGTAAGCTTTGGATAAGGAATATTTTATGAATTTATGAAGATGTAAAGATGTATCAAGTGATTCTAAAGGTTTTGGACATTACATTAGGTTCATACATGTCATATGTCCAATGTCATAGTCTTAGAGGTGTCATATTGAGAAAATCAAGACATAATATTATGTATCAAGTAACCTCTACTTTGAAAAGGTGGTAAGAAATAATTATGCACCTTTATAGGGATATTAGGATTAATTTTTAATTTAATTAAAAGAGGTTCCATTTATGAAAGAGAAAAAATGGAGGTGTATGGACAACAATTTAAAAAAGTAATATAGTTATGTTTTTGTATCTCTATTGTATGAACAATCATCTCAAACATTTATTTGAGGTCATCAATATTGTGTTAACTGTAAGTATTTATTGATAAATTATAGGGAATATGATGAGGCCACCAATTGCTCTATTTTGTCCCCTCATCCAAACCTAGTATATATCTTTTTCTATGTAAATCCCCATAACCATCCATGACTTGTACAAATTAATGAATTTATGATTTTGTGTGTGCATATATATATGTGTGTGTGTGTGTGTGTGTGTGTGTGTGTGTGTGTGTGTGTGTGTGTGTGTGTTATGAATCATTGATGATTTTTCCTTGATTAAATTGCACTTGTGTAACTTTATTTAATAAGAATTTAAAGTATAAAATAAGGATATAGGATCTCATTTGGGAAAAACACTTGTACGATCCCCACACCAGCTATAGGCTCCACCTGCAGGCTACCCATAACCACTACAAGTTACATGTAATAATGGTAGGCTCGACCTATAGATTGCATGTAGCCACTATAGGTTGTTTATACAACCTTAATCTCCACCTATAGGCTTCTCATAGCCACTACAGGTTATTTATTTCAACTAATTTCAACTATAGACTTCACCTATAGGTTTCCTATATCCACTATAGAGTGCATGTAGCAACTGTAGGCTTCATCTATAGGTTATCCATAGCCATTATACAAAACATAAATATTATTGAGATAAGATCTTAAGGACATATCCAACTATTTTGGGAACCAAATCGATGATTGGAAAGGATCTTATCTATTTTTATACTCCCTACATGTAAGAAATTTTGGATGTGCTACCAAAGATGAGAAAGACAAGGACAATGAGAAGGAGATAAAATAAATAAAATACCAAAATAATATACCTTATCCTTAATCTAGTTAAGTCTAAAATAAGTAAATTTGATTACTAACCACTTCAAGGTTAACTAGTGACATTTATAAAGTATTTGTGTTTTTCCTAGTTTAGTGTCTTTGGTTAGAAGTTAATAATTTACCTTCTATATTTGATGATAGAACCTAGATCAGATTAGGAGTTAGTGAGTTGAGATTGAATATTAGATAGTTAGTAGAACTATAGAAGTTATTGCATTATAATATTTTATAGAAATATTTAATTGCTATAGACTTGAGTAGTGAGAAAGTTGATTCTATAAAAAAAGCTTTTTAAAATATCTCAAAGAAGGATTGGATCTCAGTTCTAAACAAGGAAGGTCCCCCTCAAAAGGAGTTTTAGTGAAGATCCTGACCCCCCTTAGTTAAAAGTGTGTAATTAGATTTCTTTATTAATCTAATTATATAAAGTGTGATGAATATGTGATTTATAAGTGTGAATTATTTATGTATTTATATCATAACAGTTTCATAGTATAACTATCTAATGAATTCAAGGTAAGTTCATTGTACCATAACTAGTAAAGCAAGTTGATTTATGAATCAATAATGCATATATAGTGTTGACATCCTTGAAAGGTGTATACACCGTAGGTTGATAATTAATATTTATCTAAAACTTAGAATTTTTTTTTTAAATATTTCAATAACACAAAAATAACATAGTAACAATGAATTGTTTGAGAAGAGATGTTTTATTACTCAAGATCACAATACAACTATATGCTTATCTCTGAGAAGAGATGTCTATTTTCTATTTTGGGTTACATCTTAATTTATACACATTATAAAAGAAGTGGAAGGATGTGTAAGGTCACCAATATCTAGGGATATTAAGTGGTTTAACTTCCATGATTTAAAACAATACAGAATTCAAGTAATTACTATTTTTAGAAACATATTATTTTTAGACTGCACTAATAAAATTGAAATTTGGGGCACTTCCATTGAGATTTTTAGGTTCAAAATCCATTGAATATAGATCTATGCCATATCACCATGTTATACTAGTTGTTAAATTTCCAATGGTTTAAACGGTGAGTCAATTGGAGCTACGGTGGAAAAGTTATGGCTCCCAGAAGTTCCATCATCAATTGGGGTAGAACCATCACCCAAATTATCACCTAAATTGTTGCCTAGATCAAATATTAATTAAACTCAAGAATCTAGTATTCAATAGGTAATTAATCTAAATAATATGATTAATAATTTATTTCAAGTAAGATTAAAGGATAGTGTATGAGTGACTCAAACAAAACCTTGAAGAGTTAAAGTAACAGAGAGAGAAACCCTATTTTACAAACTAAAATTCTTAGAACCCTGTTGTGGTTGACACAAACTAGTTATTGACAACTTTATTTATCTTGATTGCTATGTAAATGATGTTTGTATTAGTTTCATATGTAATAAATTATGGTGTAATGTTTCTATAATGTGTATTCACTCTAGGAATTGAATAAAGAGAACCCTAATTGGAGAATACATGCATAGTCCCTATTTTGAGTTGTTTGAGCTATATACAAATTGTATTTGGAAAGATTACTAAAAAAGGGATTAGAAATTATTCAAAAGCTTTAATAACGTGTATTATATCCTATCTTATGTTATAATATCTAAAAATATCAAAGACTCCTAATTATTCACTAATTTTTAGAAGACATATCCTAATTTTGATTAGTTTAGTTTGCAAGATTAGACTGTGTATTATTTCATTTAAGAAATGATCCAAGAATCAATTTGAAGGTGTTTAAAACGTTTTATAAAGTGAATGTGAGTCTCTTGAACTATGTTTGAACCATTTTTTAGTCTAAATTGAAGTGATATTTTGTAAAATAGAAACAAGCATATAGATAATGATTTACATAGCACAATCAAGTATGTTAGGGTTAGAATTTGAAAACAGTGGTTTGATTCATGTCAATTAAGGATTTTAGGACTTCATCCAGGTCAATATATACCTAGAAAAAAAATTAAAATCTTGTAAATTTGTAAAAATGCATGAAATTGAATTTTGATTGGTCTCAAGCTAGGATAGAGCATGATGAAACCCTAAATTAGGGTTTGGGAGATTCAGCCATTTATAACCCTTTAAAATACCCAAATATTTGTAATATTACTAAATAAAATGTTCCCTAGCTAATCATTATGATTGCATAATGTGTATGGACTTGAAAGTATGGATTTTGAAAGTTGAAGGTGAATTAGGCATAAAAAGGGCTAAATTAGTAGGTCTAAAGAAGGAAAGGGTACCTAGGAGAAGAGTTGGGTCTTGAAATTTAATAACTATGTATATTTTGTCATGTGAAACAAGAATTGTCTCTTATTTTACATTAAAGTATTTTATTATTTCATTAACATGTATTAATGACTATAAAAAGGCTATAAGGAGAATGAGAAGGCTAGGTAAAATTGTGAAAAAGGAGAAAGTAAGATTGAGATTGTGTGGACTGAGTTGATAGAAGGATAGACAGGGTAACAAAACTCCTAGTAACCAAGATCAAATCATTTGAAATTAAAATATAGCCAAGTGTAACTCATCACCATTTCATGAAGTCTAAATTTAAGAGTCATAGTTCAAAGAAGTGAGATAAGAAATAGAGATCAAGTGTATGCTCTACATCATCTTATTTAACCATTATTTTTCCATACTAGACTGAGGTTTTCCACCCAATTTGAGTGATTAATTGGAAATATTGTAGATAAATCAATGAGCATATGTATCTTAGCTCTCATCAAAGGTTAGAGCTTTAGGATAATAGGCCTTATATCTATCTAACTAGCCTAGTCTCATCCTATAACTAAATGGTATATTAATCTAGAAGTGGATCAAATCCTTTAAGGTCATTATACTTACATGAAAAAACATATAAAAAACTTGAACATAAATTAACAAAAGTTTCTTTATATGAATATTTTCAAACTTTGCCCAACTTTAAAGTCTTGTCAATAGAAATATGCACATTTGTATAATGTTATTCCTTGGTTGACAAAGAAATTTTTTCTTTATTCAATTCATCATCTCTACTAAAAATGTTCTTAAGGGTTATGAACACTTTAGGTAACTTATTTCTCTTCAATTGCATAATCTGGTCACCATACTCTTGCAAATGCTTATCTTGGTTCCTTGATGAGAATTTAGCTTCCTCTTATAAGAATCTGACAATCTAACTATCATCTTAAAATATGTGTCAATTGTCATGGTTGTTTGGGACAAAAGGTCTCATAATTATCTTGATGTGTGATTTTACAATTTCATTCTTTATGTCATCTAGGATACTGAATTGTGATCTAATGGTAGCCAACCTATCTACATGCTTGTTCTTATTTCTTGATGTGGCCTAAATATTGAAAACTTGAAAGTATTCAATTAGGTCACATATTCTATGCTTATAGGACCTAATTAGTGGGTTATTGAATATATTAATTCCCCTTGGTGAAATATTAATTCACTATTACCAAATACTTGTAAGGTACTGACCATTATCTTTCTTGTGCATTGCAAGCCATACACTCATGCTTCATATTCAGCAACATTATTAGAACAACCAAAATAAATTTGAGATAAGAGAAATACCTTCAATTAGATATATAAATTCACATCATTATAGATCTAGTGCCATGTTTATTCCTATATCCATGAAAATATAGTTTCCATAGTGCATCACTACATTGATCATCTTTCATCAGTATTGTAATTGGTGGATCATTTTTATGAAGAGAATAGATGCCATGTACTTATTAAATTAAATTTTATGGATCATGTCCATGAAAATAATAAGCCCATTCATCAATGAAAAGATCTAGGACTCCATCTAGAGGTGATTTAGTTTTCACCTCACTATTTTCTAGTAGCTTGTCTGAGATAACACAATTGGTGTTAACCATACTTGGCATATATGGCTTCAAATGAAATATTGTAATAGGTTTAGAACATATTATTACCTTAGTACCATACCTAGTCTTGAACATTAAATAATTCTAATCATCTAAAAAATATCCTCCAATCTTTGAATTAAAGTCTCTTGATAGACACATGGTAAAATATGGAGGCAAGTCCACTACTAGTACATCTTGTTGAATAATAACATTGGAGAAAGCATGTAATGTAAATTTTAGATATTTTACTATGATTAATCTATTAATTTTTTATGCATATAGTTACAATAATCCTTTGGTATTTGGATCATAGATAAGACTAAACTTGTTTGTAATTTGTTGGCATGGCAGTGTTATTAACCCCACTATCTACCATATAATTATGGACTAAGTAGTCACCGACTATAAAAGAGAGATAAAAGGGAGAGGTTTTTCTTGGCTTTAATTTTTTTTTTCCACCTTTGTCATGTTATGTATCTTCTAATCATGTTTCTTTATTTATTGGTCTAAATTGTCCAAGACATCTCTTTATTTCTCAATTAGTTATTTGGATACCTTAATATTTGAAAGCTCTTGAACAAGCATTTATTTTTGTCCTATAATGGAAAGGAAATCCCACATGATAATTATAAAATTTTATTTCTTAATTTGATCTATTATGTTTAATGAGGCTCCACTAACCTTTGGCTATAACTTGTAAGCCACTGGTTGATCTCTAGTTAGAGGCATTTGGGGAACTTTCACTATCTCTACATTATAAATCTTTTGTGCTATAGGAACAACTTGATCATTTACACTTTTGGGAATAAAATTAGGAACATTATAATTATTCTTCAAATCTTGAGCTTCCTCAATTTCTCTTCCTTTATCTCTAGTTAGAGCTACACCTTGACCATTTGTGTTACTAGTTTCACCAACTTGATTAAATGCAATATGATCATCTAATTACCAATTAATATTGATGGCATCAAAGTAACCTACAACTTATTGAGATTCTCTTTGGAATTCCATATTCATGTCTTGATAATGATCAAACTAAATATATAAATCTTCTTGTGTCATTTATGGAATAGTAATATCTTGTGATACCGAGGCTTGATTTTTAGTGTCATTTAGATTGGAAGGCTGCTCACCTGAATCTTGAATCAAGTTATTATTGACCAAATTTGAATTTTAGTAAAATAAGGTCAACCCTTATCATTTTAAATTTTTTATAAGGTTTACATAAATCCTCTGAGGTCTCATATTGTCTTAAATATCTTGCTTATCCATGTCTTATTCTTGGTTAAAGTTTTCCCTCTTGAATTAGCCTAGTCAACCATGGACAACCTAGTCAAATCTAGTCAAAAGTCCATTTGGTTTAATTTTGTCTTAAAATGTTTTTTATAATGTTTTAAGAGGTTTACAAGTCATGAATTGTCCATTTCTTAAGTTTCATGAGCAAAAAAGGGGGTCTTTTGGTCAATTTTTAGCTCATTAATGAACTTGTATGGACTTCTAAAGATATAAAATGTCACAAAAGGTAGTTGAAACGTTGGAGGTTATTATCAAGTTATGATCAATTATATTTTAGTCAAAATTTAGTTACATCCAAGAAAGGTGAGTTTTTCCTTATTTTAAGGGAGTTTTGGGCACTTGTATAGATCCTATGATCAGGTATGCATCTAAAAATGTGGGTTGGGTGTCTCTTCACCTACCCAAATCTATTTCCATGCTCAAAATTCAATTAAAATCAAAAAAAATTATTCTACAACTCATTTTCTCTTTTTCTCCATTAACAGGAAAAGAAGGTCCAACTTCAAATGCTCTCCATGGGCCATACAAGTAGAATCAAGAGGAATGGTATTAGGGATGGATATTAATATTTTTCCATTTAGATCTCATTTAAATATGTCTCATATTGATGTATTGTTCTTTATGAACAATTGGTAACACTCCAGGTAACATGTTATAGAATTGCATTGAAGAGGGGTATACTTATCAATATATTTCTAAGTTTTAGAGGTATTTGGAGTTGTGTTATATTTTTGAGGTATTTTTAGGCTTAAATAAATCTCTCTCCATGATTTTTTCATAGGTAAAACATCACCTTTTAATTTATTGTGAAGGAGTTATCCTATAATGCATGTTTCATGAGAATTTGCAAAATTGAGTGCAGGGCATAAGTTTTCAACATCTAGGAAACTTAATGGTGGTCATATTTTGTCCATGGTTCATTACATGAGATTATTATTCATGAAATGATCTTAAGTAAGGTCCAATTGGCATCGTTTTAAAGCCAAATTGCTCATTGTTTGCCTTGTTTACTGCCTTGCGACTTCCAATCAAGTTGTCTTAGTTTAATGGAGGTTATATGCATGAGGAAAAGTTGGGAGTCCATGTTGTATACATTTTGTATATCCACACTCCCAAAGATCCATAATTCTTATGTTATAAAGGTTGAATGTGGTATATAAGTAAGTTTTCACTTCAAATAAAGTTATCTCCATTTTTGGCTCTTAGTCTGTGAAGATTGCAAATAGTGGTCCTGATGCTTTTGTGAATAAATATTGGTCATGATGAAAGAATATTTTATCACTATTATTGATTTATTCTTGTACCTATATGAACCTTGTATTACCATTCCAATTTTTAGAGAAAAATGAATAGTGGGAGATAGTTTTGAAAGCTTCAAAGATGGCAGAAAGTCACTATAACTAAATAGTGATGTCTACAGGACTATGAGAGGGAAATTGTGTTTTCACCATAAAGGGAATGGATAAGTATATTATTGAAAGAGATAATGAGTCTAAACACCCTTAAAATTATTCCTAATCACCTAGATTATTAAATAAGGAAGTGATTTCATGAAATGTCTTTCTTGACTTGTCTCAATCCGTACACAAGGCAAAAAAGGCAGTGAAAATAGTATTTGAAGGTTTGCCAACAAAAATGATGTTTAATAATGCATGAATGATCCAAGTCTTGGTGTGAGTTCTATTATATCAGTTTTAACCTCCATAATCATTAGATAAGCTATAACATGATTCAAATTCTTTGGATGCAATCTACAAGCCTATACATAGCATCCTACAGCTAGTCCATTTGAAAGGTGATCTCAATGAGTGATAGGGGGTTTTTAAGGAAAATTAAAACATGTAAGTGAATTATATAGAATTTAAATACGCTAGGTAGGAATGAGAATGGATTTTAATGGACTTTGGAGTCAAATACTTGCCTTAAGCACCTAGAACCAAGGCAAAGAATGCACCTATATGTCAAATAGTGAGAAAGGAGCATGGTTTGGTAAATTGATGATCTAGAGCATAATTGAATAGTCAAAAGTGTGTAATTATAATAATAAATTATGGTAAGATATCCCATGAGCCATGAAAAATACCTAACCTATAAAAATAGTGAAATAGGGGTTTCCTTCAAGAAAACTTAGTCATTTTTAAATAATCCTTATCAATGGCATTCTAAGGAGTCTATTTTGAAGATTGAGGGGTTTGAAAGTCAAATGACCGAATCATGAACCAATTATTTTTATGTATAACCTATATCACTCTTATAATCTTACCAAGCCCCTAACTTGTTGATATAAACATAATAGATATTCACTATTTTGTCTT
The DNA here is from genome assembly GCA_037957365.1 of Torreya grandis. Taxonomy (NCBI): domain Eukaryota; kingdom Viridiplantae; phylum Streptophyta; class Pinopsida; order Cupressales; family Taxaceae; genus Torreya; species Torreya grandis. Next base: position 61,901 of record JARHVA010007004.1, read on the forward strand.
AGAACAGGGGTACCTTCCTTAAGCAAGTTGATACATGTAGTTTTGAGGGAAAAGGGGATTAGATGAATAAGGATGTTGGATATCTTGAGTAAAGGTAATTTAATAATTTAGATACTTTTCATAGGCCATAAAATCAACTTATAAGGTTTTAAACTAAATAAGATGGTTCCACATAATAAATTTTGCATACAAGCCTAATATAGCAACATACATGTCAATCTCCAAAGGATAGATTAAGGGAGTAATGAAAGGTTGGAATACTTTAATTGAATTAGTGTAACTTAAAAAAACCTTTATAATACTTGGTTATAGCCTTTGGAGGAAATAAATCACAAAAAAACACAATCCTTCTCCCTCTAACCATGTAGGTAATTTCTTGAAAAACTTAGTCTTGAGTTTTGAATCAATTGGAGGGTCATCTCATAGAGTCAAGATATAAAAATTTATGGAGGTTATTATCATTATCTAAGGTATCATCTAAAATCATTTTTTTATTTTGAGATTAATAAGGTAAGTTCCCCATTTTTTGTCTCAGATAGGGGTTACTTTTCCCTTGCACAAACCTCACAAAATTGAGAAATATGACCAAAGACACACATCAGAAGTAAAGAAATGTTTCCAAGAAGGTATGGTGAGTTAAATAAAACCTATTACCATAATTAAAACTTTATTTTAGGGTTGGAAACCATGGAAAAATTATGGAGCTACTAATTTTGCAAGTGTAGCCAGTTCTGTAAGCAAGGGGTCTAATGCCAAATAGAGGGTCATTCCTAGTTCTAGTGTTTGGTAAGTATTATAATGTTTTTTTACATGTGTGATAAAAAATATTTAAGGTTTTTGATCTATCTAAGGAAATAAATCATCAATAAATAGTTTTTATTAAACACAAGGATACTGACAAACTCCTTGCACAAGGTTTAGGTCTAATACTAAAGAGGAACCATTTCTATTTCTAGTTATCAATGAGTTATACTATAAGTTTGAGGAGATGAATGGGATATATATATATATATATATCTGTGTGTGTGTGTGTGTGTGTGTGTGTGTGTATATATATATATCTGTGTGTGTGTGTGTATATATAGAGGTGATATACCTATAATTTGTTATAGGGAGTTACCCATATGTCATTTTAGACTTGAAAGGTGCTCAAACCCCTACAAGAGGCAAATAATGGTTTTAATGACTAGTTTGAATTACTCACATATTTCATAATCATTTACATGTAGCATTGAGATAATTATAAATTATATAGAGGATCCTTAAGGATATCTTGGTGGAATTTTTCAAGGGTTTCAATGTCTAACCTTTATGAATGGAGGTTAAGAGTACAGGCCTCTCAAAACCCTTGTAAAACCCTCACAAGCATCTAATTAGTGAGATAGAGCATTTTGAGAATCTTAGTGTAGAGGGATGACTATAAAACCAACTAAAGGTTATAGATTAATCTCATATGATTCTACACATGTGATTTACTTGTATGGAATTATATGGAATAGGGGAAAACCATGCTTATTTTGGCCATTTTAAGTTGTGGAAGAGCTATACAAAGATTTAGGAGATGAAAAAAAAATTAGATAGAGTCTCTACTATTGAGATAACTTCCAAACTTAATCTCACTAAATGAAACAAATTCTATGTGTCCCAACTAGACTCTCATATTCAGCCAATCTAGTGAGCCATAATAGCGAACACTTGGGAAAGTGATGAAAAGTAATTAAATAGACCATTGAAAGTATTTTTCATGAAAATAATAGTGTGAGATATTTTTTCAAGTGACATGCTCTATTTTAAATGGATCAATTATGAAGATTGAGGAGTTTTGAATGACAACTGGAGAAGGTGCATAAAAAAGAGCCTTTTGGGAACTGCCAATGATGATTTTGCATGCCCATAAGAATAGGGATGGTAAGGAATCAATATAATGAATTTAGGGGATTTTTTGTAAACCCTCTTATTTATACCAACCATCAGACCTATCCATTTTCATGGATAGAGGTAGTTTTGTAAGACACTCAGGTGGGCAATTTCTTATGCCAAAATGATAGTTTTACACCACTTTTCACTATCTTTATGACTTGTTTTGGACAAGTATACACCATGAATTTTCATAGATCACCCATTTATCTTGAACATGTAATTTTAACTAAAATTATCAGCTTCACACATGTCCAAGTGACTCTTGGACTTCCCTTCTCTCTACCTTCCCAATTTTTTTATAAATTCTAACCTTTTGGCTATTGTAAGGACTCCACTTGAGTATGGTGAATCCATACCAAAATTTTGTCATGAATCAATAAATATATATGTTATCTACATCATTTAGTAATTTTATAAGTTTATTTGATGGTTATTGTCTTCTGCAAGTGTATCTTAGCTTACCTTCACATGTAAATTTTCCCAATACCTTCTGAGTTCAAAGACTTTTCCTTGAAAATCAACAAGAAGTGTCAAAAGGAGTTACAGGTGTAGTGAATATATTTTATAATAGTGTGTCTTAGAAACTTATTGTCTAAGTCTTCCTATCATAAGACAATTCCAAGACCCCATGTTGAAACATTAATGCAAGAAGAAGGATGTTATTAGATGCAGTGTATGTTAGCCTTCTCTTGGTTCAGTGTACATGTCAAGAGTGTGAGTAGAGTAGACATTTGGTGCATCAATTCTAGTATAATATGTCTACTTTCCATGCCATTCTTAACTCTTTTCATTCCCCAAATTTTTAGTAGTAAGAACATGAGCTTAAATGATGCATCAAGGGGAGCTAGCCCCTAATCTAGAGATCCACCCCCTAATAGGGATACCCACAGCCCTAGGGTGGTTTCATTTTACCACTTGAATGAGGATAAGTTAGTCTCATCTCCTTATTAGGTGCATTAAATTGAAAATAATTATTTTGAGAATCAATAGCTTTTGAATTAGAAGGTACATTAGGATCAAGGGTTGCTTATGGCGTAGTTTGGGTTATGGCTCCTTGATTTTGATAAGGTTTCCTATTGTCCTTGAAACCTTCATAAGGGGGTTATTGGTTATTGAAATGTTGATAAATTTTATATATTTTTTTAATTATAAGGTCTACATTGATATTATCATCTCTTGATTTAAATAATCTCATTTCTAAAAGCTTGTAAAATGCTTTTTAGATCACTAATATCATTAGTTTGATTAGGAAGGGCTACAACTTAGACTTTTGAAGATGGAAAATGATCTATAGATGTAATATGGGTAACTTGAGAAAGACGAAAAGGTTTTAATTATGATAATATGGGATTTAGAGGCCTTGAAGTAAGTTTACCAACCTGTATTAAGCTATTTTCTACTTTTATTGTAATTTCATAGGCATTTGGCAAGGTATTACTACCCACAGACTGTATCATGACACTTGTATTATAATTAAGGAATAATCTTGAGATGGTATAAATAATGTAGGGATCCTAGTCCATGTCTTATAGAATCTAAGGTTAAAACCATACATGAACTCATGGGGTTACTTTGTATGGTAGTTAGTTGTTCAACCAGAGATACATGATAAGACTTGTCTTCAAATTGCCTAACTAAGGCTACACCTAACTTATCCCAAGTAAAAATTAAATTTAAATGAATGTTCCTATACCATTTTAATTCTTTTAATTTTAAGGAATAAATAAATAATTTGATAGCCAAATTATCTTGAGTAACATTGTGAATAGAACATAGATTGGCAACATCTTGGATATGCTCAATAACAGTAGTTTTATCCCATTATCACTAGAATAAAGGGATACTCTTTAAGGTAGACACATCAATGTCATCATATTTTACTAATTTTACAGGAACACCCTTATTAAATGGAACAAACACCTAATTTTTGATAGCCATCTAGGGAAAAGGGATTTGGATTATGGGGACAATAGATTAGAATAAAATAATAGGATGACTAGGAGATGAATATTTATTTGGAGGATAATTTATTTTAATATTTAATCTTGATATTTTATAATAAGTATAAGCAAATTTAATATGTTCAAAATAAATAACTTTACTTAATGATCTTATTGTAACCTTTGGCATAAAAACACTACCTTAAAGATGTTATAAGCTCTACAACTTGAAGGATATTAAAATTTTAATGATGGTAGATGTCTCCTCCTTTTCATATTTCTTCTTCTCAATATTCAAACTTCAATTATTCCAAATAATCTATCCCATCAGGCATGCCAAAACTATTAGTGTCCTATATTTACACCGTAGCTAAGTAAGGAAATTATTCAGATCTTCCTACTCAAATCTAGTCTAACATGGGATTGATCCTAGATTGTGGGTATCATATTAATGGATCAAACCTCCAGATAAGGTTAGATTCCTTTTGGATCTATCACCTAAAATAGACCTAATGTAACAATTGCTTGTAAAAGAGATAGAGAGATACAAAAATTTATGAAAGCTTGTAAAATGGGGTGATGCACCAATAACTGGAACACTTATACTTTGCATAAGACACACTATGATACACATTCAAGACCAAAGAATATCAATCTCAAATAAATATTTCATAATAAGGAATTAATTATTTATTAATCTATAATGAGAGGGTAAATATCCACTTTCAAGATAAACAACAAACTGTAAATTGCACTTACAATGACCTACGGGACCTAGCAAACACTTCATGAAGATGATAAAACTTAGACATAAATAAGGAACATACATTAACTATAATCATAGTACATGAATTCATGGGACACACTTCAATATAGCTTGTAAAATGATGGAATTCAATCTTTATTACATCAAAAGGTGTTACAGTACAAATTTTAGCATAGCCTAAGCAAGCCAAAACATAAGAGTTTATTTTTCTAAAATTTTCTAAATATTTCTTTCTGAAAGACATTCAGAGAGTTTTGAACCTACAAAATAAGTAAAATATATAGAAAAGGAAAAAAAGGAGGGAGCTATGATGTATTATCACAAGTTTAAGGATGTTAACTCAATGATCTTATCAATAATGAACCAATTTTGTAAAAGACTTGAATGCTTATTGTCCTTGTCCATTCACCTAGTGTCCTTCTTGGAACCATGCCATTATCTATCTAATCTACTAATGAGTATCATGTCTTATAATTGACATAATTGTGCCACATCTACTTTGGGTGGCCATCGATACCTATTCATTGAAAAAGTGACCCTAGTGAAGGCGAGACACCTCTCCATGGTCTATATTTTCTCTAATATAGGACATAGGTCCATTTATTGGTGAAAACCAATCCAGTTATTGGTTTTCACATATCTATAATATCCATGGAAACTTTTAGACTACTTTTCCTTACTTCACAATCACTGGTATATCTTTGACCTTTATATTAGGCCCAAAAGACCTATTTTACCTATATGGAGCTTTGATAGCAATGCTTGGTCCCACTGGTTCCACCTAGATCTTATTGGAGCTTTGCTTCCTTTGTTTTTTATCTTATTTAGGTCAAATAATACCCTATTGAATTTCATCAAAAGGTCCCAAGCTTGCCCTTTGTTCATTGGATATTAAAATCTAACTTGGATCATTGAAATTTTGACCCATATCACTCCATTAGATCTTATTTGTTTGGATGAACACTGATCATTGATTATATATAAATTGAAAACACTATTGACACTTATCATGCATGCATTTTATTTTGATATTCACTAACCCCTTTAACCTTTGCTTACCATAATATATGAATGTATAATTATGCTCATGATATTACATCGTCCTGGCACCCATGATTTGAAATGAAATATCTACTTGATGAAATAAATTTTGAAATTTATGCTCCTACCATTTGATGTTCATGTGACCATATTTGATGTTTGTGTACCCATCAAATTTAAACTACAATGCAACTTTTTTATGTCTTAATTTTTACATTTGTATATACATCACATAATTTTTTACCAACTTTGAAAGCTTGGATATGGAATCAAAAAGCTCATAGAGGAAACAAAATTATAGGAGATGTTTTGGATGTCAAAAGGATTTTGCCTACTTAATCTACTAGTTTTGGGAGGTTTCTAAGTGGAAATAAAAAATGCTCAAATAAGTTGGTCCATATGTTTTTTCATGACATATGCATGACCATCATTATTCTTTTAAATATAAATGGATTTTGACTAAGGCTTGAATTTGACACTTGCATGAATATCTTGCTCCATGTGACCAACTTTAAAACTCCATAACTTAAGCTAGGAAGCTCATGTGGACTTGAAAATTGTAGGATATGTTCTTGGCACAAGGTAATTTATAGCATTAAAATATTATTTCTCACAATGCCTTCTAAGGGAAGATATAAAATTTTAAAATAAGTTGGCTAATGTGTTTACATGTGACTTATAGGACAACTTGACTACTAAGACTCATAAAGATAAATTTTAAAGGCTTAAATCTTGAGATAGAAGATTCATGTGGACATAAAACTTACAGGGAGTAATATTGGTATGAAAAAAATTTATTATACATGACATAATATTCATTTGAGTTTTCCTAATCTCAATTATATAATGTGCAAGCAAATTGGTTAGTTTATTTCATGCGTGATGTCCTGGTGATGGTATAGTATCTCAAATTTGCACAATCTATATTTTGGTCATTCTTTCATGGATTTAATGATATCCTAAAGCTTGTGTAACTTGGTTCATGTTTTTAGATAGCATGAAAACTCTTTGGACCCTTCACTTGTAACTATATACCTATCCATTTAGATCAATCACATCACACTTTAAGCTTGCTTAATGTGTTTCAAAATATTTGTAAAAGGTATATGATATCCACTAGAGGTTTATTTTATCTTCATGACATTGGGTCACTTATTCAATAAATATATTTCTCCTTCCATTGAACTCTTGGACTAGGCACAAATTTGGTATGTAGAACAAATTTGGTCAATAATTACCTATGGGGTTGGATACTACATACAAGATAGATCTTGTAGATGAGTAGTTAAGTGGGTGATCAATTAGGTAGGGTTTGAATCTCCTTATGAGTTGGTGCTTCATTAATTTTAAGATTTTGAAACTATAATACTAGAGTCCATGTGCATGGCTCAGTAGGTTTTATTCCCCAATAGGGTTTCCCATGTAACTCTTACACTATCTTATGGTATGTTTGTAGAGTATTTTGCTTATGCACTTGATCTTTTATGTAAATAAATTCTTAATGTAATGATGGATGGAATTGAATATATTTTTTCAAGCAACTAATCTACCCCCCATCCTCTTAGTATCTTTTTCCAACATTTGGTATTATATTATATCCTTTTAAGGAGGTCTTATAACCTAAAGGAGATTATTAAAAAAGCTAAGATGGCTAGTCAAGCTTAAGTTAGTTTCTCTACAAGAAAAGCTCCATTATTTAGTGGATCTAATAATTTTATTGAGAGTGTGAAGGTGATTACATATCTTATGTCTCAAGGTCATGAAGTTTGGTAATTAGTTTTAGATGGGTATACTACACCCCCTATTCCTCCTATGGAGGTAGTGGGTAAGAAGGCCAGTGATAACAACTCAAAATCAATGAATGGCATTATGTGTGGTCTATCTAAAGCTAAAATTGTGAAGGTTATTCACTATATACCTACCAAACAAATTGGGATAATTTGAAAAATATTAGTGAAGGGAATTCTAAATTCAAATTGGACAAGTTTCAAACTCTAGAAGACAATTTTAAAGTCTAAAAATGAATGAACATGAGACCATTGCAGCCTACTTATTAAGGTTTGATGATGTGGTCAACATCATACAAGGTCTAGGAGAAGAATTGAAAGAGTCTAATTCTATTTAAAAGGTTGTAAGGTCTCTAAATCCCAAATTTGATTCCATGGTTCGTGTTGTCAAATAAATGCAATATCTAGACAAACATGAGATGGATGGAATTCATGGAACCCTAAGACCCTATAAGATGAGGATAAGTCAAGGAAGACCTAAAAATAAGGAAGATGAATTCAAGGTAGAAAAGAAGAAAAAAGAGAATAATTCACAATGTAATAAACTCATCAATAAAGATGAATTTGATATAGATGATGAGTTAATAGTTATGTTTGCAATAAAGTTGAAGACAAGTTCAGGTAAATATAAAGGCAAGCTTCCTTTTAAATGCTTCAATTGTGAAGAGCTTAGAAACATTACCAAAAAATTTACTCACACACATAAGACAAAGGATGATGTAAAATATAATGAAAATTATGATCATGATAAAAATTCTTATAAATCTAATAAGACTAATAAACAATTTAGAAGATATGACAATAAAAAAGGTTTTTCAAAAATAAAAGGAGTCTTTATACTAAGGAAGATTACAGCTCATCTAATGATAGTGAAAGAAGTGATTAAGAAAGTGATCATGAAGAAGATGGTCCTAATTTCAATGAGGTTATCTTAATGTCCAAATAATTAATATTCTCAAATCAATAAGCTTCCATAGGGATTGGAGGTTTTGTTGGTTATTCAAATGAAGAAGGAGATGAGGTGGATCTTGATGCAAAGTTGATGAATACTCTATAAGAACTAAAGATGGCCATTAAAAATAATAGGGTGGTGAGGTCCATCATCAAATAATATGAGGATAAAATAAACTTGTTTGAAGATAGACTAAGATACAACTCCAAGGAGCAAGAGGAAATAGTCATATAGGTAGAAAGTCAACTTGAAATTGTGACTGCATGCCTATAAGAAAAAGAAGAAGAATGTGCAAGGTACATGTATAAAGTGAACTCTTTGATATCTTAATTGAAAAAAGCATAAAATAAGGTTAAATATTTTTAAGGTTTGAAAAGAGCACCAATGATCTAGACAACCTTTTGAGTAGATAAAACACTACTGATGACAAGACAAGTCTTGGTTGCATTGGAAATTTAGAGAAGGACAAAAAATATGCCAATACCATCAATGAATCTAATAATATAAGGTATGTTACTCCTTTTAATGGCTATTTTTATTCATGTAGCCAATTTATTCATAGACCTCATAGACCAAGGCATTAAAGAAGGCCCTTCAAGAATGAATTTGCATAGAACTATGAGGAGAACCATCAGTTAATAGGTATGGTCATGGTATGTTTCCATCTAGAAGGATAACATGTTTTAACTATCATAAGGTTTTTCACATTAAAAAGTAATGTAAGCATGACTTCTCAAGACAAGACAAGAAGTTTGACACTTCTAAAACATAAAAGAAAAATAATAAGTGGAAATGTAAGGTGGAAAGGTATATAATTAGTATGAAAGTGCAAATGGACTATTTAACATGGTAGAGAAAAATCAAGATGTAAATGAGTGCCAATAATTTTCTTTATTACTTAACTTTGTTGACAAAGTAGTCAAGACCAATAAATCAAGCTAAAATGATAGTAGAATAAATATTGAGTTGATCAAGCTAAAAAGACACATCAAACATAAGAAGATCATGGAGAAATTTCAGTCCTATAAGGACACGAATATAACAAATATCCTAAATTTATGCTATTCTAGCTCTCTAGATCAAAGGTGACTCTATTAGGCTTCATGGAGGCACTTAGGTAGCAAGAAAGAAGCATGTGTTAGATTATTAATTCATTGATTCAATTCACCATATGAATATTGTTATATTTGTTTGTATTGTTGCACCCATTTATTTATTTTGGGTTATTTTTTAATGCACCATCCTATTTTCTAGGATGTAATTGTGATATTATCCTGGATATTTAATAGCCCTTGTAACACAAATATGTGAGTTGAATAACATTATTATTTTTACCCATCATTTGGTCTCAGATTAGTAAGAAATAGATTTGGGTTTAGGAAGAGGCAATAAGTGGAGGAGCCATGAGGTGCACTCTCTCTCCTCTCTCTCTCTCTCTCTCTCTCTCTCTCTCTCTCTCTCTCTCTCTCTCTCTCTCTCTCTCTCTCTCTCTCTCTCTCTCTCTCTCTCTCTCTCTCTCTCTCTCTCTCTCTCTCTCTCTCTCTCTCTCGATTCAAGCTACATTTTTCTTTGACCTTAGGAGGATCCTGTGTACTCTCAAATTATTTTTCATTTTGCTTAAGCACATGCATCACTATTTTAGGATTCCAAATATGTATTTGTGTAGTTTAATAGAGGCATAATTCCTATCAATGTTGAAGACAAAGATAATAATTTTATCTTTCAACATCTATGGATTCTCTTTTCACCTAGTGGAGCATGAAGTAGTGAGGAGTATCTAGAAAAAAATCAACATTGAAAAACATTATTTATTCATATTGTTGATATATGCCTTGGGCCTTAGTGATTTATCTCAATTATATGCTTAACAGGCATATTTTAATTTTGATCCAAGTTACGCATAAACAATTTTGCTCTTTAGAGACCAAACTTGGCATTGGACATAAGCTTGGAATTGAAACAAAAGCTTGCAATTGAAACACATAAGGTTGGTATTTTATACTTTTTTAAACAAAAGTTTCCATGCTTCAAAAAGTACAAGATCTTTATTATTTTTAATCTAGACCAAAATGGCAAAAGAAGTTTTTAGATCCAACCAAGGTGGCAAGGATCTATGAAATCCATAAAATACCAATTAAATCTTCCATTTTATGTAATTTTATTCCAAAAATACCTCTTTTTTGTCTAAAAACACTCAATAAATATTCAAAACCACCATATAGAATTATTAATTTGCTACAGATTTTTCAAAAACCACCTCTCAAACAAACCCATTGTATTGGCTAGGCTAGGGGTTTTGTCTTCAAAACAACAATTTTGAACCTTTCAAATAGAATTTTTTTCTTATCAATATGTATTGATGCATAAGTGAGTTGGTTAGAATCATTTTTAATAAAGTGGAGGTGGGAGGTTCAAATCCCCTGAAAAATGGGTTTTAATAATCCCTCTAAATTTGGCATTTCCACCAATTTTAGTTATAAATAACTAAATTTAGCTAGAAATGTAATAAAATAATTTTAAAAAATTAAAAAAAGGGGGAAAGCCAAAGTTAAAAACATACTTTTTTCAATGAAAAAAGGTCAAAGAGCCTAAAATAAGAAAAAAATCAAGTTTATTTTCGTTTTTTGAAAAGCATTGTAATTTTTTCTTTTGCAAAATATTGTAACTATTTTACATATTTTCATAAAATTATGAGTTTTCCAACTCAATCATAGTATTTAGTACAAATGGTCCCTCTGAGTCATGTTTACAGGTAAAGTTGTCATGCTTGAGTTACTACATCCATAGCCTAACATAGCTATAACAATGACATCTAAGCATCATCGTTTTAAATTGTCGATGAAAAATAAGGGAACATGCACTCATTGTCATCCCTTCATCTACCCATTCATTTAAATAGAAGGGCATAAATCCTAACTAGTGGTATTTCCAAGTATATAATAAAGTTACGTGTGTGTACACAAAAATACATCTAAGCAGGTGATAGTGATTGAATGAACCATTTTCAATAATGTCTAAGTACCACATATTAGACTCTTTCACGTATGTTTACATTTTTTTCATGTATTTTTTGGTATATAGAAAGGGTTAACTTCTTCCACATACTAATAAGTATAAAGGAAGGGTGCATATAAAGAAAGGTCCTATATAATGGATTGATGGTATAATGAAAGGTAGACCTTGATACCTAGAATGATAAAGAACCAATCCATCACCTTTGGTTAGATTCTACATAATGGCCAAAAATAGGCCAAAATTCTTTCTACCAAACTCACATCTTCTTCATGATGAGAACTGTGCTGCTTGGAAAACTAAAATCAGGACACATTTGGAATTTGAAGATATTTAACCTATTATAAATGGCACTCATACTTGACATACTACTAATGCTAACCATCAAAGTATGTTTAACAAAGCCAATCAAAAGGTAAAGTTTTTAATCATGTTCATAGTATTAGATGAGGTATAACCTCATATTTATGAGGCCATAACAACAAAATATGCTTAGTATAAGCTCTAGATAGTATATGAGGCCAAAAATGAAAGAATAATTATTTATTTTTAGAGTCAACTTCATTCCCTAAAATTGAAGTTCAATGAAAAAGTGAAAGATTTTCTATGTCATGTTTCAACTATGAGGGTTTTGCTCCAAGATTAGGTAAAATAGTGTTAGATGCATCTCTTATACCTATTTTCATGAGAGAACTACCATCCTCCTATAGGATATTCATGATTACTTTGTCAATCACAACACAAAACCCATCTTTTGAAAAAAAAATTAAACATCTTATAATAGGAAGAGTCTATGCATATAAAAGAAGAAGAATCAAAAGAACATGCTTTTGCCTCTAACAAATAAAATGAAAATAAGTAGATCAAGTCTTATAAACCAAATAAAGGTCAAAACCATCATTCATAAGTGGATAAAGAACATAAATTTTGTTTTATATGTGAAAAAATAGGATATGAGCTAAAGAATTATTGGTATAACTCATTTACACAAGGCTCTTCAAGAAACAAGAAGCCCAGTCCCCAAAAATCATCTCATCCACATAAAGGAATAAGATAAAATAAAAGGAATTTTAAGAATACATCAAATCAATGAGGAAACATTATTGAATAATAATATACCCACTTGAATGAGGACTTTCTATATACTACACAGTCTCATGATGAATCAACATCATAAAGTTTTATTTGGTATGTCGACAGAGGTGCTACTTAACATATGAATAGAAGACAAGATTGGCTATATAACATGAATGAGACTTCCCAAAAAAAACATGTCTCTTAGGGTGATGACTCATCCTATCATGTTTAAGGCATTGGTAATATTTCCTTACTACTTGGATGACATGATTATAAAATCTTAGATGTCCTATATGTCACAGGACTCATAAAGAATCTTCTCTCAGTCATTCAACAACTTGACCACAACCTTAAGGTTTAATTTGATTTAAAAAGTGGAAAAAAGATGTGTTTGATCAAATATTAGTAAAAGCATTTAAAAATTATTGCACGAGCCTCAAGATTTAGCAAAATGTTCCAAATTAATTTTGTTTACTCAAATAATCAAGCACTTGTAGCTCATGATTCAGAATCAGTAAATCTATGGCATCATAGATAAGTTCATGTAAGTTTTGGATACCTCAAATCACTTAGTAATTGGAACATTGTCTATAGACTTCCTCATTTGTGGAAAAATATATATCTGTATACTAGTTGTCTAGCATGTAAACAACATTAGGCATCTTTTGGTCAAAGTTCTTAAAGAGTATCTGGTGAGCTTGATCTGGTGCATACATATATCTATATCCCAATGAGATCTAGTCACTATTAGTTTCAGTATTTCATGATCTTTATTGATGACTACTCATGTAATATATGGGTCTACTATCTAAAGACCAAAAACCAAGCCTATAATACTTTCAAAGAGTTCAAAGCTATAGTTGAAAATAAAACTAGTCAAAAAATCAAAGCTCTCCAATCAAATCAAGGGGGAGAGTTCACCATTAAAATTATTTATACTTATTTGAGATAACATGGCATTTGTTGACAAATGACTCCACCATAGACTCCATAACAGAATGGTGATGTAGAATGGTGAAACTATAGTATCATTGAAATGGTGTGTATCATGATTGAAGATTTAGGTTTGGCATGCACATATTGGGTAGAAGTAGGGAAAACAATAGTTTATTTATTGAACAAGTCACCCATTATATCTCTTCATAATATGTCTCCAAATGAAGCCTAGACAAGGCATAAACCTTTTATTGTTCATCTTCAAATTTTTAGATGTAAGGTTTATATGCATGTTTCTAAAAATAAGAGAAAGAAACTAGATACTAGATCCATACCTTATATATTCTTAGGGTATAATGAAGAGCCATTATCCTATATATTTATGGACCCCAAAATAAAGATCTCCATCAATAGGGATGTAGAGTTTGATGAGAAAAGTAAAACTAGTTTACTTTCCATAAACTCACATGATTCAATAATCATAACTATAAATAATTTAAAAGGTCATAACCACACTGAAAGTGACAATGATGATGATAATGATTAGTCAATTAATGTATATCAACCCACAAGAATAGTGCAATGTATGCCTAACTAGTATACAAGTATATTAAAAGATGCTAAATTGGATAGATTTATAGACACATTAACTATTAGACTAAAGACTCATAGTATGACTCAATATGAGGTCAATTTTTCCCTAATGAGAATAATTTTAGAATTAGTAGAGCCCTCGATAGTTCAGGAAGCCCTAGATTTCAAACCTTGCAAGGATGTCATGGATGTAAAATATCAATCATTAATGAAACATAAAACATGTTAGCTTGACGATCATCCACGAAGGAAGAAGCCAATCATTTTTAATTTGGTCTAAAAAATAAAATACAAAGTAGATGGTAATATTGACAAGCACAAGGCATAACTTTTAGTAAAGGGTTATGTATGGAAGGAAGGCATAAATTATGAGGAGACATTTTCTCCTATGGCCAAGATCAAAAAAATATGAATGATATTTGCTTTGGCTGCACAATTTGGATGGAAGATCCACCAAATTGATGTAAAAAGTGCCTTTCTCAATAGAGATCTAAAATAAGAAGTTTACATGACACAACCAAAATGTTTTGTCTCACCTGGTAATGGACTAAAAGTATGTAAACTAATAAAATATTTGTATGGTCTCAAATAGGCTCCTTGAGATTGGTACATAAATATCGATGAACATCTCATCTAACATGGATTATGTAGGTGTCCCTATGATCCAAATCTCTACCTAAAATAGAAAGTGGGAGAGATTATAATTGTTTTAGTATATGTTGATGATCTAGTCATCACTAGTAGTTTGATGGAGATGATAGATGCAACCAAGAAAGATTTTAACCAATAATTCCACATGATAAATCTTGGGCTTCTACACTATTATCTTGGATTAAAAGTATGGTGAAAGTAACACCGCATATTTGTGTCCCAAATGAAATATTTTGAGATAATGCTCAATGAATTTAGGATAATGGATAGTAATCCAATTGTTAAACCTATGTAGACAAGGCTTCAATTATCTCTTATAGATCCATCACCACAAGTAAATACAACTCTCTATTGATAGTTGCTTTAGAGTCTTATTTACTTAACATATACTAGGCTAAACATCAGATATGAAATTTTCTATCTTTCAAGGTTCATGTAGGAGCAAAAGATGTCTCACTAGAAAGCAACAAAGTGAATACTAAGATATATCAAGGGTACAATGGAATTTGGCCTAGAATATAAGAGGACTGATATTTTCTTCTTGATAGGATATTTCAACTCAGATAATATAGGAAATATTGATAACATAAAATCCACTTTCATATATGTGTTCTTTTTAGGATCTAGTCCTATATCCTAAGGGAGCAAGAAATTAAACTTTGTTTCTCAATCTTCCACTGAATCAAAATATCATGATGCAAGAGGAGTTGTCTATGAAGTGATATTGTTACATCACATAATGGAAGGATTGGGAGTACCATAAAAGAAACCTACCATTATATATTATTATAATGAGGGTATTATCATACTTGTTCATAATCCAGTCTTTTATGAACTCACAAAACACATTGAGGTGAAAATTCATTTCATTCCCAAACATGTATAACAACACAACATCTATCTCCAATATTGACTGATAGAAGAACAATGTGTTGATGTCTTCACCGAGTCACTTGCACGTGACAAATTTGAGGCATTTAGATAATTTATCTCCTATTCACTTCAAGCTATGCTAAATTAAGGGGAAGAATGTTAGATTATTAAATTAGTGATTTAATTCACCATAGAAATATTGTTAAATATTTTTTTATTATTTCATTCATCTATTTATTCTAGGTTCTTTGTTAATGTACCATCCTTTTTTATAGGATGTAGTGGTGTTATTGTCTTGGCTATTTAATAGCCCTTGTAATTCAAATATGTGAGTTCAATAATATTATTATTTCTTCCCAATCACATAAAGGACTCCTAGTCATAGGGGGAGTTGTGCAGTCTTAGGATATCTTTAGGTTCAATTTTCAATCAAATAAGTTGTCTACAAATGTGATCTCAATAGACAAGTCACAAAAAGTTGGTATGATAACTTGATCAAACCAAGTCACAATTTTGAAAATGTTTTGAATTTCATGAAGACAAAAGGGAATCAATAATGTGTCATAAGTATGTGGACCTGGTATGAGCTAAATAAAGGTTTGATAAAATTTATTTGAAATAAAAAGTTGTTTCCCCAAGTCTAAGTATTAAATAGCTACCAAGAAGGTGAACCTTTGTCATTAATGTCAAAGAGGGAGAAAATTCCTATTTCAAGATCAAATGTTGGAGAATGACCTGCTATGCTTAAGATTTTTTTCCATCAATGAAAAAGGGGTATATTATTGAGCTATGTTCCTTGTATTTGTATTAAGGTATTAATGTTATAATTGATGTCAAAAATTAGGTTAAATGCCCTTTATGAAAAAATTTACAATTGATGTCATGTTTGGTGAAGTGGTGTGTGACTAAGATGTTTTTTTTTCTATGTTGAGAGAAAATTTTAAGGAAATTTGGTATCCCTTATGAGGGTTGATGACATATCGATATCATTCTCAAAATATAAGATAAGCATCTTGTTTGAGCTCTAAGAACTGAAAATCATACAATGTAAGCACATGAGTCAACAAGTACTTGTATACTATATGAGGTATTGGTATAGATTTATGATGTGAAATATATTATAAGTTCTATTTAGAACAGACTTGTCTTTAGGAAATCATGTTTAAATAATGACATAATTTAACTAGACTATTATTTCCAAACTCTGAGCAATAGGTATCTTAAGTAGCCTAGCCTAGCTATGTGAGAAAATATATACATGATGCATGATGAAACTTTATTATTTAGTTTAGTGAAGTCATAATTAAGTTTTATAATATTTTTTAAAAATTATAAGAGGAAAATAATACTTTGAATGAGTTCAAATGACATGTTTGAAGGTTAGCTCCTGTATGAAGAAACCTAGTGAGAAGTTGCATGTTTGGTGCCTTAGTGAGATAAGCCTTATAACATGACGAGTTGAGACATTATATAAATGAGTGAGAAAGGTTGGTATTGTGAGATAATTTTATTATGTTTTATTATATGGGTATGAAATGTTTATAATATTATAATAGGTTTTGGGTTGTGTTTATAGTCCAAGTAAGACTAACAGTATAAGGCCTAAGTACACAAAGTGACTTATAATGACCTAATGATAGGTCAAGATCATTTACAAGGATGAAAAATATATTTATATAACTTAAATATGTGTGAGAGGTCATGTTAAGCATTTTAACAAATTTTTAAGTTATAACCTATAGAAGAAAGTAAGAATTTTGATGGTAAGGTTGACTGTGTGCATAAAATGGGATGTTCAAAACCTGAGAACAAGTTTCTCATTCTCATTGGCACATGAAATTTTTTTATGAGATCTTGAGAACTTTATGGTAGTTGGTGAATGTTCTTATCTTGAATTTATTGTCATTGGTATTTGAATTGAGGGTGAATCCTTTATGAATGATTGGTAACAAGGTAAGGATGCCAAAACCCTAACAGAGACCCAATAAGAAATATCTAATAATTTACAGTTAATAATGCTCCAATTGACCTAGTTTGGTGTTTGAAAAATGTAAATTAATCTTCAAGGTTTCCTTAGGTGGTTTTTTTGTAGTTTTAGTGAGTAGAAGCTACATGAAAACCCTTATTTTTAGGTTTTTATTGTTACATGAAAGGTTCACCATGTCAAAGCATGAAAGTGTATGGAGGATGATGGACATTTAGTTTATTATCATGAAATTTTATAATTAGTTTTATGACCAAAAATATGCAAAACTAGACATGGAAGGTAGCCTATCAGTAAATTGGTCTAATGAGTAGAACACTAAAAAATCTAGGCAAAAATGAGAATGAGATTAGGGATTGGTTACAAAGGAATAGGGATGGATATTAAAACATGGGATTATTATTAAATATATATCCCTCATATCCTATTTTTTATAAGTTTTGATGATTCCTACACCTATGCAAAAATTTGTCATCAAATCGGTCTATCCAACACAATGGAGTTTTTGTAGAGTGACATAGTGAGATTGGTCTATAATACTAATATTGATACATGACCATGCAATATATATTTATATATATGTTACAAGGATTTTAAAGGTTCAAAAAAATCCATTATAATATCATATAAGTGTTCTAACATGTGTTTTATAAGTTGATTTTTTGTAAGTATGTTTTTGGTCCTACATGCAACTTTTTATGTGTGTGAAAAGGATGTCCCTGAGTCAAATTTCACTAAGATGAATGATAAAAATATATTTAATATATTATAAATGACTAATAATATAATTTTAATTCATTTTTTTATTATTTTATGTCCCTAATCAATCTTAGATATTTAAATGATTTTGACTATGTATTGATACTGTTTAGTATTTCTAGGTTATCTATATGACTAATATTGAGGCCCTTTGGCCCATGTGTTGAAAAAAAAGCATGTTGGGAATTCTTTTAAGTCATTAATATCATTTTATTGATGGTTTATGTGGTGATTTGTGTATTTGGGTCAAATTTTTATAGGCATTGAGAAGGCCTATTGGTGAGGAGACTTAATTGGTAAGTCCAAGTAGTGAATTGGGACAAATGGAATTACAGAATAAATTTTAAATTATTAGGGGCATATTAGAGGAAAATATTAATTTTTTCATCCTTTTTGTGAGATAATAATAATTCCTAAGGTTCATAATGGTAATGTTTGGATAGGATAGTTCTAATTGCATTAGATCTCCATTAGGCCTAATTATGAATTTGGTCCTTATGGACCATGTTGAACTTGTGAAATGTTTGTTTCAAATTTAAAACTTGTATGGTAATATATTAAAAATTATTTCATTTATTTAAATGTTCATGTCTTATTGCGATGGGTAAGAGCAAGGGTGAAGTACTTAAGAAGGCTTAATATGCCTAAGTTGACTGGTTGAGATATTGAGATATTGATAGAAGGATATAATATTTTTGAGAACAATTTAAGATATTTAAGATGATAAAAAAGATAATAAAAAAATGAAATGAGTTTATAACAATTTTTATATAGGTATTAATCAAGGCCATTTGACCTATTTATACCAAAGAAAGGGTTATTTGAGTGAGAAGGCCTAAGAGGTTATTTGAGTGAGAATGAAGGGTAAAGAGTGAAAATAAAATGATTTCATCATCAATTAAAGATTATAAATATGTGTTATAAGGTGATAAAATATTATAGGTTTCTTGGTTGGTGTTAAGTTACCTAGGGGGTTGTATCTGCTTTGCAAGATAGAGCTTAAAGAAGACTAGTTGAGTGGGTTCTCGACTAGGTAAGGGTTGAAGCTCCTTGTGAAGTTGGTGCTTCAATAATTTTTTGATCTAAAAATTATAGGAATGTATTCCATGTGAATCATTCATTTGATTTTATTACCAAATAGGGTTTCCCGTATATCTCTTATGTACTCTTGTGGTATGCTTGTATAGTTGTTCGCTTATGCACTTGATCTTTTATGTAAATAAATGCTTCATGAAATGATAGATGGAAATGAATAGATTTTGTAAAGAAACAAATTCACCTCTCCCCCAATCTTAGTAGATTATTCCAACAATTTTTTTGAAATTAATGAGTAAGTAGACTTAAGTATCACATAGATGCACACATAATAAGTAGTCTCAATTGTATGTAAAAAAATATGAGGTAAAAATATAGAAGGACAAACACATATAACCTATAAAATATCATCCAAACAATATTGTTTAAAGTTTGAAAATATCATGAGTGTAGGAAAAGATTCAAAACATGATCTAAATGACTCACACTCCAAATTATCATCTTCCCTAATGTATTCCACTTCTCTTAGTACTACATATAATAAAATCAATCTAAGTATCTTATCTTCATTTTGTTCTTTGTATATTTGGAAAAACAAATTTTCAAACCAATTACAATATTTTACATTTAGATTTATACATAATTTTCATTTTTTATTATCTAATTACACACATAATTTATATATTTTTAGGGTTAACATTAATCCAAAATAGTGTAAAACATATTGGTGAATTTGTATATTGCTCAAACATTTCTAAAACTTATGTTTTCCTTAGGGTTTCATCCTTCTTTCCAAGGTTTTAGAATTTCCTTTCAAGTTTTTTGATCTAATTTATGATTTCCACTTATCTTCACTACAAATTACAAGTTTTTGTATTTCCCCTAGGGTATCAAAATCATTTTCGTATTACGAATTCCATTACTATGATCGTGCCTTATCCTCATAATTTTTTTTGGATCATACCAGATCTATAATGACTCTATTTAAAAAAATATTAAATATTTTTTATATTTGTATTTATTAGATAAAACCTCTATTATTTTTTTCCCAAATTTTATTACCCATTTTCTAGAATTTATAATTTACTATGTTTAATAAATTCCACATAAAGGGAGAATGGTGTACCTATTTTAAAATTAATTCATGGGTTACATTTATCCAGTAATGTTTATCATAAAAATCTTTTTTATTTGAATGGTTCCCAAATAATTTAATTTTGTGGTCATTTATTTATTTTAGACATTCTATGGTGGTTATAATGGATATTGACAATGTATATTTTATACTACCTTAAATAATAATAATTATTATTATTACAATTTGTTGGACTAAAATATATAATGTTTTTAAATTATTTAAATAAATGGGTAATAATCATGTAAATTAAAATAAATCTATATTTAATGATGATAAATTCTTAAATGTTCCTAAAAATACATCTTCTATAAATATGGACTCCTAAGTACTTTCTTTTGTTCATTATTTGGTATCCCTTCAAGGTTGTGATATTTATTATCCCTATATTATAATGGTCTATGTTCTCACTATCCAACATGTATGGTTACCCATCTGATAGTAAAAATTGAACGTCACAATAACATTTATCCTTATGCCTTTTAACATCCCACACACCCTCTTCATGGCCTTTGAATGGATATTGAAGAAAAAGTGCCCTAATGGTTTTATTTTGAATTCATTATATATCAAGTCATTACTATACTAATTTACATATAGTATCTCTAAAAAAGTTGTGTTTAAAAATTTAATAACTTGAAGATAATGTTACATATATCAAGAATATTTAAAATGGTAGTTTGAGTTACATTTTTAACTCCCTATTTTGTAAATTTTTTGCCTTAAAGGTGTCATCTCAAAATGGGGTTCTAAAAAACATACATCTATAACTAAGGGTTCTAGTTTTTATCATAAGGATGATAAGACACATAATGAAACTTTAAGGAATATGATTCAAAATAAGTTGATCATATTGCCTATTATGTATTCTCTAAGGAAACAAAAATACTATTAAACTTATGATAAATTGTATGGGAATCATGAATATAAATATTAGGCCTTGAAGATAAAAATAAATTGTACTTTTTATAGTGGTTATCCTACATTACATACATAAATTAAACAAAAACATTATTTAAATTAATTTAACCTTTTAGGGTTTTATAATGAAAATGCTATGTGTAGATTAAAGGGTTGAGATACCTATATCAATTTAATAAATATGTAATGATTATTTAATGTTTTTTTATGGATTTTACCTTTTTTAAATGTATAATAATAGTAATTAATACACATAAATAGAGATTTATTTGAAAATTGACTATCGTAGATGATTTACATCTTGAAAGTTGAGATATGGGTAGTTCTAAGTGTCCTTACCAACATTATGGTGTTCATCTACTCACTAGAAAGTAGTGGATAGTATGGTTAGTAGAATTGTATATATTTAGTGTCCTCAATGTTGCACTGATATACAATTTATGAGACTATTTCTAATTTCTAGGAGTACTTGTGCCTGTGTCTGTGTGTCTTATTCCTATATTACCAAAACCTATAACTCTGTGTTGTACCTATAAAACCTAATTAAATTTGAAAACCTTAATTTCATTAAAATTATGACATGATTAATAATTTTATTTTTGTTTTTAAGATAGACTAGACATCCTCAACACCCTGCTATGTAGAGAGTTTCCTACATACCAATACTCTGAAGAGAGATCATGCCTGATGTAGTTCTCCCACCTAGTGCTTGATATAAGTTTAAGTGATTCTAGAATGAGAGTGGGATTATATGTCTTTAATGTTCTTGATATTTTAAATTATTGAAAAATAGGATTAGGGCTATTGTAGTTCATATTATGTAGAATTAGGGAAGAATATGAATCAAATACCTTGATTTTGATAAATTTTATCTTTTGTTTGAATAACTTTCGCATCTATTTAACATCTATTGAATAAATGTGGATTAGAATTGTATTTATAGGTTCTTATTGCTTGTGTGGATAAGAAAATGAGCTTAGTCAGACCTTAGAAGGGGAACACATTTGAAAAATTATCCATCGGGAAGATCTAGGGCTACGAATAGTAGAGCACAGTAGGGGATATTCATGATTTGTGTCTATAGTGTCCCAAAAGTGGTGCTAATGTATTTTTAGTAGACTATTAAGAAATTTGGATTGGGGTTTGAGATGACATTTATGGGACTATATTATGACTAGTTTTAGGTCATTGTGGTATGTTGAGTGATTGGAAATGTAAGTCTAATGATCATGGATAGGTATATGTCTAGCCTAAGGATAGGTTAGCTCAAGATACACTCTTAGAATCTAATTACCACTTTTATGTGGTTACATTTGCCCCCTCCTTATTGTAGTAATGAAAATAAAAAAAGTGACTAGCATAAAGGAAAAAGAATCATACTTGGACTTACCTTGGAAGAGAAACCCATGTAGCTATGTTTTAACATGAAAATATGGGTCTCCGTATGTGGAAAATGATATAAAGCAATGCCCTACAATGAAACATGAAAAAATAAGTCCTTAGTTAAGAGATAATAAAAAGTAAAAGACTATGTTGAAATGAAATAACTGAGTAAAGCTAAGTCACGAGAGAGGAAAGGAATGAATACTCCTCATTAGGTACATAAACCAATACATGAACCTGGTGATAGTGTGTATGTGAATAGTTATCATATCCTTAAATAGTTCAAACTAAGCTCATGGATTGTTGAATCCTCATATGGGTCACTCAAGAACTCAATCTAGTTTTGACCTCAACATTACCCACTCCTACTTAATGTATTTTGATCTCTATGAATAGTTTAGATAAGACTATAAGTGTGTCTAACCCTCTCATATAGGTGGATAAATAAATCAATTAGGCCATCAATCTATCATTTCCCACTATATGAATTAAATGCATCTATAACTAAATTATGTAAAGTGTTGAAATTACCTAAATGAGTAAATCTAACTGTGTATTTAAATTTTCATCTACTCATGTGTATTAGGCATCTTTAGGTCACTCAAGAATGCAAAAAATTGTATATGGAGTAAGGAATGAATCTATTTACAACCTAGAATGTGATAACAGGTGTATATAACATAGATAATGATATGTATTTTCCAATTCCATTTGATCAACCTATCTAGAGCTGAGTATATGGAAGCTATGTGCCACACACATTTCCCCAATATGGTATCTGAATATACTTAATTTGAATTAGATATGTAATAGTTGAACCTATTTAATTGATCTAAATGTATGAGTGATCATACCATGCATGATTCCACCAAATTTTAGAAAATATTATAAATCTAAACTAAGTTTAATGAATTTGAGCTAAATCTAAATAAAACTACCAAACTTGTGATTTTATATCTGTAAATCTATACTATATCTAGTGTACTGGTATGAGTGATCTAGACTATCTTAAAGTTGGGGCTACTAGACAATAACACCTTGTAGTATACAATAGTGCCCTATGGTGTTAGTGTCCCAATTTGGGTAGTAATGACTACCTAGTCTAATTTCTATGTGATCTAGAAGGACTACTAAGTATCTATTCTATTTTGTGTCTACCCTAAGTCTGATATCTAAAATTGAGCCTCTGTGCTAAAATATATCTTTCAATAACAATGTAGGAGCCTAACCCCTATGACAAACCACTATTAATTCCCCCTGTTTTAATGTTAGTTTTGAAACATGCGTAAAACTTCCATATAAAGAAGTATCTCTACAAATTGTGTTAGCTGGAGCATGTGCATTATATTCCAATATAATGTAAAAACATAACATTATAATGTAAATGTATCTAATCATAATTAGGAAATGTAAGATGTATATTCTAATCTATAATTTCACAAGTGTGTCAAGATAAATGTAATTAATGGATATAATATCAAAATATTAATAACTACATAAGGGATGGGCATTTTGTCCATCATGGATCCCAAGCAGGATAGGTGGACACATGAGATCTCTCATGGCATCAAAAACTCCTATGAATGTAATAATAAAATACTAGTGTCATTATGTAGAATCATACAACGAAGTAAACATAAAAACACAAGGTAGTAAAAGGGTAGGCCAATGGGGCAAAATACAAGGGGAATGTACATATGTCACTAAATATAAGAATAAATACATACAAGTACATATTCAAATGTCCACATATACAAACAAAAATAAATTTGGCATAGATCTAAAAATAAGGGCATGTTCAAATCACCAAATATAGAAGTATGAAAAAGTACACACAAGGGACATGGAGACATGTCAAACGCATATAAATAGAGAAGTGGTGTAAAATCCAAATAACAATGGGATATTCAAATTCCCTTCAATATGGAAGAAGCATAGAAAAACTAATCAAGTATAATCTAGGAACTAGAATGAAAGCATGTAGAACTATATAGTATAAATCTATGTACATGCTAGGATGCATATATACTAAGGTTAATTAGTGATAGTCAACCTAAAATTTGAGCAAAGAAGATTGATGATCAATATCTAGATAAATCAATGCATAAACTATAATGTATAGTGTGTAAATAGAAAACATGGTTGTAACAACTATGTAGGAGATGTCCCCAAGTGGGTAGATGTGTGGAATGCATAAACTGGTATCATTGTAGATGCACCTAATGGGTATATGATAAGTGGCATGGATAAATGTATTGGATAAGAGTCTTGTATATAATATGAAAGTAATTGACAAGAACAAGTGAAACATATGTGTATGATAAAACTAGCTATACTAGAATTGTTATCAATATGAAATATATATCAAGTAGTAGAAATGTAAGCATAAAAATGCATACAATCCACAAAATTTTGTATGTTTTAAATATTTGAATGTTTTTGTATTTTGAAATGTATTATTTTTGTATTTTTTTAGTATAATCTATCTTCAAGAAAATGAAAGTAAACTATTTATAAGGAGAAAGAGAGAGAAGGGAAGTATATACAAGGGTAGGGAGCATACTAACTGATGACTCTCATGGGAGACTCACTATCACCATGACCTATGTGAAAAATAGGAATGATAATATCTTGTGAAGTGTGATTGCTATGTTGTATTTGAGTGTTGTTTCAATAGGAATCTAAGTATTTTTCTTCATTAGAATCATAATATTATTCCACAAAGGAATCATAATAAATTAGTGTACTAGAAGGAATTGTCTCATGCCATAGAATTAATTTTTATGAATTATGTTTCCTAACATTGATTATGATCTTTCCCTTTGAAAATATGTTTATTATATACATATGGTGCCATGGAGGCTCTTTTGTTAGAAATTCTTGTTTGAGAATGCTTGTTGGTTGAGCATGATTTTGAATTTGGAACTTAAGATCTTTCTCTTTTTGTAACATGTCCTATGTATTTGGATGTTTTTAATTGATAAAATATATCCATTAATGATGTGCCTTAGGATGTTCAATGAATCCCAAACCTTGTTAAAAATTATTATCAACTGCTAGAATAGGATAAGTGATTCCTTTGTCCTATTTTCCCAAACCTTAACCATGATAATCATACCATTGTAGATACTTTTGACCAAACCCAAACCACATTAAAATTTTAGCATCATTTTGGAGAGATATATTTTATTGATTTATATATTATTATTATACTATTTATTTCCATGATTGTGCTTTTGAAAACTTTTATTATTTTGAGTTATGATTTGGTAACCATTTTTGTATTATTTCTAAATGTGACCCTTATTGAATTTCTAGATGTGCCAATGTATGTTGATTGGATGATGTATCATTTTTTGAGTCATATGTATCTATTATCTATTATATTTTTATTTTCAATGCTAAACATGAATTGGTATGGTGCCTGTACATTCTATGATATGCACCAAAATATCTAGATCTCCTCATTGGGTGTAGAGGAGGTAAGTTGATCAACTTAGCTTTAATCATGTCTCTGAGTATCTCACTTAAACTCTTATTTTAACTTTGAATGAATTTTGAATCACTATTTATAGATGTGATTTACTGCTATTTTATATTCTGATATGTAACATTGTTTTCCACAAATTATCTATTTGAAGATGTATAAACACGATTTACACTATTGTGCCCTAGAGGCCTTTGTCTTGTATTTTTTTTTATAATGTTTTAATATTTTCATGTATTAGTTTATTTTTAATTTATATAACTATAATTATCTTTATTATACTAATAAATTTATCATGTAGAGTTTCACAAGTGCAAACTCTATCTATTTATGTTTGAACATGTAGGCACACACCCTATAGTGAAGAGGTGTGAATATGATGAGTAGGGGGATTACTGACAATGTTATAGGTTATTGATATCATGGAGGAATGATAGCATAGACCTGATTAGATTTAAATTATCTATAACCCTCATGGAGATGAAGAGGAGAAGGAGATTCTTCCATGTGCTTAAGAAATGACATTGAAACTGAAACATAATTGTTAGCTTATGTGTTAAAACCTTTATGTCTGTATGAGTTTGTTTATTAAAGGATTTACACATAGGAGAAATATAAAATTTGATGACATATTACATATATTATAATTGATATAAAGCATAATCTACACATGTGTTTATGCTTTTTTTTAGTTCACTTTGAATTAAAGAGAAGAAGCATGCAAATGAAAGTATTATACTTTGTAACAAAAATTGATTGATTTCATCTATCATTATGATTATGATTATATGAATTAAAATATATATGAATATAAAATCTAATTTTTGGAAATAAAATATGAGTATAAATATAAAATGATATAAACCCTAAGTGTGTCTAGGGTTAGAGTTTTGGAATCTAGGGTTTCTTTGTAACAATTTAAATTAGATGTAAAATAAATTGAAACCCTAACGTAAAATTTATTTAATTTAGATAGGTTGTCTAAAAAAATTATAAAATCAGAAATATACAACCCTAATTTGATTAAAAAAAATTTAGATGAATGCGAGCTAGAGTTTGAAGCAATATTCAAAATAAGATGGGTTCACCAAATGATTTAACCTTTTAGGGTTTTACAATGAAAATCTAATGTTCATATTAAAGGGTTGAGATGTTTAAATTGGTTAAATAAATATTTAATAATTAAGTAATAATTTAGTATGAATTTAAGATTATTTGACTTTATAATAATAGCAATAAATAGGCATAAATAGAGACTTATCTAAAAGTTGACTGTCTTAGATGTTCTGGGATATGAATGTTAAAATTTGGGTAGTTCTAAGTATCATCAAAAGTATTTTGGTGTTCATCTTCTCACTTGAGAGTAGTGGCTAGTATGAATAGTAGTTTCATTTGTGTGTAGTGTCCTCAATATGGTGTTAATGTCCCCTTTGTGGGGCTTTTCCTATTTTTTGGAAGCACCTATGCCTGTGTCTATATGTCCCATTCCTACATGACCAAAACTTAGAGCTCTTTGTTGTACTCAAAAAAGTTGATTTAATGTACAAACCTTAAAATTATTGAAATTATGGCATCACAATAATTTTGTGTGTTAGTTAGATGGAAAATACATACTCAAAACTGTATTATGTATAGATTCTCTTTCATACCATTAATTTGAAGAGGTGTCAATAGTGATGTAGTTATCCCACCTAGTACTAGATACTAGGCTTAGGGATGTTATAGATGGTAGTATGTAGAAGTATGGAAGAATAAGGATCAAATACCTTGAATTTGCTCAAATTTATCTTTGGTTTTAATAAATTTAACAAATATTTTCCATCTAGTGAATAAAAGTGGATTATACTTATATTTATAGGGTTATGTTACTTGTGTAGATAATAAAATGACCTTAGTCCAACCTTAAGAGGGGAATATATTTGAAAAATATCAATTGGGAAGATTTAGGGTTAAGGATAGTAATGCCTAGTTGGGGATACTAGTGTCATATGGATGTAGTCTCCTAAATGTGTTGCTAATTTCCTTTTGGTAGGATGTTAAGAAATTTACATTGGGGTCTGAGATGATAATTCTATTACTCTGTTATAACTTGATGTAGGTGACTATGGTCTACTCAATGACTAGAAATGTAAGTATAATGCTCAAGGAGAGGTCTATGAATAGACTAGAAATAGGTAAACTTAAGTGACACTCTTATCATCCAATTACAAATTTTAGGTTATTACATAAACACACCATATAAAATTAAACAACCTACTCAACCTATGATTTCATATTACAAATAGAAAATAAAAAAATAAATATAGAAAAAATAAAAAATTAAGAGTAAAAAAGGAAAGGGTAAAAAAGGAAAAATCCAAATAAATAAAACTTGAAAAATTAATAATTAGAAACATAAATATTAAAAAAATAACAATAAAAAAAGGAAATGTTACGAAAGGAAAATTAAAAAAAAGAAAGGTTTTTAAAGGAACAATTGGAAAAAGAAAGGTTTAAAAAGAAAAAACTGAACCAAAAACATTATAGCAAGAAAATTTACAAAAATAAAGGTTGTGAAAAGAAATGCATGAAAATTAACAAAACACTTTTAAATAAGAATTTTTCAATAAGGAAGTTCAAAATAAAGATTTACCTAAAAATACTAATGCCAGAAACATGGTTTCTAAGGAGCCAACCAAAACACATTTATCATATCTAAATCTTGTAATTTTTAGTCATTTCATAGATGAAAATAAATGAATGAATGTTGAGATTATTAATTATCATGAATTAAATTTATATGGAATATAACATTTCAACAAAATTATTAAACCTAAGAAACACATAAAATATATTAAGTTTCCAATAACACTTAGGCTTTAAAAAATTTCTTTTATATTTCACATTTACCCTATTTAAGATCAATATAGTAAATTAATAATAATATCATGGATAATAAAAATGGTGTAACATTGGGTAAAGATCAAGACTTTTATATTTGATAATGAATGTGCAATTCATTGGATTAAGGTATGGCCACTTTTGAGAAGTGGGGAACATAACCTAGACACAACAAGAGGTCCATGTTTCCCCCTAACATACACAATAAATAAGAAGGTCAATTCCACTAGGAAGTATAAAACAACCCAAAAAAGATAGAAAACAATATTAAAACTATAAAAACCTACTTCTAATCATTGCAAGAATTAATTGATTTTTTCTGGATTGAAAACTAGCCTATACTAAATAAGCAAGAGGTTCATGACTTAAAAATCACCAATGTTGTCTCCAGTGAACCCAAATCCATAAAAGATATAAAATAAACCACCACTCCATAATTTGACTAGATACAAAACCATTCAAGGCATAAAAGTAGGCCTAGATCTCTATAAAGCCATAAGAAATAGATGTGGGAGCTAGCATGGATAAAATAAGTTGAGGCCTAGGTTTTAAAACAGAGCCAAAGCATCTATTTATTACAATATTGAGAACCATAATAAAGGCGTAAGAATTGAGAAGAAGAAACATGGTCCTAATGGGGGCTAAACATATATAAAAATAAAAAGGAGTCCATTAGTCTAGTTATTGATTGGATCCAGAACCAACGTGAGCACATTTGGAGGCCTAGGTCTCTAGTTAGAAGAGTAGGAAAATGTGAGAGGGAGGATTCTTAGAGAAAAAGAGAGATCAGAATTGCTTTCCCCACATAACCCAAACATGAAAAAAAAATTTATAAGGTGCATGGAAAGCCCAACATCATTTCCACCAAAGAAAAATCTTGAAACAACATGGATAAAACAAAAACCACTAAGGGCACAAAAGAAGTGACCAATAATCATCTATAAAAAGAGAACTCATATCCCCTTGGAATTTTCGAATACGATATGGTTTAGAAGATGTAAATTGGGTGGATTATAGACTTATGTTTCATAAATTATAAAATCACTAAGGACCCCCACATTCATATGAAGATATATGTAATAATTTCTTTCTCTAAAGATGTGGTTGAGTCTAGTTTCCTAAAAGGAAGACAAAAAGGTATTATCAAATCTAATCTTTTTTTCAATATTCTAAGATAAGTTAATGAGTCTCCTTAAATAGATAATGATGTTTAATGAGTCTCCTTAAATAGTTAATTATGTTTAATGAGTCTTCTTAAATAGATAACTTTCAAATTCCTATGTCCCTAGACACCTTAATGCCCCAAATGGTACCTCTAACATTTCCAACACGATTTTTTTGGGTTCCCAGTTTGCCTATGTAGGTAACCAAAATATTCCCATTGTTATCTATGAGAACCTCACCATCTTTATCTATCCCTAGGTTATCATTTGAGACATGAAATAATTGTGTTCATACTATCCTTCTAGGAGAGAGGACCATTTGGTTGATTCCTTAGAGGGGTTATTTCTCAAATCAGGACTTTGAGAAAGCTTATGATTCCATAGATCAAAAACACTTAAATCATCCTTGGAACTTCCTTATATTTTTTTTTAGGAATCCTAGAGTCCTAATTTTCCTTGATTTCCTCAAAATATTTTCCTTGAATGATCTACCACTTGGACCTATTTTCCATAAAAATAACATTATTTCTTTCCTTCTAAATAATAGAGAGGAAGTGAAGTAGACTGATATTCCAGATAAGCTTTAGATCCTTGTGTTTCCAAGGTGGGTTTAATTATAGAAAGTAATCCCAAAATGAATCAGGTGGGACTCAATATTTTTTAACATACCGTAATAGATAATAACAGATATAACTAACATAATTACACCCTAATAAAATGTGATTAATATTTACCTCCTTTTCCATACAAAGACTAAATATGTATGGCACTTAAAATCCCCTAATCTTAAGGTTTCCAATAGTGAGGATTATATTTTTACTTTCTATCCATCCACAAATACCAATTTTTAGGATCAAACATTTATCCTAGAACTTGGACCAAATGAATGTGTGGTTATTACCAATGAAAGAGAGTAAGAATTTAAAAATCAATAATTGAAAGAGGAAACCATTTCTCCAACTAATACTCAGTAAAGGGCATCTACTAAAATTATAGCACATTCACATGTTACTAATAGTATTAAATATATGGAAAAGAAATAAAACTTATAAAAATGAAATCAAAAATATCATAGAATTTATTTTACATATCTTATTATAGATATAAAATATTACTATAATAATCTTGTTGATGTAAAAAAATGGTATTATAGTGATGAATATGAAGTTCATAACATTGATACAAGACAAGCATTCTTACTCTTACACACTGACACATTAGAGGACTCAATATATGAACATTGTTTGATATAATAAGATGTGCTTATGATCATCCCATTGAAATGATCATTAGTTATATTTTAGTCATATATTACAATTTTTCGAAAAACAAAATGCCACCCCAAAATAATCAATACATGAGCTTGACATGATGGCTAGATTACACTTTTTACATATATTATTTATCACATATTTTGTAGATTATAAATTCATTTTATACACCCATGAAATTTATAAATTGTGAGTCTAATTTAGGATATATATATCACACATGGACACATAGATGTTGAAATTTACTATCCCTAAGAGACATACTAATGCTAGGGATATATTCTTCTAGTTGTGACAATATCACATGTTATTTCTCTCTATGAAATTTCACCATGTTGATCTATATAGATTGATTACACATACATTTATAGTTACTCATATCTTACATAGTGTTACATGGATATTCTACTTTACTATGATGTGTCATTAACACACATGGATAATATATACTAGTTTTCACATATACTATCATTCATTGATGCTATTACTCTTTTGCATAATCAGGAACTCATTTATTTTATATTATGTGTAGTGATTGGTAATTTGTGTTTGAAACCAATTTATCACTTGTTTTTGGCATACTTATTTCATTTTATTGTGGTCCTTGGCCTTGCTTGTTTGTGACATCTTCTCTCCATTTATTGTGGATGTTGGGATTGTTTTTTTTAAACATCATTCTATTTTTTATAATTAATATTTGGCCTTATATGTCACATTTGATGTGATTATATGGAATTTATCATTTATATTTTATAATTTTTATGATTTTGGGTGTCATGATACTTATCATGCACCTCTCTATATTTCATGTGGTGCCATGATCTATATCATGCACTTAATTTTTGCATAGTTTTTTTAAATTTATTATATTAACCATGGTTATTATTTTGTGACTAATTGATACATATATCTTGGTATTATAGTTATATTCCTTAAATTAAATATGTTACATACGTTTAAAAAAAAAATACACATTACTATGATGGCATATTTGCCATATGTTGACATTACTTTATATGATGATATATTTTTACATGACATGATATAGTTAACTCCTTATTTTTGTATGAGTGAATTAAATGATACACCCCTCACCTCAAAATGGGGTAATATTAGTGAATTTTTCATTGAGATATAATCATCCATAAGCATAAAATTCACATTTTACAATAGAATATAGATTAAGATATTTGAAAAAGGATAAAAATGAAATGGGTTCTAATATGAGAATTATATTAATGCATTATTACGTATTATAGGGGATTATTCCATGCATATTTAATAAATTTATATATACATGAGCTAAAAAGTGTACATTCAAAAACACTTGAGTGCATATGCCATGTAGCTTCAACACTTCAGTGCATATGCCATGTAGCTTCATACAACTACATTTGAGATATAGTTGCTTAGATTTATCATATAAATTCAAAGAATTTAATATAATTTGGCACCAATTTAGTGGGTAATAATACTGGTTCATACACATGTACATTATTTCATATATATTTTGGCACCAATTCAATGGAATAATGGTACGTGTTCATGCATATTTACATATTAGTTGTGAGAAGTAATGTATTATTTATTTATAAACACAAGTTGATAGTACTAAGTATTGAGTAGTGAGAAACTTTGAAATTATGAGTCTATTCATAGTGTTTGATTCATGTTTTTTTTGGTAATTTTTATGAGGTTGAATGACTATAAACAACCTCTTAATTATTTATATATATCCCATTATGTGTTCCATACCTTATCATATTGATTATCAAGATTAGAGATAGATTAGTTATTTGAGCTATTGTCATTGAGGTTATAGGATCCTCAAAAGTATTGGCATTACTCCTTACACATGACGTTCGGGTAATTCATCTTCCCAATCCTTGGAATTAAATAATTATATTTATATATATATATATATATATATATATATATACACACACACTTAAAATTTATTAAAAAAATAAAGGTATGGAATGAGTAAACTTTTACAGGGGTAAAATTGTTTTGTTGTATAACTTGTCACCGATGGTGCTTCTTAGTTGAAGCCTTCGATAATGGTTCATCAAGATCCATTGGATAATTCATGTTTATTTTTTTACTATATTATTTAAATTTCATTTCAATAGTATAATAAAATGTGGGTATTTTTATATACTATTTTTTTTAGATACGTGTAAATATCAATTTTGATCTACTTTCACCTTACATGACATGTGCACATATTTGTGACTAGATCATCATCATATCACATATGCATGATATATATGGGTCCAATCCTTTAAAAAAAATATTAGTAACATATAATAACCCTACAATATGTGAAAATATTAATATTTATCCTACGTAGACATCTCTAAATCATTAAATCAATGTTCCTATCTCACAAGAAAAATTTGTCAAACTCAAAAAGTACCATTGATATGGAAAGTCAAACATCATGATTCACCAAGTAAAGGTCATATTTTAAACTCAAATACATCCTATGGGTGGGCCCGTATACCTATAATTTTTTTGTCTTGGTAAATTATCCATATAGATGTATACAAATACTAAATAAATTAAGACCTAATAATTATATAACACTTGTCTATAAAGCACCTTCAATGTACTACCCATTCAGTAGGACTACCCTATTTATAAACATTTAAAATTTAATCACAATAAGTAGGTGTTATCCAAGTCTGAATCACCTCAGACTTATAGTAAACATTACCATTTTATAAGTGTTGAAAGAAAGCATAGGTTGCATTCATTGAACACGCATAATTTCACACATACACCTAACATGGAAAAGTAAAATCAAATTTGTTTCCCTCATTAAATGATTGGATATATAGGTAACATTCAACCAATCATTGTGTACTATTAAGGATTTATCAACCCACCTTTACCCCTATTTTTTTAGGTTTTAAAAACTAATAAATAATACATATTATTTTGAAGTGAAGTAGACAAATTTATGAATACTTTATGAGTAATAAAACTTTAGTATCAGACACATTGACATATTAGCATTAGTCATAGAGGTCTATAATAAATTAAAATGTAAATGTACATAAGGTAAGAACTATATGAAGAAAATCATACCATTTGGATGTCACCAACCCAAGATTGAATATAATATATGAGTTCAAATAGAGATCCAAAACCTAATTTAAAAGTATGATAATCTAAATTATCATCTCACCTACCACCTACCGAATATCTCAGTCTTGCATAGAATATGATTAAGATAAATATAATATCATTTTTTTATACTTTATATTTATATAATTCAATTCTTAAATCAATTTCAATCTTTACATTTATATTTATGCCTAATTATCATATCTATAAAATGAACTTCATGCATACATTATATCTTTTGTAGGATTAACATGAATAAAAAATAAGTTAAAAATATACTTCTTAATGTGTATTCTAAAGTGGGACCTATTGTACCTAACACACCCCCTTTTACCATAAGGAAATGGGGACCCACTTTTTTTAGATTATTGTCTTGATTTTGAGCCCCTTCTTCTATATGTTTAATCAAATTCTAGGAAAATATCACAATTTGGCCATTTATACTTAAGAAATATGGAATTGGTAGTATGTTTACATAGACTAAATATTTTATTCTATCATGTTTCTTAGTTCAAGATAATTGTTATAGACTTGTGTATTCATGGACTAAATTTTCTATCTTCTTCGGACTTATTCTTTTGAGACTTTTGTCACATACCTATCTATGTTAGGGAAATTGTTGAGGATATTTTGTCTAAAATAATTCCCCCAAAGGAATTAGGTCTGTGGACCCTTTGCCTAATGGTATTTAGGTTTTGGATAGTTTTCTTGATATACCTAATTCTATATAAATATACCCTTTGGGAATTTTATCTCAGGCCCTTTGACATATGGAACTATCTTTTAGAACTCTCATCCTGGATTATTTTATCCTATGAACTAGACCCTTCAGCCCTTGCACTTACCCTTCAAAACTTTTATCTCAGATATTTTGTCCTCTAGGACTTATCCTTTAGGATTTTGTTTCCAGTCAGTTTCCCTTGAAAAATGGTCTTCCAAACTTTTTGTCATCAAGCATTTTTTCCAATGTAAAAATCCCAAAATAATTCCCTGAGGGCACATGCCCTTTAGAATTTCCAAAGTACCCTTTAGCCATTTTATAAAGACCCTTCAACATTTTTAAACTACCCTTTGAAACTTTATCCTAGACCCTTCGGCCCCTCCATAGCTACCCTTTGGCACTTTTGTCTCATCCCTTTGACTTTTTAAACCATTCCTTTAGACATTTTCTTTGAGACATTGTACCCAAGTATATGAACCTACCCTTTCAAGATTTATGCAACATGCCCTTTTACATTTTTACATTGACCTTTTGCTCTATGATCCTAACCTTTCAATACTTTTTCCACAAGATAATTCCTTCAGACTTTGTGTCTTGGAAATTTTTTCCAATGCAAAGGCCCAAAACAATTCCCCCTAAGGGCACATTCCCTTCAGACTTTTTGAACTGAACCTTTAGACTTTTTTTAAAATGACCCTTTGGCCCTTTTTAAAGTGGCCACTTACCCTTTGGGACTTTGTATTAGGCCCTTTTCCCTCTAATACTTTCCCTTCATAACTTTAATCCCAAGCCCTTTTGCCCTTCACACCAAATTTTAGGAATTCTTTCCTAGGACTTTGTTCTTTAGCCAATTCCTTCAAACATTTTGTCTGAGAGGATTTTCCCTTCAACCCCTTCCTTCAAATATTTTGTTTGAGATACTTTTCCCTTCAAATTTTCTTTCATGAATTTTATCCTAGGCCCTTTTTACCTTCAGCCACTTCCTTCAAAAAATTATTCAAAACATCATGCACTTCAGTCCTTTTGAGACCATCCCTTCAAACATTCCTTCAAACACTTTGTCTAAGAGAATTAGATTTTTAGGAGAATTCGTGTGAACATTTTGCCCAAAATAATTCCCTCACACCAATTACACTGAGACTAATACCATACTACCAAGTAATACATTTTCTTAGAGAAAATTTTCATTATGGTTTGAGCTTAATTTAAGATTATTTTAGCCTAGGTCCAAATCATATTTTATTAATACTAAGACCTTTAGATAGAATATTCATTCAGTGTTTATTATACATATTTAGTAAAGTATTATGCTAAGTTATTTTGTGCTTATGTTTGTAAGGAGTCCCAAGGAAATGACATGTGTCAAACTTATGAGATTAAATTTGAAAGTTTCATGAATATCATTGGTAGTCACAAATATGTCATTTCATAATCATGCAAACATCAAATTTAACCTTGGTAATTACTAACTTATGAGAATAAATTTGATAATCATGTAGACATCATTGATGATCATGAGGATGTCATTTGTCAGTTTCATAAACATCAAATTTAACCTTGATAATAGTTAAATTATAGAATTAAATCTGATAATCATGTAGATGTCCTTTACAAATTACAAGGATGTTAGTTTACAGTTGTCTGAATGTTAATTTTAACCTTATAAATTACCCATTTGGATTCAAATGATAAGTGGACCCAACAAATTGATAGTTTATGTTGATATATATAGTTGATCCAATGATACAAGATTGGCAAAGACTTTTCAAAGGTTTTGGATTAGATAGAGAGTTTCCAAGTGGCATACATACATGCTCAAATCAAAATTCAAAAGGTCTAAGCCAATATCCTATGACATACATTCGATCGGGGCCATTGGATTGAATGATATGAGAGTCAGTTTAAATGTCAAAACTCTACAAGAGTGATAAGTGTCACCATCATAAGAGCCTAGTACATAAATCCAAAGACATGCATCAAGAAGCAAGGAGCCCAGTACATAGAGATCAAGATACCTAGAAAGCTACCTAGTATCACACATATGAAGTAGAGTAAAATAAGGAATGACAAGTGTCAAGCACATAGGAATCAATGAGTCAAAAGCACTAAAATCCAACAAACCATGTTAAACTAGTACATAAGGATCAATGGTGTGAGTCCTAGGTGGACTTTTCAAAGATACTAGACTTAATCAGGTATTGATGCATGTCACATTTTGAAAGCTAGTAGGTCATTATGGATAGAATAGTTAGATCTTTGGACACTTGAGATATATCTATCAATAGACATTGGGTCTCAAAATTTGTCTAGAGTATGAACATGCATGTCTTAATCTGAATAGTGAATATGAAATCAAATATCCAAATTCTATAAAAAGCATGAGCGAGTATGTAATGCACATTTTACATTAGTCATGACTAACAATAGTGCCACTGGTTTTAAAACATTGGTAATGAAATTTTGGCCTTTCATGCATATGTCTGAGTTCAATTTAAAGATAGATAATCTAAAATATCAACATGTTCTCACAACCTATAAAAGGAGGCATGTATAATTTTGTAAAATGGTGCATATATTTGCAGTTTACATACACTTCAATTTATAATTGTAAAAAATTTCCTCTATCCTTATATGCATGCACATGTTGAATATCTTTTGAAAAGTATATTTTAAATTGATAACTGCAAGTAGACTCTTATAAATATTTAGATTACGTGTTCTAACTATAACATGCAATGACCTTGCATGAACTTGGAGGATGAAGTGACCCCTTCCCCATGTCTATATAAATAATTACAGTCCAACATAGATTTTTATCTAAGAATTTTTCAATATAGGAGCAACATTAATTTTGATCATCATTGAATGTGTTTGTGTATTTAATTTATATTTTTTATATAATTAGTTGTTACTATATTTGGTTGTATGTTTTAATAATCTTTAGTGTGCAAAAGATGCAAATGGATTCTTTATTATTTTGACTGATGTACTAATTTGTAGATGTGCAAAAATTATTGAAGGATTGGTAAATATATTGGTTATGTTATTCAAGTTCAAATTGATTTAGAATTTTGATTTTGCATGAGTGATTTCTTGGATGTAGTTTTCTATCTTTATGTAATAATTGCCTCAGATACTATAGTAGCTCGGGCCATAATCCATTGATTAAGGATATTTAATAACTACTCTTAAAAGAGTAACCTTTGTTTGAGGATTATGAATTTCTTGCATATTTATATCCTTAGACTTCTTAATCATGTCTGACTATGTATGTGCAATTACTTCTAGTAATAGGCATAGGTTTTGAGAGAACTTATCATTTTAGAAACTAGCTAGGGAAATAGTTCCTAAAAACCACAAAAGTTTTCTTTTGTACCTTACCCTTCACTCCTTTTTTGAGTTTATTTTTAGATCTACCCACTCTATTTTATCAACTAGCTATCCATCCCACACGCCTAGATATCCAATACCCTTATTAGAAACCACACCTCCATCCAAAAACTTTGTCAATAATTTACATGCCCTACTAGGTATTCCATCAATAGGTTATAATAGAATGCATGCCTACAACTCCTATCTTGGAGTGGATTTTACCTCCATTGAGATCCTAAAATATTAGAGGCTACCACATTAAGGCTATGGTGTGCATAAAACCTACATCAATAATAGATTAGCACTAGGAGGGTCATCACCTCTAATAGTAATAGTTATCCTTTGTATAGAGTTACACTAGAGTCACCAAGAGAGTGACCAGATCTAATTCCTATATTGGTTTATATCTCTCACCTTGTCAAATCATAAGAGACCTAAAACCATGCCAATAGCCTTATTTCAGAACAATCCCCCTCTAGTAGGGAACCCCTTACCCATAAGGAACCCTTTACCTATTAATCAGCCAATGGATAAATAATATCCTTGGTTAGTTAGATATGCTATTGTCATCCTAGGATATGTGCATGATTTTCTTCAAAATCCTAAAAATTGCTTTCCATCATTTTCTCCTTCAAGAGCAAGGACAATAGATTAATATATCAAATCAGTTAAAACTCTTTTAAGACTAATGAATGCCATAAATGGGGAAGTTTCATGCATATTAGTCCCTTTTACTTTGATGGATGTTACTTATGATTTGTATTTAAATCTAATAGAAAATTCCATCACTTCTTGGAATAAATGTCAAGTAGTATTTTTTGTACAGTTTAGATAGGTCACCAATCTTGATTTGATATACCAACATTTCACTTGCATGAAGAGGGAACCTAATGAGCATGTCTATGCTTTCAATGCAAGATCACAAAAGATGTACAACTGGTTAACCCCAAGATATAACCTATAGGTAGCATTAACATTGCAAATGTATAAGTATGCCTTGGATCCTTTCACTACTATGTTCTTGAGAAGAGTAATTATGGCTAACACTTTGGTGTTAGCATTTGAAGAAGCCATTAGTATATATAGGTAGCTCAATACTCAAATTCTTGGAGCCCCCAATATCAACAAAAAATTTATAGCACTAAATCTAGTTTCATATAGAAGGAATAATTTCCTACAATTTAATTAGAATCAGTTATATACTCAGCCTCCCATGACATAAACAATATAGTCAAATTTTGGCTAATTAAACAATCATGCCATGGGTAATGGTTATTAGTAGAACCAACGAGTCATTTTACTCCCTAATACTATTTTATAGGGTATTGATTATACAAAATTATAACTAGATTCTATTCAAAATATGGTTCAAAATTTGAGCAATGATTTCCTAAATATGTAAATGAAGATGGGAAATGCAAATGACCCAATTGGAAATAAGAACATTGGAATTTAAATATATAATAGACTATTCAACATGCCAAATTATCCTAACAAACTTTTAAAAATCAACACAATAGAGACAGACCTTTTTGATTGGTACATAATTCATAATACTTCTAAGCATGGTGAGCTTAATTGCATTTAATTTTGTGTAGCATTTGAAGTCTTCTAAAGAGAGGTGGTTAGACAAAATCATATGCATAATCCACTTGAGCATCAAATAGATCTTGGCTCTTCTAGCACTACCATCTTTGTTGAAACTCACAAGCTTCCTTTTCTAGGTGAATATGATAATGCACTAAAAGACAACATGGATGAGTTTCATGATTTCAAGTAGTTCCATACAGGTACATAAAATCTAATGGATAATCAGCCACTCATAACATCAACTCCTCCAAATAACATGGTGATTCATCCTAATCCTCAAGTAGATAATAATCCACCCCCTCTAAAGGGAAACAATTAGTAGTAGAGCAAGGAATAACCAATCAAAGGAGGATACATTATTATTGAGGATATGAAGAAGATCAAGGTCAATATAAGTCCATCTAAGAATATGCCTATGTAAAAAGTGAAAGCATCCATAGATAAATAGAAAGCATCTAACACAAACATCATCTATAAGAGCAAGATAGAATTTTCACCCTTTTACTAGTTATCCAAGCATTCAGTAAAAACATTCATAATTGTTTAGTTAATTTTGGAGCATCTATAACTATCATGCCTACATCCATATGCCAAAATCTTGGTTTGACACTAAGCCCTTCAAAGAAAATAGTTTCACAATTGGACAACATAGTGGTCCCAATGGTCAGAGAATTGAATAATGTGTGCATTCAAGTAGAATCTAAGCCAAGAGTCCAATGACCATTGATATTCTAGTGGTATACATACCTAAAGGATATAGGCTACTGTTGAGTAGAGATTGGTCTAAAACACTTAACAAATATCTATCTATAGACTTTTCTCATATATGGCTACCATGGAGGGGAGAGATGTATCAAATCAAAATTGATAGAGAGCCAATAATGAAGTATCCCTATATAAAGTATGACATCAAGAATTAAGAGGTAAAGTATGAGTTTCTCAACCTTGGTATTTATAATTTTACTACTAAGAATCAAGTACAAAATCCAGAACATGAAAGTTCCAATTAGCTATGGACTCTAAACTTTAATGGTGCTAGATCTAAGCAAGGATCAATCATGTGAATTTAGATTATTGATCTAAAAGGTAAAAAATTATTGG
The DNA here is from genome assembly GCA_037957365.1 of Torreya grandis. NCBI lineage: Eukaryota > Viridiplantae > Streptophyta > Pinopsida > Cupressales > Taxaceae > Torreya > Torreya grandis. The sequence continues at coordinate 103,384 of JARHVA010007004.1, forward strand.
AAGCATACACGATGTAATTTCCATGTACTAATAAGAGAGTTGGGTATGACTATTCAGTTATAAGACTATAGTTTAGACTCAAGAATAATCTCAAGCAAATATTAGTATTTGTAAACTCAAAGATGGTGGTCAATCAAGCTATAAATAAATACCAATGCAAGTAATATTATTTAAAGAGATATAAGCACAAATCATGGGACCTAATTGAAAGCTTTGAATCTTTCAACATAGTATCACTTACTATAGAGAAAAATTAGACCACTAATTCATTAGTTGCTTCTACTTTTAATCTATAGATGCTATAGGAATCTAAGATAAAAACATTCTCCATTGAATTGGTATCTTACATCTTTATTATAGATAACGTAGAAAATTTCTAGGTCTTTGATGATGACCAACATATTATTCAAGTTTTAACTAATTCAAGGGAATTTGAATCCCAAATCATTGATGACAATAATATTAATCACATCTACCATGAATAATTATACAAAGATGGAATTATTTCACTCAAATAAAATTGAATTCAAGCTGGGTTGGTATCCTTAGAAATACCATTCAACATAGATACTAACGAATAGTAGCTAAGACAACCAAATATCAATGAATCAGACTTTAGAAAATAAAGTCCAATATATGAACATAACCCACATTATGTTAATATTAGTCTCATTTGCACCACATAAGAGAGGTAGTGAATGAAGGACTTAATTACTTGATATAAGGACATCATTACCTAGACATATGAAGATCTAAAATTTTATGAACCTTAAGTCATCACTCACATGATTCCCTTGAAGCTAGATCATAAACTATTTAAATAGAGGCAAAGACCAACCAATCATATTTTGGATCCTCTCATTTAGAGAGAAGTGGAGAATCTTTTAAATGTAAAAATCATCTTCCGAGTCCAACATTATACCTAGTGGCCAATTTGGTCCTAGTAAGAAAAAAGAATGATGAGATTAGATTATGCATGGACTTCATAAATATAAAAAAGTATTTTAAAAAGTACAATTATCCTCTACCTTCTCTAGATTAGGTGATAAAAATAGTAAGTGCCTCTAAAATGATGTCCTTCCTAGATGGAGTTTCAAGCTACAATCAGGTATTGGTGTAATCTAAGGATAGAATGAAGATGACATTTACCATAAAGTGGGGAAATTATGCATATAAAATGATTTCATTTAGCATAATAAATGTAAGATCTACCTTTCAATGTTCCAAGGATCATTCCTTCAAATGATTAAAAAAGAAAATCATAATCGTTTACATGAATGATCCCATGTTATTTTAAAATAATAGGAAAGACCACATAAGTCACCTACAGTACATATTTGAAAGATGTAGAAGGTTTATTGTTTCATTAAACCCATAGAATAGAATATTTAGAGTGACTGAGGGTATGATTTTGAGGCACATCAACACCAAGGATGGGATCATCATTGATCCAAACATAATTAAATAAATTGCAAAAACTTGGCAACCAAATATCAAGAAGGATCTTAAATCATTCTTTAAAAATATTAACTTTGTAAGGAATTTCATCTCAATATTTTTAGAGATCGTCAAAACTCTAAACACCATGCTCAATAAATATGCCAAAATAGAATGGATAGCTAAAGCCTGAAAGTCCTTCCAAGACATTAAAGATGTAATATTATTACAAGCTTTAGTTCTGATCAATCTATATTTTAATACAAATTTCTACCTATAATCATTTTATTCAAAGCATATTATTTATGCCATCATCATGTAGAATAAGGATGAGGCCAAGCATTTAATCACATTTATGAGCACAAGTCTGAAATATGTAGAGCTTTGGTACTCTATGATTAATACATAGATTTTTACCCTTATCAAAGTAGTGAATAAGTTTCCACATTACATCTTGAGGAATAAATTCATTACCATCATACTTGATCCTACGGTCAAGCTCATGCTATCATAGAACAAGCTAGGAGAATGATGAGGCAAATGGATGGCCAAGATTAAATAATTTGACATAGAAATCAAGCCTACAAAGATCATTTGAGGGAAAGGAATTATTTAGGTTATGACTGAACTAGATCCATGAATCATAGTTGAAAAGGTATGTGAAGCTTAGGTATCTAAAAGAGAATGGTATATTGATATAATATAGTATTTACTTATAGGAAATTGTTCCCTTGAGATCAATAGAGAGATAAAAAGATCTTTGAGGCTCAAAGTTTCTCATTACATGATTAAGAAGGGAGTCCTTTATAGAAAAAATATGAAGGTATTTACCTCAGGTGTGTATTTATGGATGAAGCTAAAGAAATTTTAGAGAACTTACAATAGAAAATAAGTAGTGGTCATCCTTTTGGGAAAACCATAGCCCATAAGATCTTAGGAATGGGATATTATTGGTTAATAATTTTCAAATATGTTCATGCTCACATGAGAACATGCAATGAATTTCAAGCTTTAGCAAAGAGTGAAGTACACAAAGTAATGTCTTTAAATCTAGTTGTTGAAGTAAGGCCATTCACCCAATTGGGTTTACACTTTATTGGTGTCATCAACCCAAATTCCTCAGTAAGCCATACAATTTTGCTTCCTACTATAGATTATTACACTATATATATCAAATCCATAGAAATAAATAATTTCAAAGCATAATATGTGATTCTCTTCGTGGAAGAACACATAATAACCAAATTTGGCATGCATATTTCTCTAGTTTATGACAATGGAATGTATTTCATATCAACATAATTTAATGAGTGGAAACATAATAACCAGATTATTATTAGGTTAGCTTCTAGCCATTACCTTTAGGTAAATAGATTGGTGGAATAAAAAAACTAAAATCTGATCAATGTAATTAAGAAGTTAGTAAGGGACAAGCCTAGGGACTGGCATAATTTATTAAAGTATGCTCTATAGGTAGACCAAACTAGACATAAGTAAACCCTTAAATTTTCACACTATCTCTTGGTGTATAGACTCAGGCCTATATTCCTAATTATGTTGAAGTTTCCCACTTATCATTTCATTCAAAACTACATAAAATTTAGTGATAAAGTAGAATCAAGACTACTAGACATAATAGAGATGGAAGATTCAAGGATTGAGGCCTTATAGACATTCAACAAACACAAAGATGAGGTTAATAGGTGGTTTGACTAGAGAGAAAAGTCTAAGCATTTAGGATTTTAGATCTAGTGCTACTTTGGGATAAAGCCCATAAGAAGAAAGGATAAAATGACAAGTTTATCCCACTATTGATTGGACCATACTAGATTTTAGATATCATGGTCAATAACATGTTTCATTTGAAGGACCTCTAAAGTAATGAGCTTACATATCTAGTCAATAGATAGTTCCTAAAGTAATACATCTGGGTTGTTCCATCAGTTGATGTTACTAAGTAATGAGGGACAAATGAATGTAGCTATAGGATTAGATTAGATTTCTCACTTTCTTAGAATAATTCCCTTATTTTATAAATTATATTTCTTGCTTTCATAGACTACTTTCTTTCTTTCTAGAATAATCTTTCCTACTTTTAATATTTTGCTTTCATAGATTAGATTTCATGTTTTCTAGATTACATTTCAATGTTTTATTAGATTAGTTTTTCTTTGCTTTCTATGATGATCAAAATTGTGTTTTATCTAACCATAACCATGTTAAAATCCAAATGAACTGAGCTTATGACTTGTAAAAAAGGGGAAAATTAAAATCCTAAATTTGTTTGGGACTAGTTTACAAATTAGGTTTTTTTTTGTGCTTTTGAGTCTTTAGGATGAAGGTAAGTAGTCATGGATTATTTTGAATGGTGTCATAATTAAATAATTTTACCAAGAATATGGAAGTTTCTTTTAGAGTACATAAAAATTTTGAATTTTTTCTTGTTTTATAGGATCAGATATACTTATCACATTAAATACTTATTAGAAGTGATAATTCTAGGTATATGTACATTTAGTAGGGACATTCTAGTAATGATTTGTTTTATAATTATACTGGCTCACTCAGGTTTTGGCTCTCCTCTTTTGCATTCAAGAACAAAATAAAAGTGAAAGAAAAACAAAAATAAATAAATAAACCAATGGTCTAAAAAGAGGAAATGAAAATCAAAAGGATAACATGATGAAATAAGGTCAATTTGCCATGCATCATGATCAAGAGAAAATAGTGGAAAGAGAAGAGAAGGAGCCTAAGGTATCTCAATCAAGGCTAAGGATGCATGGATGGCAGAAAAGCAATGCATGATATTCCCTTATTTTTTTACTTTAATATATACTAGAATGAGACTTAAAATCTCATTAAAACCTTTTAAAAAACTCATCATAGAAAATGTTAAATAGACTATACATTTGACACACACATATCCAAGATATTAAAAGGCAAGTATGTTGTGTGAATTAACATAGGAATCTCTTTCATGTTTCTGATTTTAAGTATTCTTCTATGACACACTTCATGATTGATTTAGGATTGCAAATTAGAGTTCTAGGTTATTAAATACTCAAGAGTATTCCCCCTATAAGTCACCATTTATTTTACTTAACACACCCCTTTTCCCATAAGGAAATGGGGACCCAATTTTTTTAGATTATTGTCTAGATTTTGAGCCCTCTCTTCTATATGTTTATGCGAATTCTAGGAAAAGATCATGATTTAACCTTTTATACTCTGGCAAGATGGCATTGGTATTGTGTTTCCATAGACTAAATCTTTTATTCTATCAGGTTTGTTGCTTTGAGATAATTGTTGTGGACTTGTATTTTCATGGACTAACTTTGATATCCTCTTGGGACTTATTATTTTGAGACTTTTATCATGGACTTATCTATGATAGAGAAATTAGTGCAGACATTTTGTTTTAAATAATTCCCCCAAGGAATTGAGTCTATCAACACTTTGACTAATGGAATTTGGTTTTTAGATAATTTCCAATATACACCTAACTCCTTATAGACATATGCTTTTGAGATGTTTAGCTTTGGCCCTTTTCCCTATAGAACTACCCTTCAAAACTTTCATCCTAGATTATTTTACCCTATGAACCTTTCAAGTGTTTTTACCATGAATTAAACCCTTCAACCTTTCCACTTACCCTTCAAGACTTTTATCCCACATCTTTTGTCCTTTGGGACTTATCCTTTAGGATTTGTTCAAAGCCGCTTCCTTTTGAAAATGGCCTTTTGTACTTTTTCTCTGATTTACAAATCTAAAAAAAATTCTCAAAGGGAACATGCCCTTCAGACATTCCAAATTTCCCTTCAGACATTTTGAAAAAAACCTTCAACATTTTAAAATTTCCCTTCAAAACTTTATCCTAGACCCTTTGGCCCCTCCACAGCTACCCTTCAGGACTTTTGTTCCATTTCTTTTCATTTTTTAACCATTCCTCTAGACATTTTTTTAATACATTTTACCGAAGTAAATGAACCTACCCTTTGGGATTTAGGCAATATTCTCTTTAGCCTTTCTACATTATCTTTTTGGCTTACAAGCCTAACCTTTTGGGACTTTTGCCTGAGGCTGATTCCTTCAGACATTATTTCATAGATATTTTGTTTAACAAGAACAGTCTAAAACAATTCCACTAAGGGCATATTCCCTTTAGACTTTCTAAACTAACCCTTCACACATTTTTAAAAAAACCCTTTGGCCTTTTCCAAAGTGGCCAATTACGATTTAGAACTTTATCTTAGGCCCTTTCCAATCCAAGAATTTCACTTTGATACTTTTGTCATAGGACCTTCTATCCTTCACACCAACCTTAGGGGACTTTGTCCTTTGGCTAATTCATTTGGACATTTTTGTTTGAGATGTTTCACCCTTTGACCCCTTCTTTTAGACATTTTGTTTGAGATACTTTTTCCAAGACCCTTTTTCCCTTTGGCCAATTCCTTAAGACATTTTATCTCAAACATCATACCCTTTATCCCTTTTGAGACCATCCCTTCAAACATTCATTTGAAAAATTTCTTTGAGATAACTAAGTCTTCAAGAGAATTATTGTAGACATTTTTTCTAAAATAATTCCCCTGCACAAAAATTCTAAAACAATTACCCTAAGACCAATACCATATTACCATGTGGCACATTTGCTTAGAGAATATTTTCATTATCTTTTGAGATTAATTTAAGATTATTTTAGCCTAGTTCTAGATCATATTTTTTTAATACTATGACCTTAGGTTATAATATTTATGTAGTATATTTTATACATATTTCCCAAAGTATTATGTTAAGTAATTATGTGCTTATGTTTGTATGGAGTCTTAAGGAAATGACATGTGTCAAACTTATGAGATTAAATTTTAAAGTTGATTGGATATGATTGACAATCATGAGGACATAATTTGATGGTCATGTGAATGTCAAATTGAACCTCAATAATGGATAACTTACGATAGTAAATTTGATAGTCACATGAACATCATTGACAGTTGTGTGGACATCATTTGATGATTGTGTGAACATAAAATTTAACTTCAATAAAAAAATAAATTATGTAATTAAATTTTACAATCATGTGGAAATTATTTGATATTCATGAGGATGTTAGTTGAAAGTTGTGTCAATATAAAATTTAACCTCATAAATTACCCTTTTGGATTAAAATGTTAAGTGGA
>JARHVA010007004.1:115000-122500 GCA_037957365.1 Torreya grandis
TGAGCGCAGACCCACAGTCTACCATCACTATTAAAAGATACACATATTCAAATATAGGTATAACATCCAATTCATTTTTGACTATGTGTATCTAACCTTGGTATAAGCCATCACAAGGATCCCTATGCCTAAGGTAAGCCCTCTAATCAAGAAATATGTGGAGCTAATGGGAGACATATGGTTGTATCCAGATTGTATAGTGATCAGAATTGATGGGATTTTGATCCAACCTTATAGGTTATATGTCTATGTTCCCACCAAGATGGTATATCAAGAAATTTCATACCAACTTTTTAATGGTGTGGACAGAGTGTCCAAAGATAAGATAAAAAGCCTCTTCCATTCCTTTCCTTTAACCATTGGCAGAATTGTGTTACAAAATTAGAATTAGGTGAATGCTATGAAGATGCATAGAAAATATTTCAAATTATAACCTGATGAGCTAAAGATGTGGGACCCAAATGGTATGGTCTCTACACACTTTAAATCCAAATAATTATCCAAGCCAGTGTATGTGTACCAACTTGGTGTCCATGACACCATATATATCAAAGCAAACAATTTTGAAGAAATATTGGCTAGGATCAAGGGAAGTAACATTAGAAATGAGCATAGACTAGCTAGCAATCAAAATACCCTTGCAAACTTATGAAAAATGGGACCTATACAATACCATTTTCTACTTGGACCTTCAAGGACCACTCAAGAGAAACCACAAATGGAAGATAAACAACCCCAAGCATAGATTACAATGACATTTTTTATGTATTCAAATCAATGAAGCTAAGGCAATGTGCATTTCCATAGTAAATTATAATGTCTAAGGGTCTAATATCCCAATGAAAATATTTAGAGGATCAAATAAAAGGTTTGATCAACATTTGAATTAAAATATAGATTCATGGATTCATAATAATTAGTTTGGGACACTTGAATGCAATTCTAGGAATTGTCATTGATAAGGCACAAAGTTTATGTGCTTGGTCACAAGAAATAGAGATATTAATAAAAGATGATGAGGATCTAATCGAAAGGATTTAAAATATCCTTGGGAAAATGCTCAACCTCCCTACATAGCCTATTGTCCTTGGCATCATCAGGGATAATGAATTCAAACACAAGGCTACTTTGGTGAATTAATAAATAAAAAGAAAAATTTAAGGCCAGTCTATGGGATATAATTGTAGGATCCTAGACATGATCATTAATGTAGGGGAATGAATAACTAAGGCCAAGAACATTAAGGAATCTATGGCTACAAATTATAGGGAATTGAATGAACTTGTTGATAAAGAGAAACATTGTCTCTTGAAATCAGTTGTGGACTTAGATTTGGTTAATGAACAACACTAGAGGGATATGAACATCCTTTAGAAATAATAAGAAATTTCTCAGGCATAGGGCCCACCAACTAGCTAATTGATATTCCATTTTGTAAAAACTTTTTCATATTTTGAAAGAGGAATACTCTTTTGTAAAGGTATATTATAGTTTGTTAGCATATTGAATCTAAATCAATTTAGTATATAAAAGTAAATGTATTCTAGAACATTGTAGAAAAATGATAGTTGTCCTTACTTCTTGTACATTTGTATCTTTTAGCTGATCAGTGTATTGCCTTGTCCTCCTATAAATGGCAATACTACCATTTTTTAAGGAGAAAATTTTGAGCAAAATTTTCTCCTTAAAAAATGGTAGTATTGCCATTTATAGGAGGACAAGGCAATACACTGGTCAGCTTGAGCAAAATTTGTATACTTTGAGCAGTTAATACAATCAAGGAATTATGAAAAGATTGTCCAAGTTTTTTTGTGTCAATTGTTACATGGATTTTATCTCAATTTATAGTCTTATGTCTTAAATTTGAATAATTTTTATGAATTATGAGTTACATCTTTGAACAAGGTTGTTAATTTGTGCTTATGCTAGATTAGAGAAATGATCTTAAATTTTCTTTATTTTATTTGTTCTACATTACAATGTGATAATTTTATTTGTGTGTGGTAGAGAATTTTTAAAGTAAATTTGATTCTTATTTGTACCTCTTTATATCATCCTTTGAGGTTTGCCTAAGGTGTAGCGAGATCTGAGCTTATGCTATTTTGCACTATATATTGGTTAAATGTATACATAGTTGTAATTCAAACTTTATCATATTGTTTGAGGCTAAGATCAGTAATCACTTATTCTCTTTCTATCTTACCCTTCTCTTTTGCTTCTTTTTTAACTAGATAAATTTAGTTTAGACTTCATTATAAATGTACTTTTAATTTAGTCTGTAGTTTAATATTTGATCATAATTAACTAGTATTAGAATAGATACTTAAAATTTACAAAGATTTGGTCCATGATGTCTCCCAACCATCAATTAATATAAATTTTGTGGAATAGTAAAACATTACCCTATCTCTATTTCACCATAGGTAACATAAGTTACAAAAACCTGCTACTCATTCTCTAGATTCCAAAAATTATAAAATAAGAAGAAGTGTTATTTAAACACTAAGGACACTTGTGATACATTTAGAAGCATCAATAGGGCCACCTTTTCCTTTATACTTGTCAAATTTAAGAATATCAAAATGAGACGGAAAAAGTGTTTGGAAAATGATTATTTGAAATGAATATGAACATATGTGATCCAAATTATATTTTGACCTTCATTCACAACTTGTAATCATGAAATTACATCCTTAACAAATTTTAATTCCTAGGTAAAGAAATTATTTTGGGAAATAGGTTGGGATTATACGACTGAGAATGAATTGGTGAATTAGATGGATTAGTGGTAACTCTTTGCTTGATATTATTAAAATTAATAGTTATGTTATCATAATTGAACTAGTTAAGGGGAATTGGGTATTTATTATTATTTTAATGGTTAGCAAGAACATGGTATTGATTGAGAATTGACTAGTTATGATAAAATTGGTATTGATTGTGATTAGAAGATGGAATGGAAATATGTTGCTTGATAAGATGATTTTATTTATTTTAACTAAGGAATTGTTCTTGAGGGGTAGGAATTCATTGTTGATTAGAATCAACCTATTATACATAAAAAACACATTTTTTGTATTAGATAAGACCTTATGAGTATGAAAGGTAATTTTATAAGAATTTTTCTAGGGGAGATTAGATTTAGAATGAATATTATGTGTCTTAATGGGAACATGTTGGGAATGACTTGAAATTTTAAACTATCAATGGGGGATTTACTAGGACATAATTATAAATGTGGGATTGGATTTAATTTGATAAGGATTAGGGAATGTTTGTTGGGGATTATCTAAAACTTGTTGGGAAGAATCTATAAGTATATGTTGCTCAGGACTAATGGATGTCTCAATATTAGGTAATAGATCAACTAAAAAATGTTTTACCAAATGTTCAAGTAGAGGATTAGAAACTAAATTAATTAAGAAGGCGTAAATTTCACTAAACATTTTAATATCATGTTGTAATTGAGCTAAAATTATAGGATTTTTTTTTGTGAGGATACAAGTATCTCCTTCCCTTTAATATATGCTTATGTAATTATCAATATTTGAACAAGTGAAGGACCATTACTAGATGAGGTAAATCATTATTCCAAGATATAATTTTGATAGTATTCTATCATTGTGATTTCATAACCTGATATAAATTATCTATGGGAAACTTAGGTGTAACCTTATCACCCATATATAATAAGAATAAAATACCTTCTTTATTTTCAAATAAATTTTCCTCAAATTAAGTTTCAATTATATTATAGGTAAGTGGCACATCTTCGTACTTAGGTTGGTAAACATTAGTCACATGTGCATTCATAAAATACTATTGATCATGCAGATAATTTGTATGATAATTGAATGGTTCCATATGGTCTTGTTTCTTTCATTCTAATCATCATCATAAGAAACATTATAAGCCATACTAATTCTGGTGTAAAGAGTCATATTGGACACTATTGTAAACCAAATAAATTGACTTAAATGTAAGTAATTGGACTTAAATCTAGAATATATATAGATGTTAATGGGAAAATATGTTTTGAAAATGGAAAGAGAAAGATTTAGACTTGAACAGGTTTCATTTTAACATGGGAAAATGGTTTTCAGACTAGAATGTTTGACCTAAACAAGATTGACTTTGAAATGTTTTAGAACTACCAACTTGGGAAAATGAATAGAATGGATCCAAATTCACATGAAAAACATAACAATACAATTCCACACAATAAAAGCATTAAATGTATAGTTTTAACAAATTTTAATGAAGAAGGGAGTAATTTTAACTTAGAACGTAGACAAAGTAACACCTATTTGTGTAGGTGTATGTAGATTATGATTAGGTTTTAAACATCATAGTCAATCAATCAAACATTCATTTGATTTCCCTTCTTACTGACTGATGTGGGAATACTCCAAATTCATATATTATTTTGATATACTTTCCTTGATATAGGATTAAAAGTTTTAATATTCTTGAAAGTAATTAATGTAGTTATTGGTGGTGTTTTAATCCCATACTTATCACAAAAGGTTTGTATGTAAAAGATATATTTGGGTGTAATTATTTTTTAAAAATTTTGTCGATGAATGTTTTATAAATGAAAAGTATTAAACTAAAGTATTCATGAAATTTCTAGATGGTCTTGATTTACCTTATGGTATGTGGGTAAAAAAATATATGTCAATTGGAGTTGATATTTAACAGGCCTTTCACTAAAGGGTCTAGTCCCTTCTCAACCAATTTAGTAATAATGGTTTAATTAAAGTGATACTATAAAAATCAATCTTTGAGGGAAATTATAGATAAGATACCACTTGCATAGCCTAAATTTGTATACCCCTTAGGATAACTAGGTTGGTACGAATACTAAGTGATGACATGCTAATCACCATACCTTAAAAACTCATGACAAGGCAATGACACCCCAATCACATAGCCAAAAAAAAATGAAAGGTGTTACCTTTTTGATTCATAGGATCCTACTAAGGGAAAATAAAGAGTATAATAATCAAATTTCTTTGGATAAGAATAAATGATTACATCCACGTTTTTGAGTCAGCTTACCAATGGGGAGAACATAGTGTAAAGGAGTCACATAAAACACACAAAGCTAACATTTAAAAAAAATAAAAAATCAAAGCAATATTAACAATATTATATGGGTTTTAGACCACCAAATTGAACAATGAATTATTTTTAAGAAACACTAAATCCAAAATATTTGAATTCATTTAAAAGTACTAACTTAAAAAATAAATTCATTTTTAGAGCACTAAAGTAAATATGAACATGTAATGTATGCTTGAATGGACCAATGGGACCTTCCCATTGTTTTTGGAGTTTGTAAGAAAATAATGTAACCAATTTTGTTTGGTGAGTCTTTGTCAAGTAAAGGAAGTTCATTTTTTCACATTTTTCCAATTCTTGGTTTTCTCACATAGACTTGAATTCACCATCTAGTAGTGTCAATTCATTGTTTTAAGAAACCTACATAGAATAGAATAAAATAAAACATATAAAAACATAGAAAGTATGCGAATTGAATGATTAACAAGGCAATTTTACTCATACTAAAGCAATTTCACTTCAAATAAGTTAAATCGTTATTTAGCAAAAAATCAAATTTAGGAAATACTTGAGAATGATTTGAATAATTAAAAATTTTGTTAGTACTTTAACAATTTTGCCAATTGTAAACCTGCATAAAATTTATAATATTGAATAAATACAACACAAACAAATTAACTAATAAATGAGGTGATTTCATTGAAATGTAAGCCAATTTTTCTAGACCTAAAATTGCAAAATAATTAATAATAAAGAAGAAGGCATGGAATGGAGAAGAAAGGTTTTTTCAATGATTCATAAATAAATCTCACCAAAATATAATATGATTTCATTGAAATTATGACAAATTCACTAATTGGTAGGAAAATAACATGTGGTGTTATTGAAAGTGATTTCATTAACTTAATAGTCGATTTAACTAATCTCTTTAGCAATTTTTCAATTTGTATATGATTTCACCGACTGTGAAACATGCACATAAATAAAACATAATAGAAAACATAAAATATAGGTAAATTTATTGATTAAAGACTATTTCATTGATTAGCATAAAAAATAATAACATTTTTTTTTCATGAATCAAATTAGCTTATACACAAAGGTAAAAATATCAATAAAAATGAACATAAATGAGCTAGAATAATCATATTTTTGACCAAATAATATTGATAAAGAGGATCAAAAGAAAGGTTTGGGTTGGTAGTCCCACTGAGCATGCCATATGTATGGTTAAAACATGGTTCTTAGTAGTTACACTCATTTAATAATTGTAAACAATAAAATGAAGTATTAATAACTAATGATATACACATAATACCTTGTTATCATATAAATATTAAGATATAAATGCTAAAATTAAATAAATGCAATGCAAGCCTTCATTAGAGACATCATCTTTCTATATGATTTGGATTGGATGTATCTTCAAGTAGTCTTTGTTAATGTTAATGTCCTAAAATGAACCATATCTCCTTGAATTTTTTTATAATTTGAATTTATAAGAATGACCTTTGATGAACAAGTTGATATGATAAAATGGTAGGGCTTCACTATGAATCTTGAGCATGGCTAATTTTAAATGGAAAGGGTCCATTTATAATAAATTAGGACCAATGATGACCTTTTATTTGTATTTCAAGATGAATAGTTATAAATGAGTCCTAAATAATTCACATGGATTAACACATAGATCAATAATGTGAGCCCTTCATCTTTCTCAAGATGAAGGGTGGATGATGGATCTTGGAAATATAAAATAAATATAAATATAGGCCCTTCATATTGTTATGCAGGATTATCCTCATAACATATTTGTGAGATTCATTGTGTGCCCTTCATATTGTTTCCAAGAAGAAGGATGGAGAATCATTCCCAATAAATCACATGGATAACCAATGTGGACCCATAATCTTATTTCCAAGATAAATGATTGAGAATGTTCCTATAATAGCTGACAAGATTTAATGTGGGCACTTAATCTTATCTAAAATATTAAGGGTGGATAATAATATTACATATTAATTCTTTTAGTAAATTTATTAACTCACAAAATAATATTCCATAGGATATCAGTGTCATTTATTTAATGAATATTCACTTTTGGAAGGAAAAGGAGTAATTATCAATTTGACATAAATTATAATTCTATTTACATATAATTATAATGAGATAATTGATTTAGAAAAGGGTAGTTGATTATATTAATTAATCAATTTAGGGGAATTAGTGAAGAAAATGATCAAACTGATAATGGAATATATATAATATAATGAATTATCTAACCTAGAGATACCTCAAGGTGAATTAAAACTCATGTGTTATATGAACATATGAATTAAGACCAGTTTGTATGCAACACGGGGAAGTCATTCAATTTTGAAATTTTTACATGGGAGTGATAAAAATGGAGTGTCTATAATTCCTGTTCTCATCTTG
>JARHVA010007004.1:130000-355000 GCA_037957365.1 Torreya grandis
ATGTTGTTTCAGAGACATCTACTTATATGGTTTCAAGTGCACAAACACCCAATCACCAATATCAAATTTTATCTCACTATGGTGTTAATCAACTTGTTGTTTCATTATATATTGTGCCATTTATAAATTATTAGTTAAACCAACTAGTACTTCTTGTTTATGTTTAATGCATTTATCAAGAGTTTGAAACTTTTATTTAACCTTCAAAGATGAAGGGATGAAAGTGCGTGATAGCCATAGAGCGCCACAAAAAGAAACATTTTATAATAGGTATGGAAGGAAGTATTGTACAACCATTATAATAGTGGAAAACAATATACCAAATGTGTATTTTTATTTTATCAAAAATAATGAAGATACCCTCATAGGAATTTGTTTACAACCTTTGTTTTCCCATGATAATGATTATGATAAGATGAGAAATGAGAAAAATGGGTACCCAAACATGAAAATAACTCACTCCAAATATTACTGGTGAGGATAGGATAATGATAACTTAAAACTATTTTTTGGCTACCATGCAAATTATGACCTGTATGAAGAAAAGCATAAACTACTACACTAGATACAACTTTTTGTGATAAGGAATAAAAATGAGAATATTTGTGACCCTATTCAAAACTATAAGATGGATTTTTTACCTTCAAATATTGATAACCATGTAATAAAATCCATGGAAACCTCCTCCCACCATTGTCTAGGGATGGATAATGGGTGTAGAATACCCAAAGTCTTAATTATTTCCACTTTTTATATTTACAAACCATGAATTCTACCACAAATTTTGTATATTCCCTTAAGTCTAATTAAAACTAAATATTTCTTGATGTGATTATATATCTTAAAAAATCCTTAATGCCCCTATTGGATATGAAGGAAGATCCTAAATTATATTGTGTTCTAGTAAATAATACTTACATAGGTAAAATATATATTTATACCATAATGTGTTTCCATTTCACTTAAATTTTTTAAAAACACCCAAACTATGTTAAAGATTATCAATCAAGACATATGTATCCTACGTTCTCCAATTCTAACCTTGTTTCCTCTAACAAATATAATTTTCAAATGGTCAATACACATAACATTGCCTCAATTGATTCATCTCTCACATAAAGTGTATTTAATACCACATTCTCTTTGCCTTTAAATACTATTTAGAAGTCATGTTGGTCCAGACATAGTAAATAATATGAACAAATTACATTGTGAATAACATATTTGAGAAAAGTTTTATAAAGTATTATTTTGAGATTCTAAATTATTTATTTTTGTATAATTAATTCCTTTTAAAATTAATTTGGGTAAGTTATCAAGGATAACTACCCCATGGGTTGAATCACCCATACATCAACTAACTAATCCATCATTTATTAAATAATAATTATACTAACTATGGGGGTGTCACATAAATTGATGCATACCCCAAGAATTATTATTTTAATATAAGTAACACATTAAATAAACACAATTGGATCAAATATCCAATAAACCCCCCTTGATCTAAAGGGGTATAGATGATGAAGATGTGGAGTTATGACTATAAATTAATCAATGAATCTTTGATACATCTACAAGCTAGAAAAATGTACATCATGGTACTAATTAAAATTGATATTGATCCATATAAAATGCCACCCTATGAGTTGTGGCATAAAATTCTGATGAACACAATCAAGGCTTGCTCATCCCCTATGATCATCATACCCTACTATAGTGGAACCTGATCAAATCCTATCCAACTACATCAACCCACATAAGGTCCAACATATGAACCTATCCAAGTTATCCTCTATTACTCTATATGGAACATCTCTTTGATTCCCAAAAATCACCAACATCACATGCATACCTATGCTCAACATTTAAAATTCTATCAAATATATTTTTGACTCATACAACCACCGATGATTGATCAAAGGCCACTATGCAATATCTTCCCCCTATCAGGTGAGAGGTGAGAATCTATGTATCATAAAAACAAATTCAAACTATTGTATTTGATCCTTAATAATCATATCAATACACTGAAATAAAATGAAAAATTGAAACCAAAGTACATAAACCAAAAATTGTGTTCCCTGTAGTGAACCCATATGCTAAGTGAATAATGAATTAGAGAAGGAAAATTATCCTCCAAACTCCATGTATCTTCCAACCCATATTATGTTCTTCATATTTTTAAAATCATGAGGATCCTAAGGGACCTATAAAGGATTGTGGGTTCATCAATAATGCAAGTTAGAAGTGACAGTGTGGAAATTATCATTTGGAAGGTGTCATTTTTAACCAAAAATTTACCTTTATACATTAGTTTCATTATATTGGTTGAAAAAATTGTATAGGGACACTAAAAATTATAAAATTGGCCATTTCATTATGTTTGAAATGTCTTAAAACCTATAAATTAATTGGTCACATGGCCACTTTTGAACAAAATAGCAACAGGTCATAAAAATTGTAACCAATGTTGTAATTTACACCCTTATACCTCCTTTACATTTTCAACTTTAAAATCATATTTTAAAATGTATTCCTTTTATTTTTGAAAAAATTAAGTTCAACCAAAAGAAAGAGTTGAAATTTGAACAACCACATTCCTAATGACTTCACAAAACACCACCTACCAAGTGCTCTATAAACAATTCTAAAATATTAATGAGGGATTTGCTATTTGAAGATTCTTTTGATTGGTTTAGAAAATAAAATATGCATGTAAATATAAGTTACTAGGTTTTCCTTACACGTAAAAAAGGGACTTTTATATCATATAGATACCCATAGAAAATTACAAAACATAAATTTATAATAAGTCAAATAATGCTTATGCACTTTTGCACCATTACTTCCTAGAGGGCACCATATTTGTGGTTATGGGTTTGAGATATACAGTGGGCACCATAATTATACAACACTATATCTATAAAACTCTATTTAGGCCTTAATCATGTTTAGACCATCCGATATCTAATACATGACTATGATGTTTCTTTTCCTTCACTTTGTAATCAATGTTTGAAATGCTTCACACAAAACTTAGAGATATCAAATGCAAAATATCTTGTGATAAGGTGTCAAAGGCTACCAAGAAATTATTGGCACTATGTGTTAAGTGTTCATTTCCATTTGATATTTACAAATAGTTCACTATTCTATATAGTCTACTATATTGTTGTTATATCCTAAGATTTATTTTGATAACCATTATCATTGATATATTACAAAGAAACCTCTTTTCCCAGAGTAGAAAAAATGTAACAACAATCTCCAATATCCTTGATATTGATTTTTATTTGGATATAATGACATCTATCATGCTTAGTTATTTTCCTCATAGGCTCTATAATTTAACTAAAATATTTATCCATGTCTCAATGATATCAAAAATTGAACAAAATGTGTGATGCACTTATAAAAAAGCTCCCAATTTATCCAATCCTCCTGCATAGCTTATTTAAATAGGGCTATGATAACACTATTGCCTAGACATAGAAAATAATATGAAGAAACTATGTTGTGATTAATGTATTTGACAAAAGTTTTATAAAGTATTATTTTGAGATTCTAACTTATTTATTTTTTTATAATGAATGCCTTTTAAAATCAATTAGGGTAAGTTACCAAGGGTGACTACCCAATGGGTTTAACCACCCATACATTAACTAACTAACCCATCATTTATTAAATACTAACTATAATAAATATGGGGGTGTCACATAAAGTGATGCTTTACCCAAACATTACTATTTTAATCAAAGCAACATAATAAATAAACACACTTGGATCAAATATCCAACAAGTCATAACCTAACATTGTAGTTATCCATTTTTACTTCTCTTGTAATGGCATTCATTGTTCAAAAAATTGTTATAGACTATCATGATGATTATTTACCTAAAATTTTATACCCATCATATAAGGTATTAATTTATTGATTTCATGAAGAATAGCCATCATCTCTTTATCATAGATTGGATTGATTTTGTGTTTTCCCTTGATTTGACAATTATCAAATGAAATGAATCTTATTTATGCCATTAAATTGATACCATGTCATATCTTGATGCATCACATTAAAGTAAAAATATTTTGAAAAAGTTAGGGGTCACCAAAACTAGAGCAGTGCACATTAGCCTATTTTAGCTACTCAAATGCCTTATTAGCTAGTTCATTCCAATGGAAGGAATATTTATTAAACAAGGTTGTGAGTGGAATTACTATTCTACCATAATTTTTTAAAAATATAAGATAGTACCTTGTTAGCTCTAAAAAAACACAAAATGTTCTTGTGGGTATTTGATAATTGTCACTCCATCATAGCTTTGATCTTATTAAGGTTGAATTTGACTCCTTAATTTGAATAATATGACCCAAGTACTCCACCTCATCGATGCAAAAATTACATGTAGAATGCTTTTCATAAATGTGATGTTGTTATAGAACCAATAGTATGTATTTCACATGCCTCAAATTTTATTCCCAAGTTTTGTTGGAGATTAGTATGCCATAAAAAAACACCAACATAAACTTCCTTTAAAAAGGATTTAAAAAAATATTCATCAAACTTTGAAATGTATATTATCTATTTGTGAGACAAAAGTCATGAAATTATCTCATAGTGGCGTTCATGAGTTATGAAAGTTATTTTATGGTTATACACATCTTTGATCTAAATTTGATGATACCCAAAATGAGGATCTAGTTTGGCAAAAAAAAACACCATGTATTTCATCCAAAAAAAAATCAATCACTAGAACAGGAAACTTATATTTGATGATGTACTTATTTAATTTTACATAGTCATGGAACATCCTCCAAGTATCATCTTTATTTCACATCATGTCACTGGAGAATAATATTCATTTTGGCTATGTTAGATACTACCTAACTCCAACATCTTATGTACCTTTTTTTAATTTCACTTTCATGAGCATATATATACCTATATGGTCTGATGTTTGGCATTTTGCTACCTAAAATTAGTCTTATTTCATGATCATGTTATTTATTAGGTGTAAATATTTTGGGTATTAAACCAAAAAAAATTGGGTGGTCATCAAGAATCATTTGTAAATAAATATGTGTAGACACATGTTAAATAAAATTCTAAGGAAAAAAAATGTGATACAAATCCTTCCACACCATTTTTCAAGAATCTTGGTCATCTAATGTGAACTAACCAATTTGGAAAACTTTTCCCATAGTCCATATAGATCAAATGTCCTATATTCAAAATGAAAGTGCATGAACAATTCTTATAAATTTATTACTATTGTGCCCAAAATTAAGAGCCACTATAATCCCAAAATAATGTCAGCATATAGGGGAATAGAAAACATAGGATAATTAAATATGTAGTCACCCATGGTGATAGTAATACTAAGGAATTTTATAGAATAGTTTATTGTGCTACCATATATAATACTGACTTCAAACTCTAAATATGGATAAATAAAATATTTCAAAATAATATACAAATTACTATTGATAAAGTTATGTACTTTGTTAGTCAATCAACACTATCACCCTTTATTTCTTGAGGAATTCCACCTCCTTAAGTGTTGTAAAAGTAATTATACCTAAAATGGCATGACAAGAGATAATAGGGTGAGAATATTTAGATTCTTCCTCTATTTATTCTATACCCTCACATGTAGCCTCATCATTATATTCATATTCATTGGCACATTTAATATAGAAAAAATTATTTTCAACACATTTATGTCCTTTATGCCACTTATTGTTATACAAAAACATAATTCTTTGGAACACTTTTCTTAAATTTGTTTAGGGGTCAATATTGTAGGTTGAAAAAATGATAGTGTTATGAAATTACATTCAAGGTCATAAGTGAAAGACCTTATTTTTAACAATTAGTTTTCCTCTATCAAGAAAGTGAAAGGTATGGATTTAGAAACATTTGATAAATTAAAAATATGAACCTAAATTTGGGTGTTATCCTTGAGTTACCTAAGAAAATGTTATTCAATTATTTTGTAGTGATGTCATACACATGTAAAGATAGATTATAAAATTGATGAATATAATCCTTAACAATACATGTCTTCCAAAAATTTGGTAACTAATTGAAGTAGCATTCAAATATGTTGTTTTGATAGTTTACCTATAAATCCTTGATAAACACTGACCAAATAACCCTTATTTTTATTTTAAACACACAACCACCTATACCAAATAAAATTATCAGGTTCTAGATACAAATTTTTTGTGATCAAATTTTGTGCACATGGGTTATAATGTAAATAAAAACATTATATTTGATGGAACCAACTGATTGGATCCTTAATATAAAATATTCACACTTATAATTTTGGAAACATATGATTCAAACCATTATTGGAGTTATGATTGTTCTAAGTGGTCGATGTTGATTGGAGTGGTAAATAATTATTTTTTTCAAGTTGAGCCATAACTTAGATCAAATGAGCACTTTTCAGTAACAATTGATCCTTCATATAATCCACTTCCCCTTTAATACATCAAGATTATCCTTCCTTAGCATGATTTGTATCTCTAATTAAATTTGTTAAACCACCTTATAAACTGATGAATTTGATGTTATGGACTACATGTCATTCTATTGAGAAGGTTTTTCCATTTATTGACCTTTCCCACATCTAAGAATGTTTTTAATATCCATGCACAAACCCTAGGATGGAGGGTTTTGGGATTTAAAAATGTGTACTAGTAGATTATATAGTTTAAATCATCTTGATTAGACAAATACAAAGACTACTAGTTTGCACAATGATATAAAAAAAGAATTATGTACCCTTTTTGAAGACTTCAAATAAAACTATAAAGGTATAAAAATTAAATTCTGCCCATCACAAGTTATATTTTTTTAATCCTTCATCTCTTTATAAGGCCAAAACATCATATCTAAAATAAATGGTGCATAAACATTCACATATAGATGTTTTAATACCACTTATAATTAAATTACTTATATGTTTACAATAATAGAATAATATATTGAAAAATTAGGATAAAAATAATTATATCCACAA
Organism: Torreya grandis; assembly: GCA_037957365.1. NCBI lineage: Eukaryota > Viridiplantae > Streptophyta > Pinopsida > Cupressales > Taxaceae > Torreya > Torreya grandis. The sequence continues at coordinate 137,036 of JARHVA010007004.1, forward strand.
CAATAATTAGCAAAAGAGTATAATACTTGATAATGATGATTGAGCTGCTTTAAGGAGAAAACCTCCACAATAATTCAATAAAAGTAGAATTTCAAATATGATTATAGAAGACTGACCAATACCTCTTATATATACTCTAATTAGCCAAAGTTATTTTATATGTCAACCATGCTAAGAACATAGATAAATACAATAAGATAATATGAAATGTATGTAATCCACAATCCAGTCACACATATCCCTAGATACACTATAGGTTAAGAGTGTAGCAATGAACATCTAAAATTCTTTAGTTTTATTCATTTTATAAGAAGAGAAACATGACTAGAAGGTTGTCAAGTTGGTTCATGCTTTGGAGATTTGGTTTTTGAGCTTTTTTGAAGCCCAAATTATTGTTACATGTATGTTTGGTATTTTTTAAATGAAAGTTTATGTGTTTAATCTATTTGTATATAAACCTTGACATTTATAGGTATCATTAAAAATGTTTTATAAATTGTTATCTTAAAGATAATATTAGTTTGCATGCCAAGAAACATTACAAATGCATGCATGATATTTTTTATGCATTATTTTCTATTGCTTGAACTATTTCAAAGAAACAAACATATATGCATGCATTTTGGATTTATTTAGTTATATGGATTTCTTTTCAATGGGTTTTCAAAATATTTTATTGAAGTTTTAGGTTTCACTTGTAAGATAATTTATGGGTTTTGATTTTAATATATTTTGATTACATACATTCAAAAGATCACACTTAGAGAGTAATAGTTTGTTTAAAATGCATGAAAAGTTTATTTAATCTTATATGATTTAATCCTTTCATTTTCCATCCAAAAAAGTGATTTATTTTATTTATTATTCTAACAATTATAAATATTATTATGAAAAATTATTAGAATATTCTTTAGGCTGTTCATATAAAATTTTGTATATTTTTTTTTCATGATTGGATCAAATTTTTATTCCTAATCTAGTTGTGTTCATGTATTAGAATATTAAAATAAATGAAACCTTTTAAATAAATTAACTTCCAACTTAGTGTAATAAATACTTTTATCTCTTAATAATCAGGTTATTTTTTAACAAAAATAGCCCATAGGTTAGTGTAAATTATGTACCACTAGTACCTAATGAGTCCAATAGGCTTGACATGGTGTGTAGAAAGTTCAAAATGGAAATTATAAAATGTTCCATTAATTGTAGCATAATTTAATTGACTAGAAATATAATTCAATCAATGTTTATTCACGTTAATTTATGTTAAATTATATAAAACAATTTTTGAGGTGCTTAGTCCGACCAAAAATACCAACACACTCATAGGTATTCTTCCATTTCTTTCACACTATATAAAATAATTATCACTTCAATATTTCATTTTCCAAGGTGAATTTCATATTAAACCCTATATTTTTATTTACTAGTTGTTCTATTGATCTTATTACTCAAATTATTTTTGTGTAGAAATGTTTTACTTTCAAAATCCTCTATTTTTATGATTTTTGTTAGTCGATCCCACTACCCTCACAAATATTTCATCCCTCACATATTTTTGAAAATTGCAGATCATGTTAGAAAATCCTTGCTAATGTGAAATCCACCTAAATGAAATATAAATACTTGGGATATGAGAAATGACTTCTATTTAAACATATCTCCATGAGATCCATAATTTTATGATAGGTCATGTAGATTATAAATAATTTTTAGATAGAATTCAAGAGGAGAAATAACTACTATTACACAAAAAATAATTAAGAGTGGTCTCATGAATGTTATGGGTTTTCCAAAATTGGTACAATTTATAAATTTGGTACTTGTTTATGATAAGTACTACAACAAAGATACATGAGATATAAGTTTCCCTGATGCCCATAATTGGATGGCACATATTTTAATATTGTTTTCAAATTAACACATGATGTGGTCACATCAATGGGAAAAATATTTCAAATATTTCATTTAATAATAATAAATAGATATTCATGACCTAAGGTTTCCATCACATCTGAAAGTTTAAAATTTGAATAAGGTGACATATTAGTATTTTCACATTTTTTCATCATGAGCTACCACATAATCACATTGAATACATTTGTTGATAATAAATATGAAGTCCAACATCCAAAAAGGATCTAGTAGGTAAAGAAAAAAATATTTTCATTTCAAATTTTAATGAGTGATCCATTGATTATTATTGGATACTACAAGTTTATTATGTAATACGCTTGGTTACTAGCATACAATTATCTAGTGGTTAAATATAGAGAGATAGTATATCTCTAGAATATAGGATCCAGTTGGATAGGAGAATCAAATTTGTAATTTCTTACCAACCTCTATGATGAATTTCTTTAAAATAAGGTAAATATAAACTATCTTAACCTATCCCAATAATAATTTTGGGATAAATATATAATAGGTCTAAAACACTACTCTTAAGTAAAATATCACACACTATAGTGTTTAACCCTGAAATATATATCAAGGAATATAGGGTTAAAGTGGATAGAGATAGGCTAGGGCATATGGGTCAGAAAATATCTCTATAGTAAGCCAATTAGTTTGAAACTTAGATAAATAATATTATTAATTTAAATACTAAGATATGATAAAAAAATATGTATAACTAATAATTGATATTAAAATAGATTTAAAACAATAGTGCTTACTTGGATTACATTGCACATGTAGATCAAATTTGGAGCATGCTAGAAATAGACTAAATCTATATTTTGGATCTATCAACAAATTCTATAAATTTGACCTTTATAACCTAAGACACTTGGGTCAACCTAGGATTGTTGCATCTATGCTTATATCTAACATGGATGTAGGTGTTTTGTATTTAATACCTACTAGATATAGATAAAACAACCTAGAATGTTATCAATTTGGTGTCACCTTGACTATGATGCATTCAGTTATAGATCATGAGCTATCACTCTTGTTTAATCATCAAAACCTTATCTCTTCATCTCCATATTGATCTTAAAAAAATGGGTTAGTGGGTTCACATTGTTGAACTAACCCCAAAGACACTTATGTCATTGGGCATTGCCTACATAGCCACTACTCCTAAGATGGCCTCAAATTGATGAAATTATCACCTAATGCATTCGTTTATGTATGTACAAGGACGTAAAATGTGAAAAGAAATTACAAAAATGACCTAGCTTATAACATGGAAAATATGAGTCATGGCATGTTTCTTTAGTACTTAAAACCTTTATATGTGTTGTTCCTATGACTAGTATGGAAAAAAAGACAAAATATGGAAGAATATCTCACTTGATTTCTTGATTGAATGATTTTGGTACTTTGCCTTATTCGAGGTAGAAATTTATTAGGTGAATAATGGATGCGAATTGATCATCCTATATATGAATCTTTTATTGAAATATATTTTATTAAATAACTTATGAAAACCATAGGGTGACACTAAATTTTATGACTTTAGGGAATTAGACACTTTTATTATAACAAAACACTTATTTTGATGTATTCAACTGACTGGGACATAAGTTTTAAATAATTTATAAAGTAGTTATAGGTCATAAACTTTTAAAGAGAAATTATAGGTAGGTTTATTGCATTTTGAGCATGATAGAAATATTAGGTCATCAAAATAACATTGGTAGGAATAAGAGTAGGAAATGAGCATAAAGAGATAGTAGATGTAATTATATTGGTAGTGGGAAAGGTTTATATCTAAGAAGAAAATCCAAGGTCTATATTTGAGAAGTGTATAATATAGAGGTATTATATAATTAATAAATAGTATTGACATTCCCCCACTTTAATACGATAATGAAATTGATAGTTGAAAGGAAAATAAATGTGTACATGGGTGTGTATAACAGACCTTGACTTTGTTTGAGACAAACTTCAGTACTTTATTAGTGACTGACTTGTTGAGGTCAACATACCCCTATTTCTAAAAATGGGGACCCTGCTTTTGAATTTTTTGTAAATTTATGCTTTGAATTGAAAATGGTTCTTTTTTAGAAGATCATCCACACTTGGTTCTCATTTAACTTAGTTGACATGTCTTCATTTGATCCTTGTCTTATTTTGACTAATGTTACTAATGGTTGAATTCTATTTTCATCTTGTAGGTTTAATGGAATCTCAACATTCTGAACAATTTATAGGGTTTTGAGGATTTAATGATAAATTGACCCTTTGATTAGTTATTAGTTTTTACGTATCCAATTGAATTCATGTCTGAGCATCTAAAAACCCTTAGTCTAAAACTTTTACCTAAGCCTTTAAATTTGAATTCAAATTTATGCATGTATTTTTATCTAAAAATTATGTGGGAACATTTTATATTTGTTTAAAACTTAGATCATATTTTATCCTAAGATATTATTCATGTTTATTAACATGAATAATACATTAGTCTAAAATATTTATCCTATGTTATTTATGTCTTGAAACCCCCTTTATTCCTTTTTTATCTTTGCATGGTCTAGCTAAACATAGGGCCCCCTTTATTATGTTTTAAAAACATAGCTTAAGATTTTATCCTAATGTTTTATAATGTTTATGAACATGAATAAAACCATGGTATAAAACTTTAACCTAAGTTCTCAATATTTTTTTATCTTTGTTTGCTTTGTTTTATCATTTATAGGATTGAATGTGTTTGTTTGCTTGGGAAAAGTTGATCTAATGATGAGAGATTAAATTTGAAAAATCAAGCCATGACCCTAAGTTAAATCTTGAACATCTTCTATAAGATTGATGGTACACAACTAAACATACTTATTATGGTCGATGGTGCATGTCAAGTAAAAACTTCAATAGAACCCAAAGAAAAGTGAGAATGTGATAAGTGTCACAATGTTTGTGAAAGAACAAAAAACATCCAATGATGTTCAACCCCTCTGATTGAAATTCCTTGGAGCACATTTGATCGACCAAAGATGATCTAATGATGTGAAGTGAAGGTTAAAAATTCAAATCCCAATGAGAAAGTGTAGATATGACAAGTGTAATAATTATAATCGACATTTAAAACTCTAACATCTTCCTAAAGATAGATGGTTCACATCTAGCTATACATATTTTAATCAATGGTGAACATTTAGTCAAAACTTCAACAAATCCCTAAAAAGAATGAGAAGGTGGAAAGTATCACTATCATGGAGATTGAGATAGACAATCAATAGATCATAGAGAAAAGGGAATAAACTAGAGGATCTTGATCAATATCATGCATTGATACATAAATCCATGATCTAATGGTGCATATTAAAAGTTAACTTTTCAAAGATCCAAAGGATGAATAAGAATCTACTACATGGTCCAAAACCATAGGCCTAGGAGGAAAATGATAATGAAAATCATAGAGAAAATCCATGAAAGCAACATATGGCATAATATTGGTATCCAAACATAAAATTTACCAATATCATTTGACCTTTTGGATCCAAAGTAATAGTATAAGGTGAGGTAGACCATTCAACAAGCTAAGAAGCAATGGGATATTAGTGCATGTCTTATAGGACAAATGGTCACTTTTTAAATATTAGTAAGTTGTGTGACATGATGGAGGCACATAGGTATCAAGTCACATTTAGTAATCTCATGGAATATTAAAAATTAAAGGTATAAATACATGATCCCAAAAAGATATAAGGCATGAAACTCATTTTTTGAACTAGCTGCTACCATTAAAGCATTGTGAAAACATTCAAAAAATCTGTAGAAAATATAGAATCCCTAGTTTTACCTTTTATTCACCATAATTGATTTGAAAAAAAATTAAATTATCACATGTTCAAGGATAATTCAATCTAGAATCAAATTACATCCCACTACTGGGAAATTGGATCTATTCATGTACATGGAAGCTAGGAAGGGTGTTTCAAAATTAGATGTGGAGTTCTATTTGACTAAAGATGTGAAGGGTGAGATTTTCAAAGACACAAAGTTTGATGCCATTGATCTAAATATTGGAGACAATAATTTGTCAAACTTGTTTTAGACCATTGAGAACTAGTATCCCATCACATGAGAGGAATAGAAGAATGTGTTTGTCAAGAGGCTCTACTACAACATAGTTTCAATCCAAATGACAAGCTATACTATGTGATATCAAAACTTGAATTACTTCATTGTATCAAGATTATTGATCCTCTCTTTAAATATGGTAAAATTGATAAGATCATGTTAATTATTTAACATACCCATATAAATGTATCCTATATTTCTATTGTAGCATTTGAAAACTACTATAATACTCTAAACCCCAAGTTGACCTAATTTGTATTAATCCCTAGGCCTAAACAAACAATTTAAAATAAATTCTAGCCTTGTGGATATATTATAGGAACCAAGTCTTTTTAGACTTCAACAATAACATCCCAATAAGCCAATTTAGGGTAGGAATTAGGATTATTATGACCATACTAAATAGATTGTGTGGGAATGCAACCACTACTTATGTAGACCAAGTCTGGGTGCCTATAATATACTTCATGGTTGAAAAGTAGTTGATCTCTCCTCTAGGTGAAATTATATAAATCTCTTTGAGTAGTTATATTTTTGCAATCAAAATAAAGAAAAGAACCTAGTTTTTCATGATGTATTACCTTCTAGATTCCCTCTGTACAACAACAAAGATTCCCAACCTAAGGAAATGGTCACCTAGTAGAACTTAGATAGTTCTACAATATTATTCTAAGTTATACATATTCAATTATAAATATCACATTAAATTAATTTGAGATTATATATATACATCCCTTAGTGAGGCCATAATTGGTAATCCCATTGAGAGGGTTAGCCCACTATTCAAGAAGTATATTGAGACTATGGGAGATATATAGTTATATATAGATTATACAATCATCATAATTGAAGAAAGTTAGAGCCAACCACTCAAGCTACCATTCTATGTCATTAATAAGATATTAGAATAAGAGGTGAAATAGTAATTACATCATGGAATTGATGGTGTATATAAGACCAAGAAGGAAGGGCTCTTCCACAACCTCCCAATGAGTATTGGGAGGATCATATTAAAAAATTGGGAGAACATTGAAGAAATATCCATAAATATAACATACTTCAAACTAAAAATTGATGAGGTAAGTTAGTGTGATGATTTTATAATGGTTAAAAATCATTTAAAAACCAAGGGGATGCTTAATGTGCCTTATGATAATTAGATGGTGATTTTCACCTTGTTTAGACCAAGGCATCTAGACACTTTGAGGTCATTGTTAGCTATCTAGATAGCACCATACCTTAAGGGTTGATATATTTTTATTTGAAACCTTCATATGTGGACTAAAATTTTAATGACATGAGGTGTGGGACATCTCAACTCAGACTATACCTCTAGATTTTGGTGAGGCTAACTCTTCTGATGTATCACTCTGCACTAACACTAAACTACTAGTTATTGGGATGAAAAGGGGGAAAAGGAAACTGAAATGGAAATCCTAATTTAATGTTGGTGATAAACTATATTTTTTTTCATCCATTCTATTTGAGCTCCTAAAACATTGATTAGACAAGTAAAAACTAAATCTACAACTACAAATATCTCTTATGCATCAGTATTTCATGAAGAGGTTTATTTTGGTAATTAAACCATAAAGGAAATAATGGAGTATGCCTAATTAAAGGAACTAACCAACCACTTATATCCATTGTAAGCTCAACCAAAAGACATCAAACACTAAACATGACTCGCATTATCTAAAAAACTAGTAACTAGGTGAGAATTAGGACTTGACAAGGGAGAAAGCTCTACCACATATGAAAATAAACTAACATAAATACACTATAATAGAGTAATTAAATTTTAAAAAATCCTTTTATTTATCTGAAAAGGTTACCAAAAATAATTTTGGTAGAGTCTGGTCATGCCAAAAGAGGGATAAAATCTAAAAAATGGATAAAAAGCCTACATATATAGAAAAAACATAGAAAAGTCTTGAGATTAGAATTAGAAATAGAATATGAGGAGAACCTCATGTCAACTCAAGCCTCATTTTAATTACAAAAAGATAACAAAGTCTTGAATCAAAATTCTTTTATCTCCTTGTCTTCCATGAAGCTATTTTTGGCATTGAAATAAGGATGGTGGCCCATCTTGGACTTTTTCTATCTTCTTTTGCATGATATATATTCCATATCTTAGATGCCTTAACTCAAGATTGAAGTGATTTGAAGCTGAGTGTAACATGAAAGATGAATGAATTTAAATAAGTACTAAAGACTAGTCAACTGCTCTTGAACTAAACATGATTGAAGTGACACTTGAATTTTTAAAAATGTGAATGAATATCTATGGGAATAGTAGATATGTAATGAGGAAACTCCATGTAATCTCCTTTGATATCCATCTAATACCAAATTCAAACTTGACTAATTGACCAATTAGGCTTATTAGGCCAAATAGGATGAATAGCCAATTTGTGCACTTGGACTCCATACAACCTACAATAAGAAACCATAAAACTTGATAAATAAATGGTACTAGACTTGGAAAAACATTTATCATCACAAGATATGAGATATTGATGAGAAAACTTTCACCATTCAGTCAATAGGGTTGAATAAGCCCAATTTTCCATATTTTCCTATAGATTGGGAATTTGGATTGAGTTGGTAGGGGATATTTTAGGAATATATCTCACCAATTGAATATTTAAAGATGAATATGAAGTCTTAGGCTTCAAACTCCATTGATTAGATCCGATTGAACTGTCTTGTAATTCATTTTCAATTTTTTCCACAAAAAACATGAATTTTACTTTGATTCACACATATCCATATGTAAAATTGGAATTTATGGAATCCTCTCAGAGTTTACTTGATGTTTGAAAAGGTTTTAGGTTGATCCATGGTTATTTGATGGCAATAAAATCAACTTTTTACAAAAATGATTTTTCACGGTTTTAAAGTTGAATATTCAAAATGATGATTCATGAAGTAAAAACCTAAAAATATCAAAATATTTCCATTTATTTGTATGAAATTGACCACACAAACACCCCTAAAAAAATTGGGTTCCCATACAAAAGATATGCAATGTTATCACATGGAGAAAATTTTTTTGTAGGGCTTTACTTTCATTATGGGCTGCCTATGCTCTTAATAATTATTCATAAAACATATCCCCTAAACTAACCTTAATTATTATTGAATTATAATTTCATATGTGTCTTAAAATCATATTGGAGTGTTCATCTAAACTCTTCACGTGGTGAAATATATGAGCATCTAAATAGTTGGCTTATAAGGATGTCTAGAACTGCAAAAAATGAAAATATTCATGATGATGAAAATGAAAATTCCCCTACTTATAAATGCCTTAAAAAATAATTATGGGGTATTTAACATGCTATACAAACAATATATAAGAATATTTTTCTTGAAAAGTCAAAAATACCCTTTTTGGCCAACATGTTTGTATGTTTATAAAAACTTGTATGAGCATGGTTTTCATATAATTTGTTATTTTGACACTCATAAATTTTCTTATTATTATTTCAAAACATCACTCCATGATTTTAAAACTTTCGCATGGGCCTAGAAACCTCTGTGGCACTTCAAAATGTTTCCTGCTCCAATGGTGACCTCAAATAGACATGCTGATGATTGTGACAAAATAGTGAGTGCTTAAACTCATTATATTTACTTTAAATTTTTATATATGATTATTTAACTTATTATTTACCTACACACCAAATTTTAATTCACAAATCCACATGTAGACGTCATAATCTTTTATTTTCCTTCAAATTTTCCTCCTTTGCATGGACTGTGCTCATATTTTACTTAGCTTTTGTGTTTTTTGAGCTTATTTCATGGTTTTGGGATGTCTTAAAGGTTAAAATAATCCTTAATTATCTCAATAGTCCTCTAAAGAGTTTTAAAACAACCTATATCCCTCTTTCTAGCATGCTTTGAGCCTGAAATAAGGCAATTAGGCCTTCCCATGACTTAGCATACACTATTGTAAGTGGATATTTATCAGGATTGAAAAAATTTAGTGGTAATTTCATCATAAATAGGTTATTTAAGACTATTTATACCAATTTAGATCTCTCAACACATCTCCTTCAAAGTAATTTGACTAGCTTTAAGTTTTTCTAGACCTTAAACTGTGCATCAATCCATATAATGGCCTATAGGTATGCACTCCATGAAATATATGATTGTATAACTGTGCTCATATTTAACCATATCAATTAAATTTTAAAACAATTATGTCATTTTATTAAAAATCATCTTATGAACACAATCCCCTCATAACCTTAGACCTTGTATTAAGCTCTTAACTATATTTTAGCTCTTAATGGCCCCTATAAAGACTTTAATAAGATTTGTGGTGGCTCAACCAAAATCCAATATGTCATTCATAGCACATAAAAGTTTTTTTTGATCTTGAAAGTGATATCACATTAGCAATTGATGATCCTTAGGTCTCCATCTACAATATCACCTATTTGGCTGTAGGTTTCCTCTAGTGATGACTATAGGCAGTCACCAAAGAGGAATGTGACTATAAAATGTGCTTCACGATACATATATTTATCTTTGTCTTCACTCCATTATACAAAATTTGACAACATTACCTTGCTTTGGCTAAAAATACCTTAATAGTGATCATTTAGACCTCATTAAGTGCTTGAAAAGTGTCTTATATAGAGAGCAAAATAGGGGTGTCTTGAGTCCTTAGAGAGGGTAAACAAACATGATATGTCATTTAAAGTCACCATGTTATGTTTATTCTTAAAAAAACATCATATATCTTTATGGATTAATCAAACCCTTGATACACACTCAAAATAACTACTTGATTGTGATTGTTAACTGTAAGTTGTAGGTGATGACTCTTTTCACATTAAGACATATTTAAACACTTATATTTCTCTTCCATTTGATACTATATATAAATTAAAATATCACTTATACCTATGTCTCCTTTTTATAATCCTTCTTGAACCATTGAGAGTATCCTAAGACTAACAAGTAGCCTTCATGCCTATACTTCTTGTAGGTCCTTATGATAGTGACTATAGGGTGATATTTTGCCTTTTTTTAGACTTTAAAATCAAATTAATACCCTTATTTAATTTCAAGATTCATAAAATTTCTTATTTCAAATTAATTTATATCCTTTAATGGTTAACTAGAAACTGAAAGTCTATGTCTCTTAGGGATTAGGCTATCCTTTACTATAGCACAAGCCCATAAGATGCTTTCATAGTGGTTGTAGGTTAATATTTAGCCTTTTGGATATATTATGCTTAAAATTTGATCATCCTTTGGTGAGTATTGGTATTCGTAAATATGAATACCTACTCAAGCTTTAAACTAGCCTATTTACCAAATTTGTATTATGCACTAATTAGCTCTAGCCTAATTAATCATGTAAGATGTGGTTAAGGCTATACCAATGTTTATTTATTTATTATTATCCTTGAAATAAAATTATTTCCATATCTTATTTAAATATTTATGATATTTCTAGTCTCAAATTTCATGTCTCTTGTTGGCCAAAACTAGCCCTTTGTGCAATCATCTCATTTGACTGAGGCAAGCCTTCCTTAGCAAGTTGGAGATATGTAGGTCCTTTTATATATTATTGATTATTGACCTAAAGGCTGACCCTAAGCCATGATGAAAAAAAAAATGTAACCAATACTAAATATTATTTATGATAGTCAATCCATACTCTCAATCTCTTACCATGATGATAAAATTGATAGTAGCTAAACCTTATGGCTTGTTCATGACCTTAAGGAAGATTTAAAGGGTAGATTTGTTCTTTATCCTTCTTGATGATAATGAAAATTACTCTCCTAGACCTTGATGAAGGCCAATTTTTATTGACTCATAAAAACACCTTCATAATCACACTTGGATTGTATAATTACTTGTTGTAGATGATCATTTCATTACTATACTTGCGTTATCAAGTGGCAAGGATATTCCCCTTTTACTAATTTGTGTTAGTCTAGATCAACCATGTATATTTTGAGATGAAAAAATGTGATGGATATAGGTTATGTTTTTATGGATTAAGGAGGGTGGAAATATGAGGTAAATTCATCAAAGGAGGGTGAAAATGGAACAAGGATACAATGGTAAGGCTTGTATGACAGTGAGATGGTGGTGAGTGAAGTGGAGGTGGGAAAGGAAAATTTGGAGCATGATAAAACCAAATTAATGATTTATATTAAATCATAAAAACATGTACATCATACCATGATAATTGGGAGGCCATTGTAGGAGATGAAGTGGGTCTAATTCAAACCTAGTTTTCTGTAAAAACCTTAAAATATGTTGAACTAGGCTTCTTGAGACACTTTGAGAACATAGAATGACTTATTGGAAATGAAACATGGAGAAATTTTAAGAAATATGATTTAAAAACATTAAAATTTTATGGAAATATTTTAAACACAAATTCAAGAAAATTTAAGGTTGCCTTCTTCTTCCTTGACTGTACAATTCTTCTTTAGAGTATACCAAACTACAAATTTGGATTGGATGTCTTTATGATATTTTTTGGAAACATAATTTTATGAATAAAAGCTGAAGGAGACCATATAAATGTATATTAATATCTCAAGATTATGTAAAAACCTGATTTTCCTTAAAACTCTACCTTGATGAAGAGAAAATGGAGAAAATTGGTTGCCTTTTTGGCTGCAGGATTATAGAAATTGGCCTATCTTAAAAAGCATGGTTCATGATACTATAGAATCAAATTTATAAACCACTTGATTCATCAATAATCCCTCTGAGTCTAGTTTTATCACCCCAAATTTTAGACTTTTACTCTCTTCGATCAGTTCGTACCACTAGAAAACCTATAGGTAGGTCCCTTTGTGCAAAGAAGGAAAGTACTAGTAAAGGACTAGTTTTTAACTTGTATTACATCTAATTTCCATGAAAATCATCATGAAGGTTTATCATGACTTTAAATTGACCTCCCATGACCCTATTGTATGGAATTTGTATGAAATATGATACAAAAGAGCTTATTTTTCCCTTTTAAAAGCCAACATTCACTTTCACCACTTGAAATAAAATCCTTTATAATATAAAAATGTCATAACTTACAAAATAGATAATTTTACAACCTTTTTGATGTTTTAAATATGGAATTTGGCATGTGTGATAGGTTTTGGGGGCTTTTTAGGCTCAAAAAACCATATGAAATGACTTTTTCAAGATTTGAAATTTTAGACTTAAGCTAAAATCATATTTTTGAATATTATTAAAGATAAATTGGATAATTTAATGACCTTTTTTAATCCCAGTTTTGATATTTTTGACCAAAATTTATGTTTTCAGACCATAATTCATTAATTTGATGAGCTGAAAAGGGATATTGACTAGTTTTAGGAAAGTTTCATATTATAGGGGTAGTAATTTGACCTTGAAATATTAAATTACTAAAATTTTTGGTGACTCTCAGGAGTTGACCAGCCAACTAGTCAAAGAAATCACTAGTTTTCATATGACTGATAAATTAGGATATAACAATTTTTATTGGATGACTTTTTTGACTGAGAAATAGACTCTTTTGAACTTTGTAATACCTTTTCTGACTGAGAAATAACAAGATTTAAGGTAAATAATAGCTAAACTATAAATCAAAGAAAACTAACCTATAGAAAATAGGTAAACAAAACAAAAGGGAAGCAGATTGCTACTTATGCTAGTCACTTATTAACATAAAGCAAACCTATAAAAACTAACCTAAAGTAAGAGGCTTTCATTCAAGATAAAATGGAAATATTTTGCATGTATCATGGAACTTTGAAATGTATTTTCTTCCTTTTGGTGGCATCTTCTTATAGATAGGAGAACTTGGATTTCATATCTTCTAGATGATGTAGCTAGGATTTCAAATTTTATTCTTAGGTGCATGGATTGAAGATATGGATCTAGTATCCATTCATATTATTCTCATATTATTATTTATTTCATAAAAAATGATAAGTATACCTCATTCATAAGATAATTATGATTTGACACATTCTCATTCAATGATTGTATTGGCAATTCAGCTAGTGTACTTGGATTGGTATTTTCATTAGGCTCCATTTGAGGTGGTACTTTATCAAAGTCTTTATATTATTGATAAGTATTCAAACTCATTTAAAATTCTTTAATTTATTCCTAATTTATAGATGAAATATTACTTATTATATAACATTCTTCAATCTCCAATTGCAGTAGAGATGGATTATCAAACTTTGCACAAAAACTCTCCAAGTCATCCCAAAAGGCCTCTTCATCATGTTAAACTGAAAATACATGAAATTCATCATTATTATTACCATTTTAAACAATTTGATCACATATTTATAAAATTTGTATGAAATCATATGAATTATCTTGATCTGGTGTGCTTGCTTCATCTTCATCTTCCATAGAAAATGGCATTTCATCTATCCACTCAATCTCCACATCATCTTGCTTTGGGATCTCTAAAATAACATTACCTTATTGAAGATCCAAACCATTTATGGAATCCTTAGATGAATCATCAATTTTTTTTCTATCTCATCATTAAAATATTCCATCTTAAGGTCTTCAATTTCATTCAAGAAATCATGGTATAGCTACTATCAATGATCATATTCTTCAAGACTATTATCCATCTCAATAATGGCTCTATGTGAGTTATCATCATGGTTTCCTTCTAAATAAATATTTTTTTGTACTTAATCTATATCAATTGTTGCAAGCTCTTGAGAAACCTTTTATAACTCCTCTTCTTTGGCATCATGAAGTATTGAATTGTGTTTATCCTTGATAAGTGGTGTCCCAATAATGATTTCTTATTTTTGATCACTATAGTCACACTCATTTTCTATCTCTTTAGTTTCATACTCTCCATTTACCTCACAAAGGAGAGATTATCTCTCCAAGAGTGGCAATTTATACCCATATAAATACTCCAAGAGATGAGATAGATCTAATGGTTATGACATAGATGACTGATTTTGCTCTTCAGACTATTGAACCTGAATAACTATCACCTCCTCTCTCTACATATCTCCTTGAATGGATTTCCATGAAGGAAATGCTTTGGTATCCTGAAGAAGGAGGGGTGAGGGATAAAAGTCAATAGTAACTTTAAGGTTGGTATTATTATTTGGGCTTACACTTGGTTGTTGTATTTGATTCAAGGTTGGAAAGTTGGGTTTAAGAGACTCTAGAATTGAAAGTATTATATCTTGAGGCATGA
The DNA here is from genome assembly GCA_037957365.1 of Torreya grandis. NCBI lineage: Eukaryota > Viridiplantae > Streptophyta > Pinopsida > Cupressales > Taxaceae > Torreya > Torreya grandis. Next base: position 152,283 of record JARHVA010007004.1, read on the forward strand.
TTGGGATAATTTATTACAAAGATGGACTTGGAATCCATGGATATTTATATGGGTAAGCAAGAGGTATTGCTATTTGAGAATGATATTTCTTATCTAATAAATCTTATTTGTAGGTTGATATCTCATCAGTAATAATTTGGCTTGCCCTCTTTATTTCCTCCATCTCTCATGAAAATTTAGAGAGTTTTGGATGGGTGGATGGTTTTGGAATGGGTATGGCTCATTTGGATGACTATGAGATGCATATGGGTCATAGGGATCATACTATGATGGTATATAGGGTTGTCAATACTCAAAAAAATGAGATTAATCTATTCTATAGGCTATTATAGCCTATAACAAGATACATGAAAATAATTAAATTTATGAATAAGTCTTTTTCCTTGAGATTTGACAAGAGGAGTACCAAAATTAGCTTTAAATATTAATGTGTTTCAAGCTATACTCCAATATCTAAATGCAAGTCCCACCAAGCATGCCAAAACTATTAACTATCTAGATAGCACCCTAATTTAAGCCTTGATAGATTTGTCTCTGAAACTTTCATACATGGACTAACATTGGAATGATCTAAGGTGTGGGACACCTAAACTCATAGCAAACCTCTATATTTTGGTGAGGCTAGTTCTTCTAATGTATCACTCTACACTAACTAATAAACTACTAATTGTTGGGATGAAAAGGGGGAAAAGGAAACTGAAAGGGAAATCCTATTTTAATATTAGTGATACACCTATATTTCTGGTTTTTCCACTGTATTTGAGCTGTTAAAACATTTATTAGATAAGTAGAGACTAAAATTACAACTCTAAATATATTATATACATTAGTATTTCATGATGAAGTTTTATTTAGTGATCAAAGCTAAAGGGAAATGAATGCATAGGCCTAATTTAAGGCACTAACTAGCCACTTATATCCACTATAAGCTCAACCAAAAGACATCAAACACTGAACACGACCTATAAATTTTTAAAAATAGTAACTAGGTAAGAATCAAGACACGACAAGGGAAAAATCTCTACCACATATGCAAGTCAACTAACATAAATACACTATACCATCATAACGAAATCTGAAACAGTCATTTTATTTATCTAAAAAGGTTACAAAACTCAATATTGGCAAAGACTGGTCATGTCAAGAGAGGGATTGATTTTGAAAAATGGGTAAAAAGTCTACATATATAGCAAAATCATAGAAAATCCAATATATTAGAATTTGAAAGATAAGATGATGAGAACCTCATGTCAACTCAAGTCTAATTTCAATTACAAAAACATAACATAGTCTTGAATCAAAACTCTTTTATCTCCTTGCCTTGCATGAAGCTCTTTTTGACATTAGAGTAAGGATGGTGGGCCCATCTTGGAATTTTTAAATAATATTTTTCATGAAATATACACCATATCTTGGATACCTTAACTTAATTATGAAGTGATTTGAATTTGAATGTAACATGAAAGATGGATGAAATTAGCTAACTAGTAAAGACTAGTCATCTCCCCTTGAACTAAACATGCTTGAAGTGGCACTTGAATTACTGAAAATATGCATGAATATCTATGGTAAATATATATATATATATATATATATATATATATATATATATATATATATGAAGTGTTAAAAGTCCATGTAATCTCCTTTTATATCCATCTAATGCTAAATTCAAGCTTGACTAATTCACCAATTAGGCTTATTACGCCAAATAGGCCTAATAGCCAATTTGTGCACTTGGAATCCTTGTAAACTAAAAAAATACACCATAAAACTTAAAAAAACAATGGTATTAGATGTGAAACAACTTTTCTCATCACAAGATATGGATTTTGATGAGAAAACTCTCACCATTAAGTTAACAGGGTTGACTAGTCCCACTTTGCCCCATTTTCCTATAGACTGACCATTTTGATTGAGCTATTAAGGGAAATTTTAGGAATATTTTTTTAAAAATAAATATTAAGATTAAAAACATGTCTCAAGCTTCAAACTCCATTGATTGGATCCCATTGAACTGTCATGTACTTTATTTTCCATGTTTATTACATAAAAACATGATTTATGCCCTAATCTATAAAGATCCATATGTAAAATTGGAATTTATGTAATCCTATTAGAATTTCATTGATGTTTTAAGAGATTTTAGGATGATCCATAGTGATTTTATGCCAACAAAATCAACTTTTTGTAAAACTAGTTATTTTAGGGTTTTTGAGGGTTTTAAAGTTGCCTTCAAAATGATGATTTATGAAGTACAAACCTATAAATCCTAAAGTATTTCAATTTACGTGTATCAAATTTACCCCGCTAACACCCCTAAATATATTGGTTCCCATGTAAAATATATGAAAATTTATCATGTGGAGGAAATATACCTATAGGGTTTTGGTTACATTTTGGACTACCAACGATCTCAACAATTGTTCATAAAGCACAGCCTCTTAAATGACCTCAATTATTAATTAATTGTAATTTTATTTGGGTCATAAAATAATAATAAGAGCAATCAGTCAAACTCTTCACATGGTGAAAGACACGAGCATCTGAATAGGAAGCTTTGAAGGATGTCTGGAACTGTAAAAAATGAAAATCTTCATCAAGATGAAAATGAAACATACCCTAATTCTAAATTCCTAGAAACATAATTATGTGGTATTTACCATTTTATCCAAACACTTTGAAAACATCTATTTCTTGAAAAGTCAAAAATGCCCTTATTGACCAATATGCATGTATGCTTGTAATATCCTATATGACCATGGTTTTCATATTATTTTGAGTTTTCACATTCTTAAAATGTCTTATGATGATTTAAAAACATCATCCCATGCTTTTCAAACTTTCACGTAGGCCTAAAAACCTCTGTGGCACTTCAAAATGTTGCCTGCTCCAATGGTGACCTCAAATAGACATGTTGATGACTCTGATAAAATAGAGAGCACTTAAACTCACTAAATGGCCTTGAAATTTTTATATGTGATTATTCAACTAATTATGACCCTACACACAAAATTTTAGGTCAAAAATCCACCTATAGATGTTAGAATATTTAATTTTCCTTCACATTTGCATGGACTTTGTATATTTGGCTAACTTTTGGTGTTTTAGATCTTAGTTCATAGTTTTTTTTAGGTTTTCAAGATCAAAATCATCCTTAATTATCTCAATATTCATTTCAATAGTTTGAAAACAACCTCTATCCCTCTTTCTAGCATGTTTTGAGCCTAAAATAATGTAATTAGGCCTTCCCATGACTAAGCATACACTATTGTAGGTGGATATTTATCAAGATTGAACATGTACAGTGGTGATTTCATCTTAAATTAGTGTTTTAATACTATTTATACCAATTTATATCTCTTAACACATCTCCTTCAGAGTAATTTGACCAGTTTTATGTTTTTTAGACCTTAAACTATGCATTAATCCATACAATGACCTAAAGGTATGCATTCCTTTATGTATATGACTATAGAAATATGAACCTATATAGCCATCTCAATTAAATTTGAAAGAAATTATTTCTTTTGATTAACATTCATCTTATGAACACAATCCTCTCATAACCTCAAACCTTGTATTAAGCTCTTGACTATATTTTAGCTCTTAATGACCCCTATACAGATTGTAATAGGGATTTGGGGTGGCTTGACCAAAATCCACTATGGTATTCATACCACATAAAAGTGTTTTTTGATCCTAAAATGGATATCACATTAACAATCTATGATCCTTAGGTATCTAGCTATAATATCACCTATTTGGTTGTCAGTCTTCTCTAGTGATGGTTGTAAGAAGTCATTAAAGAGGAATGTAACTTGTGCTTAGATATCCCTCCATTTATATTTTAATTCACTCCATTATACAACAATTGACAAAATGACCTTTCCTTAGCTAAAAAAACCTCAGTAATGATCATTTAGATTTCATTGAATGCTTCAAAAGTGTCTTATATGGACAGTGAAACATGGGTCTCTTGAGTGCTTGGAGAAGGTAAACAAACATGATATTTCATTTATATCACTATGCTATGTTTATTTGTCACAAAAATCATATATCTTTATGGAGTAATCAAACCTTTAATGCACACATAAAAGACCTACTTGAATGTGATTGATGACTGTAAGATGTATGTGATGATTCTTTTCCCATTAAGACCTCTTTGAACACTTTCATGTCTCTTCCCTTTGACACTCTTTATAGAAATGATGATATACATACTCAAGATATGGATTTCCTTGAAGAAGGCAACCTAAAATTTTCTTGAATTTGTGTTTACAAGGTTTCCATTAGTTTTTCATGGTTTCCAATAATATTTCTTAGAATTTGTCCAAGTTTTATGGCCAAGAAGTCATCCTGTGTTCTCAAAGTGTCTCAAGAAACCTAGTTTAGCATATTTTAAGGTTTCTTTGTAAATTTTAAGGTTTTTACAAAAAACTAAGTTTGAATTAGACCCACTTCCTCTACTCCAATGGAATTTAAATTTTCATGGTATGATGTACATGTGTTTATGGTTACATACAACTCCTTACTTTGGTTTTAGCATGCTTCTAGGCTCTCCCTTCCCACCTCCACTTCACTCACCCCCATATCATTATCATAAAAGCCTTACCACTATATCCTTGTTCCATTTTCACTCTCCTTTCATTAATTTCCATAATCTTTCCACCATGCTTCATTCTTATCAACTTCCTAACAAAGGCTTACCTACATTCTTCTTAAGAGTATGCCAAACTACAAATTTGGACTAACTATCTTTATGAGCTTTATTGGACCCTAAATTTCATGAATAATATTTGAAAGAGACAATATATAGGTAGATTAAGTTCTGAATATTTTGTAAAAGCTTGATTTTCCTTCAAACTCTACCTTGGTGAAGTGAAAATGGTGAAAAATCATTACCTTTCTAGTTGAAGGGCTACATAAGTTGACCTATCTTCAAAAGGATGTATCATGATCCTAGAAAATCCAATTTAGAAACCATTTAATCCATCAGGAATCCCTCTAATTATAGTTTCTTCATCCCAAATTTTAGACCTGTACTCTTCTCCATCAATATGTACCACTACAAAACCTATAGGTAGGTCCCTTTGTGCAAAGAAGGAAAGTGCCAATATAGGATCAATTTTTAGCCTTTATTGCCTCCAATTACCATGAAAATATTCATGAAACTTTTTCATGACCTAAACATGACCTCCCCTACCACTATTATATGAAATCCAAACTATCACTTGATAAATGAAAGAAAAGAGTTTATTTTACCCTTTTAAAAGCCAATTTTTACTTTCACCACTTGAAATAGAATCCTTTACAAGCTAAATGTGCAAAATAAACAATTTTACAACCATTTTGATGTTTTAAATATGTAAATTGACACATGTGAGGGGTTTTGGGGGCTTTTTAGGGTCAAAAAAATAAGAAATGACTTTTTCAAGATTTAAAACTTTGGACTTAGGCTAAAATCATATTTTTGAATATGATTAAAGATAAATTGGATAATTTAATGAACTTTTTTAATTCCAATTTTGACACTTTAGACCAAAATTTGTGTTTTTAGACCATAATTCACTAGTTTGACTAACTGTAAAGGGTTATTTACTGATTGTAGGAAAGTTTCATATTATAGGGGTAGTAATTTAGCCTTGAGAGATAAAATTACTAACATTCATAATAAGGTTGAAGTAGCTTAACCTTAGACCTAAGCCTAGACTAGATAAGAACCAAAAAGGAGATGATATGTGGTAACTTAGGTCTAGGTAGTATCATTTTCTAGGTAGTACATCAACTAGACCCCCATCGTCTCAAACTCAAATAGATCACAAACCTAAGTAAAAAATGGAGTAAAGACTAAAGGAAATAAGGCCTATTGAGATTTCATCATATTCATCCCAAGTAGAGGAATAAAGATCACCATTGGAATAGATTCATAGGATAGCATTAGACCTTAATGAGACTATAGAGGATGCCCTCAAAATGTTATCACTAGTCTATGAATCAGATGTTGAATAAATAAAGGAAACAAAGGAAGAAAAGGGGAAGGAAGTACGGATCTAGTTATTATTTCCACCCCTCCAAATATAAATGCTCAGCTAGCCATTATTATTGTAGATACCAAGAAACCCATGGTGACTTTCACTCATCCTTTTAGTGAAGTCAATTTATTTAGTGAAAAGAACCTAATTTATGGACCAACTATTCCATAATGGTTCAGTTATGGACCTAAATTGTATAAATTCCCCATTACACATCATCTTTGGACTATGATACAAACCAATACCATCCTTGTGCATGAAGAGATCAAGCCATGGATTATGGATCTATAAGAGGAGGATGAAAAGAGAATGTCTTACTTAGGAGAACCAAGTGGAGCATAAATGGATATACTAGCTCCTAAAGTGACTCAATCATTATTGGGATTCATGTTTGATCCTTAGAATAATATCTTGCAAAGAGTAATAGAAAAGAGGGTCATGATAGGTAGTGAACAAATCACTTATGAAAAGGTGGAACCCATGATTGGTCTAACTTCAATGGTAGGACAAAAGCTTGGATATAACCCTATTTTTGAGGACAATGTATTGGATTTAGCCAAAGCAAAATCAAAATAATTATAGGAAACCATTAAGGGTTTAGAACAAAAAAAGGAGAATTTTAAATAGTATGCTATCTTGTTAGTCTTAGAAGCTATGATAGAGATGTTTGAATCATATTTGTTTGATATGTTCAACTCTTTTAAATCAATGAAATCTAGATAAAATGTGGTCAACCAATAGGGCAATGTGGTTATGAATCTAGTTAACCAATGGTAAAACTCAAGTAACAAAGTAAATGATTTGAACAGTATCCTAATAGAGGATCAAATTCTTGGCTTTGAAAAAATTATCTTAGAAAACCTAAATATGACCATGGTAATACTGGTGGAAAAGATCAAGATTCTAATCAAATGGTTTAATAAAATGAAGGACCTTCATGAAGATGATAAGAAAATAATAATTATAATGGATTAGATACTTGGGAGCATAATTACAGATCCCACGACTCTCAGCCCCATAGGTCTAATAACTGATGGAGAATTCAAGTTGACATTTTATCAAGTTATGTAGGAGGTGAGAAACTAGAGCCAAGGAATGATTGGGAGTGACATCAACATGATATTATACATAATACTCAATTTTGAACAAAGGATTAGAAATGAAAGAAGTGTTAAGGAATCCATGGAAAAGGATGACAAATAATTAGAGACCTAGAAAATTAAGAGGATGGAATCTTCATGGAGCATGTTTTCAATTTGAAGTTAATTAATTACAAACATTCCAAAGTAATGAAGATCTTGCAATAGAAATAACAAGGCACTTCAACATCAGAGGGATCTCAAGGCCAAGATAGTTGATTTAAGAATATTCCTTCTATTGCTTAACTTGTATAATATGTTTAAAAGATAATATTATTTTTTAATGGCATGTGAAAATTCTAAAGAACATGGCCTATAGGTTAGCTCTTTAGAAATTGTCTTTCTCTAGAAAGATATATAAGGGATATCTCTCCCTGACACTTCTACTATTATAATTAGACATGGCTAATCAACATACCTCATGAAATGTTTATATAAAGAGGTACTGTTAATTATAAAGAAAATAAGGGAGATTTGAGCAAGAATACCTGTACTAATTTTGAAGAAATTAATGCAAATAGCGAGTTTTGAAAAGTCTATCTCATTTGTTTGTGTGAATTATATGATGACTTCTCTCTCAATTCTCTAGTTTATAATATATATTTGAATGGTTCTTATTGATTCCTAATCTATACTTTCCAAATGCAGAATTGTTAACTTGTGCTAATGCTAGGTTGACTTAATTTTATTAGGTTTATTTCATTTTATATGCTCTTCTTATGGATGTTATTATGTTATTTACTTGTAGGAGTAAATATAGTTCTTAGTTGCATTATTTCATTTCCTCTGAAGTTGCCATGCTGTGTAGTAAGATTTGAGATTATGTTATTTCATGATATATATTGGTTTCAAATGATTTTTTGGATGGAATTTGAACTTTGTCAAAACATGTGTGTTAAATATAAGCAATATGAACATATTCCTTCTCTGCCCTACCTTTCCTTTTGTTTATTTCTTTAATCAATTCAATTTAGAATAATTTCATTATAAATATAAAATTTACCTTAGCCTCTAGATTTAGTTATTTGAGCATAATTTAGTTAACTTAGTCAGGATTAATTTCATTTTCATAAATATTATCTAGTAGGCCACATTATCTCCCTATTGGTCCCCAAAAATGTCACTCATTTTTGGAACAACATATGAGCTATCTTAGTCCTACAGGACCAAAATTTCTCTCTTCCCTTCTCAAAAATTATTTTGAGCTTTCAAATTCCTCTTTTTTCAAGATTTTTTAGTAAAGGGATTAGCAAGTTCAATAGGTTCAGAGGCTTCTATAGGAGAGTTAAATCAAAAGAACTAGTTTCCAATACTTGGCCATCTTCAAGATTGGGTTGGCACCTTGGTTCAATAAAAAATGTCCATCAACAAGCATCTAAGCAAGGATTGAACCATTAAACCATTGAACCATTGAACCTTGAACCATTTTGTTCTGATGAGTTCAATGGGTTCAGAGGTTCAATGTCATCTGCAAGAGCTAGTCGTGCTTTGTAATAGATTTGAAGTTCAACCATTTCAAAGGTTCCACAGCTCTGAGCACTTGACTAGTTTCAAAGGCTTGAACTGTTGAACCTTGAACCATTTTGGTTCATCTGTTCAATGGGTTCAATGACCAATTGGTTCAAACGTATCAAAGAGACTCAGTGAAATCAAAAGGATGAACCAATGAACCGATTGAACCTTGAACTGAAAGAGTTCAAAGTTTAATGGTTCATGGGATCAAAGGTTTAATAGCAGCCTCTGTCAAAGAGAGAAGTACCAAATAGGTGGTTCAATGGATGGTTTAACAAATGAGTGGGAAAGTGATTGAACTAAGAAGTGATGGAACAAAAGAGACAGAATGAACTGATGAACCAATGAACCAATGTACTTTTAGTAGGTTCAAAGGTTTAAGGTTCAACATGATTCAAGCGGCTAACAACCATTGACAGCCCCACAGACGTCAAATTTAAAGTAATAAAATATTTGTTGAAATTCAAGTAAAGCGTATAACTCAAAGGAAGAACCAAGCAACTGACTGAAAAGATAGAATGCCTTCGGGTTTTTTCACAGGCCAATAGAGAACATTTCCTTTAGACTTTATGTTTGAAGGAAATTATTAAGAGAAAGAGCCATTAGAATTATTTCAAAAGTATTTTCTATGGGAAAATGACTAAGGTAGAGCTTGAAGAAATTCCTTTGGAATTTTTTTGAAGGAAAAGCCCAACTAAAGAGAAAAGCTTGTGAAAAAATGTGCAATGGAAAAAGACAGTGCAGTGAAAGCTACCATGTGTCCATTATAAAGCAGAGTGGAAGTTGCCACGTGTCATCTTCTACAGGATCCCCAAAAGTTTATAAAGCTTCTATAAGTTAAGTGGAATATGTCACATGTCCTATTATGACTTAGTGGAATGTGACAAGTGTTTGCATCCCTATTCCCCTTTTGGAGTTGCTCGGGAAAAACGTGTCGTGGACCCCATTTTATGTAAGTTTCTAATGAGTTTCATAATAGCAAAACTTGCCACTTATTAAAGACACAGAAAGGAACCCCTAAAGACTTAGGCAAGAAGGGCTATAAATAGCAAAGAAGTGCTTAAGTAGTGAAGAGAGGAGTGAGACCGAAGGATCAAAAATATCTTTGAAGGAGTTATTTCCAGTAGGTGAAACAGTGGATCGAGTGGACTTTTGAGTGCACCAAACCAAGGATGCAGCCTATTTTCTTCCATGAAGTAAAGACAAAAATGAAAAGGACAAGATATTCCATATTAAGGAGGATCCATATCAAATGAAGGGACATGCCATAGTTATGGCAGCACACTATTCTCAGCATGGTCTCTCTAGACAAAATTGGAGATGTATTGAAGATGCTGACTACAGCATGGGCCGTCCCATGAAAAAAGGTGCCAATCCTTAGGTAGTTTCTATAATTTTGTATTTTCTCTCATTTATAAAGGATACCTTCCCCTTACCAAAAATGAAACTCTACCTGAATTAAAAGACACTACTAAGACTTTGAGCTCAGATTGTAATTCATATTTCTTTGATTGAATGAGAAAGCAATTTACTTGCAAACATTGTGTTGTTATAGGTTGTGCTACATTAGGAGATTATTATTATGTATATCTTCTAAAAGCATTCTTATTTATTTGATTTAACAATTAGGACTAGTGAAGGCGATAAAGAAGGTGTCCTAAAGCCAGCTACTTTCAGACTTTGTGCTGTCATAGTTGTCTTCAGTGTGTGTTTATTTTCTTTTTCTGTGTAAAGGACCTTAAGACAACTTCATGCCCCCTTTGTTCTTCATATGTCACTCTTAGAAATTTGAGGTGGAAACTTTGTGTTCTATTTCATACTACTGGTTACTGCACCCTTTTGTCACCTATTACTAGAAAGATTCATGTTGCCTGTAAGAACAAGCACTTCTGAAAGAAGAGAAGTGCCTTCTATCGCTTCACCAAGATTTCTACTATCCAGGAAGGGATTTTGGCTCTTGGCTAAATATTACTTTTGAAAGAAGAGAAGTACCTTCACTAATCACCCAAAATTTCTCCTCTGTCTATGAGCATCATCTCTAAAAGAAGAGAGATGGATGGTTTATCCTGCCCCCATGTGCTATTTTTTGCTTATTTATAGTATATAGCCTCTGCATATTTAATAGGGAACCTCCCCTTGATGAGAGGAGATATTTGTCCCCTATTGATGTAATAAACCTACACACCAGGATGACCCATCTCCCTATGCTATGGTGATAGGAACTATTTTGGTCACCAGTTAGCTAGCAGACAAAATATTCACCCAACAATTTTTGGTGACTCCACTAGGGACAGTAATTTTGTGCAATTTGGAACCTCAAGTTTTAGATTGAAACATCACCTATGTCTTACCCATTATCATTATAACCCTTATCCATTATAGACTCTGGTGACTCTGTTCCATGTCTTACCCATTATCATTATAGCCTTACCATCTTCCTCCATCTCTGTTATATTATCTAGTCTATAAAACTAGAGCTATTAGGAAGAGCGCAAAGTTTGAAGTCTCAAACTTCGAGCTGAAGTAGATCCTACTCTTTTCCATTTTTTGTTCAGAAATTTCAAAACTCCACATTATACTAGAGGCTAGAAATCTCAAGCTATTTTTGACCCTACTTTTGAGTTGGTGTAACAGAGTAATTTTGAGTTGTTTCCTCCACAACCTCACCTTCAACGAACTAGGAGTCTTCCTCCTAGCCCTACCAGGCCACCAACACAAGGCAAAGCTTCTTTTTTTGCTGCTAGTAGAGCTTTGCCTACCCATTCTCCACCCAAATTTGTTATCCCTATTTTTCATAATTAAATCATGGTAGTTCGAGGCCCCTAAGGTAACTCTTTTTGCCCACTCAACTTGACTCCACCTCTACATGAACTCCCATGTAGTTCAAGAAAGAATTTCTCCAAATTCTTTGGTGATGGGATAGATCACCTTGATGAACACATTGTAGCATTCAATATATCCTATGGTGTTATTGGGGTGGAATTTGAAGACATGGCAATCAAGATTTTTGTGGAGACACTACAAGGTGCTACTGCAGACTGGTTTTATCATCTACAAGCTTGATTAATGACCAATTGGGATACACTCAAAGCAAAGTTTGAAGCTAGGTTCAAGCCTATAGAGGATGCCATGATTTGCTAGCCCAGCTCACTCAAATGAAGCAGGAACCTCATGAGCCTATGAGGGATTTTATTGCTAGGTTCAACAAGCTAAGGCACAAGATTCCCATGGTCACCTAGCTGACACCTCAAAATCTCAAATGCTTCTTCATCAACTCATAGTTTCCTGAAGTGAGTTTTCTATTGAGATGGGCTAGACACATAGACCTTGAGGCTACTCAAGACTTGGCTACTGATCTAGAAGATGACCTTACCTTGGCAATAAAGATAAGGAGAGATCTTAATAGAGGTAAACCCTCTTCATCTCCTAAATAGTCACCCACAGTCACCACTGACCCAATGGTACAATAGCTGGAAAATGAATTGCTGGACTTGAAAAGGCAAATGGCACAAGGGATGTCAACTGCTCTTGCATATAGAGATATGCCTAGGAGGACATTTTATAATTATTCATATCAAGGAAATTCTACTAGAAGTCAAGGGAAACCAAATAATATTCCTCCTCCATAAAGGAACCTTGCCCTTCAAACACCTCCAACCAACTCAGTAGTTGGATATCTAGAAATAGAACATGTTTCCTATTTCCAACCTAAATTCGAGCAAGAAAATGGTGCTAATATATTTTGGGAGGATCTAGAAGAATTAGCTGGTGACTCCCACATTAGTTTCCTAAATTTCCAAGATAAACCCAGAAGTGAAGGTGAAGTAGTCAAAGGATCATACATAGTATTCACTAGGTCCAAGAATCAGTCAGCCCAGCAAGCTGACAAAGAGAAGATAGAGGAGTAACCCCAACTAATAATTTTAATTGATGAGTAGAGAACCCCTCTTCTTTTCTAGTTAAAGGACCCAGTGATTGTGAAAGAAGTAAGTAAATTGAACATCTCTGCACCTTCTACTTCAAATTCATAGATTAGTCCTCCCCCTCCCAAAAACCAAAAGGATGAACTCCCATCCTCTTCCAAGTCCATCTCAATCACTTACCATGATTCATCATGTCAAGAAATCTAAAACTCAAATGACTGAGTTTGAATCCCTGCAAGCCAATCCTGAGCAATTATACATTGGTGGAGAACCAAGTGTGGACCTATTTGAGGCAAAGATTTTGGTTACCCAAACATCAGCCCCTGCTGCTCAAATTTCATTTGAGCCTTTAGGTAGGTGTAATTACTTCTTGACCATAGAGGACACTCATGTCCCAGTTGATGAAAGTCCTGTAGCTGGGAATCTAGGATTTCATCCAAACAAGGCATCAAAAAAATTGGTAGGGCACAGTACAAATCAAGAAGGATTTTCCATCTCCCATGAAGAGCAATCTGATAGAAGATTAGCTTCTAATGATTCTTAGATCTTGGAATCTGATGGCAGCAATTCTTCCACAAATGTTGGAGTTGGGACTATGTTGATATCTCCTCAAGGAGATATTTTTCTTTCATGCAAGTTGGAGTTTAGCAACACCAACAACATAGTTAGATGTGAATCTCTGTTGCTCAGATTGAAAACTTCTCAAGATGAAGATATCAAACTCCTTCACACCAAAGGAGATGCCAAGCTAATGGTTTGTTAGGAGTTTGATGCTGAAAATCAAAGCATGTGCTGGACTGGACCAGTAGAATAACAAGTTATGGTGATGGACGATACTACTGTACTCCAAAGTCAGAAAAAGGAACTCTTTGCCAAGAGACAAAGGAGTTATGGTTTTTAGTTTGAAGACAACATCCTACCATGGGGAAAGAAGAAGAAAGAGCCAAGAGGAAGACACAAAAAATTAGTTTCCTGGTGGAGAGTTCCATTCACCTATCACCATTTTTGGGGACAAAATGGTTTCTTGTTGGTTTATCAGGATGGCACACCATTTTCACTATCTCATAGTGGGTGGCATTTGAAGTGCTTCAAATCTTGAGGCATTAGATAAGATCATCTGTACATATGTATATTTGTATAGTCTTTAGTTCTATTTTGTGCTTTTTTTTCCATTTTTTGGAGCCTTTCTTTTTGGGTAGCATGACTTCATAGCCCAATGACACACTTCAAGGCACTGGAGATTTTGGTTTCTACTCCCCTCAGCTATGTTTCAAGTTTTCACCTGAAGGAAGTTCCCCAACTAGAGCCAGCTATTGGTCCCCAAAAATGTCACTCATTTTTGGAACAACATATGAGCTATCTTGGTTCTACAGCACCAAAATTTCTCTCTTCCCTTCTCAAAATTTGTTTTGAGCTTTCAAATTCCTCTTTTTTCAAGCTTTTTCAATAAAGGGATTAGCAGGTTCAATAGGTTTAGAGGCTTCTGTAGCTGAGTTCAATAAAAAAAACAAGTTTCCAATACTTGGCCATCTTCAAGATTGGGTTGGCATCTTGGTTCATTCAAAAATGTCCATCGGCAAGCATCTAAGAAAGGATTGAACCATTAAACCATTGAACCATTAAAACTTTAACCATTTTGGTTTGATGGGTTCAGTGGGTTTAGAGGTTCAACGTCATCTGCAAGAGCTAGCTGCACTTTGTAAGAGTTTCAAAGTTTAACCATTTCAAAGGTTTCATGGCTCTAAGCACTTAACTAGTTTCAAAGGCTTGAACCATTGAACCTTGAACCATTTCGGTTTATTGGTTCAATGGGTTCAAAAACAAATTAGTTCAATGTGCTTGGTTCAAAGGTATCAAAGAGACTCAGAGAAATCAAAAAGGATGAACCAATGAACCGATTGAACCTTGAACTAAAAACATTCAAAGTTCAATGGTTCATGGGTTTAAAGGTTCAAAGGCAGCCTCTATCAAAGAGAGAAGCAACAAATAGGTGGTTTAACAGATGGTTCAACCAAGGAGTGGGAAAGTGATTAAACCAAGAAGTGATGGAATAAAAGAGATAGAATGAATTGATGAATCAATGAGCCTATGTACTTTCAACAGGTTCAAAGGTTTAAGGTTCAACATGGTTCAAGTGGCTAGCAACCATTGATAACCCCACAGATGTCAAATTTAAAGTAAGGAAATATCTGTTGAAATTAAAATAAAGTGTAGAACTCAAAGGAAGAACCAAGTGACTGACTGAAAAGATATAATTCATTTGGGTTTGTTCAAAGCCTGACAGAGAACATTTCCTTCAGACTTTTTATTTGAAGGAAATTATTAAGGTAAAGAGCCATTAGAATTCTTTTAGAAGTATTTTCTATGGGAAAATGACAAAGGCAGAGCCTAAATGAATTCCTTCAGACTTTTGTCTAAAGGAAAATCCCAACTGAAGAGAAAAGCCCATGAAAAAATGCCCGATGGAATAACACAAAGTCTAGCAAAAGCTGCCACATGTCCATTATAAAGCAAAGTGGAAGCCACCATGTGGCATCTTCTGCATGACCCCCAAAGGTTTCTAAAGCTTATATAAGTGAAGAAAAATATGTCACATGTCCTATTATGACTTAGAAAAATGTGACAAGTGTTTGCATCCATGTTTCCCTTTTGTAGTTACTTGAGCAAAACATGTTATGGATCCCATTTTCTATAAGTTTATAATGAGTTTCATAACAATGGAACTTGCCACTTGTCAAAGACATAGAAAGGACCCTCCAAAGACTTAGGAAAGAAGGGCTATAAAGAGAAAATAAGTGCTTAAGTAGTGAAGAGAGGAGTGAGACTAAAGGATTAGAAATATCTTTGAAAGAGTTATTTCCAGTAGGTGAAACAGTGGATTGAGTAGACTTCTAAGTGCAACAAACCAAGGACACAGCCCATTTTCTTCCATGAAGTATAGAAAAATATGCAAATGACAAGATTGTCCATATTAAGGAGGAGACATATCAGATGAAGGGACACACCATAGTTATGGTAGCACACTATTCTCAGCATGGTCTCTCTAGACAAAACTAGAGACACATTAAAGATGTTGACTGTAGCATGGGCCGTCCCATGGAAAAAGGTGCCAATCCTTGGGTAGTTGCTATAAGTTTGTATTTTCTCTTATTTGTAAAGGAGATCTTCCCCTTAATAAAAATGAAACTCTACACAAATTGAAAGGCATTACTAAGAGTTTGAGCTCAGATTGTAATTCATATTTCTTTGATTGAATGAGAAAGCAAGTTACTTGCATACTTTGTGCTGTTATAGCTTGTGCTACTTTAGGAGACTGTTCTTATGTCTATCCTCTAAAGGCATTCTTATTTATTTGATTTAACAAGTAGGACTAGTGGAGGTGATAAAGAAGGTGTCCTGAAGCCAGCTACTTTTAGACTTTGCACTGTCATAGTTGTCTTTAGTGTGTGTTTATTTTCTATTTCTTTGTAAAGGACCTTGGGACAACTTTGTGCCCCTTTTGTTCTTTGTATCTCACTCTTGGGTAGTTGAGGTGGAAACATTGTGTTCTATTTCATACTACTAGTTACTGTGCTCTTTTTTCACCTATTACCAGAAAGATTCCTATTTCCTGCAAGAACAAGCACTTCTAAAAGAAGAGAAGTGCCTTCTATCACTTTACCAGGATTTTGACTATCCAGGAAGGGATCTGGCTCTTGGCTAAATGTTACTTCTGAAAGAAGAGAAGTACCTTCACCAATCACCTAGGATTTCTCCTCTATCTATGAACATCATCTCTGAAAGAAAAGAGATGGATGGTTTATCCTACCTCCATGTGTTATTTTCTACTTATTTATAGTATATAGCCTTCGCATATTTAATAGGGAACCTCCCCTTGATGAGAGGAGAGATTTTTCAATTGTTGATGTAGTAAACCTGCACACCAGGATGACTCATATCCCTAGGCTATGGTGATAGGAACTATTTTGGTCACCAGTTAGCTGGCCAACAAAATATTCACCCAACACTCCCAACAACCAAACACTATAAATATTATTAAATAGTTCACTTGTTCTACCATTATTCCACCATAGATAACAAGATTATCACAACCTACAACTCATGCATTAGATTATTTGAATTAAAAAATGAGTAGTGTTTCTTAAATACTTATAAATACCTATGATACACATGCATGCATCAATAGGATAATGCAATCTATCGGTGTTATAAGGAGGGCCTTAGTTAAGTCTTTGTAAATTTGTGTTATCTTTAATAATTTTAGTGAATGTTGTTAAAAGATGAATGAATTATTTGCATATTTATGTTTCTTCTAACATAAATGTGTAAATATCATTGATATGTATGGTTTGAGACTAATATTTAGGTTGAATCAGTTGAATAATGTCCTTCTTTGAAGATTCATGGTAAAGATTTGCAAAGGTAGCTTAAGTTTGGTTAATCTTCCTCATTTGGAATTAGTGATGGAAAATTTTCTCAAAGATTGATTTATTCTTTGCAAATTTAGGTTTATATAAACTTAAATGCATAAATATCATTGATATTATTAAGTTTAGATATATCTTTGAGATTATTTAGTCAAAGATAGTCATTATTTAAAGAGAATTTTATAAATTTGTGTAAAGCTTGCCTATCTTAGGAATATTAGACATGAAAATTGACTCATAGGTAAGGATTAAACTGTTATTTACATGAATTGACATAAATATCATTCATGTTGACAAAGATAAGGTTTTAAAGTCATATTTTGAACAAGACTCAAGATTTACAAGCTGGAACTACCAAGAATCAATACAAGGTCATAGTCTGAATCAAGATTACCTTTCCTTTAATTATAAGATCATAGGAAAGCAAGAGAAGATAAAGGTAAGTGAAAGGTCTCTAAATATTAGCCTAATTCACCTATTCAAAGTGCGCATGTGTTCAATCTCTATCAAGGTATGGCTTGTTTAGGTGGATCTTCCATCAATGTGCCTAGTCAGGTACATGATCTACCTCAAAACTCTAAAAACTATTTGCCATATTTTAGTCCCAATGGTATTATCATAGATAAAGAACACATTAAATATTTTAAAGTTTCTTTAAGACTATTAAATGTAGTTCATGAAGATTTAGCATGTAGATTATTTCAAACGTGTTGTATATGAGTGGGTTCTCAACCTTCTAGTGAACTATATCACTACTTGGAATGATTTTAACATAATATTTATTGATCAATTTGGTAAAATCATCATTCCTTGCATTTTGTATCAATAATTCACCACTGTTAAAAGATATTCTAGTGATACCATTGGAGCCTAAAACATAACTCCTTATAAATTAGACGAAGCTTTCATATTATATATCTAAGAGGATGATTTAGACCACATGACTTCAATATTTCACAAAATATCTATTAGAGTGATAAATACCTTAGCACTAGCTTATGTTGAAGCTATAACAATCAATGATAAAATGTGGCCTCAAAATCAGCTTGCATATGCCATTCCCAATGTTAGTCCCACTTTCCCTACACTAAATGTCATTCTTAATGCCAATTAGAATGTGTCTACCCTAAATTAGACACTAGGATTAAACCAATTACCGTAAGCCATGCTCATCATGGCTAAAACTTGGGTTTCCTGAGTAATAATTCAAATGGATTTCATCTACAAGAACAAATATCTTTGATGCCAAAAAATATAAATAATAATCAAGTTCATAACTTAGAGGCACCAAAGAATGAGAAAGAATCAATACTTAATATGGTTCAAAGGTTAAGTATTGTCTTCCTTCAATTGCAAAAGCAAGTAGGCAATACTAAGGATAACTCTAATAGGAATTTCTCATATCAAAGGTTTAATAGACATAATAAATGGTTTAAAAATGGTAACAATGGAAATAATAATAAAAACAATGAGTTATCATCAAACAAGATAACCTTGAGATTAATATTTATGCTATTTCTCTGACTAAATATTATAGGGTTCAGAATACCTAAAATCATGGTGAGTTGGATTACGCTAAATTTTATAATATTTTTGAGTTGTTCTAGAATGAGTTAAATACACCTAAAGGAGGACCTAACAAAGATAATTATATAGTTACACCTAGATATTCCAAGTCATCCAAATCTATAAATGCAACCCTAATGGTGGAAACTTTTGACTTCCCATAAGAGGAGAATGAGCCTGAGTATACCCGTGAAGAGGTGCATGCCTTTCAATAGTATTGGGATAAAAATTATTCTCTAAGGAATAGAGAGTAGAAGTAGCCTTTAACAACTTCAACTCAACCAAATAATTTTGATACTCCTCATCCTACAACTAAAAATAATTTTGAGCCTCCAAAGGGAAGTACCTCTAAGTCTAATGTTGAGTCATGTAGTAATTCTACTAGAGGTGGACAAAATATAGTGTATGACATGAAGAATATTAAGGCTAACATCAAACTACATTAACTAACCCAAATAACTAAGCAAATAGATTTTTTACTTAAATATCTATCTAAGAAACCCAATAAGTCACCCAAGGCTACAAATATTAATCTTACTATGTACAAGAACAAAGAAGATGTCCCACATTTCTTGCTTATAGTCAAAAATTTTGGTAAAAATTTGCATAATTATTTACTAGATTCTGGTGCTTTTGATAACATCATAATTAGAGGTATTTGTGAGAAACTAGGTTTGACTCTAGTTAAATATGATAGGGTTGTTACTCAAATAGATAAATATAAGGTGAATGTAATTATATAGTTATTGAATGTTCACATGTAACTAGCAATTGAGATAATGATATAATATTTTATAGATATATAAGTGGTGGATACTGTAGACACCGCAAACGTGTCTGCACCTTGGTTCTCCCCCTTGGTCCTTTCTCCCTCCTAGTCCTCCTTGGTCCCTAACCCACCTAGGTCTTATTAATTAAAAATTAACATCTTTTAATTAATTGAGGCCCCATTTTCCACCCTACCCTTGCCTCCTTGGATCCTCCCTTGAATCCCTCCACCTTCCCCTAGCATTTATTAGCCCAAATCTCACCATTATAGCCCCCCTCGTCCATTTTGGCAACCTTGCGACCGTTCTGCCCATGACCCCTCGCTCGGCGGCGTGCAAGAATGGGCAGAGGCTATTTTTAGCCTCTGTGCCCATCCTGCGACCGCCGACGTCGGCGACCCTTCGGCCGACGTCGGTGAAACTGCCGGCGTCGGCAGCCTTCATTATCCCCTCCTGCGTCCGTTGCACCCCCTGGACTCTGGGGCTCGCAAACAACTCCTCTTGGCGCTTTGGCTCTTATTTCTCCTCTGTCTTAACCTCGTGCAGCAGCAGCAATAGGTGAAGCAGGCCTTGGATCTGTGTTTTCTCCTTGCAGCAACTCTTCAGTGGCTCCAGCAACATCTCCATCTTCTTCTTTCAGCAGGCTAAAGGTAAGTTAGTTCTGGTTTTATTTTATTTTCTTTGGTTTAATCCTCTATTTTTTGTTGTCCTCTGTGTCTCTCCCTTTGTCCCTTCCCCTGAGAGGCTGCAAAGCCTTCTCAAGCCCCTTCCTCTGTGTATCCTTCTCTTCTCCTTCCTCTTTGTCCCTTCCTTCCCCTGTATCTCTGCCTGAGACCAATCCCCAGACCACAGACCAAGACCCAGACCCGTCCATCAGTGTCCAACCCGTCCACGGACAGACCACAGACCAAGACTCAGACCAGACCCTGCTCAACCCCAACCGACGCCGGTCACTCCCCCAACCGACGTCGGCAGGATAGCCGACGACGGCAGGTCAGATAACCGACGCCGGCAACATTACCGACCTCGGCGACTGTCTTCAGCCTACTCCTTCATTCAGGTAATCATTTTGTTTTCTTCTTTCATTTTTAATCTTTTTATCATTTCTGTATTCTGTCATTCTGTCTTTTATCAGTCACTTATTTTATCAAAACAGTGGGTTGACCTCCCTTAAGGAAGTTTTTACACTTCTGGGAACAAGCTTGTGCTTGGCAACCCACCGTCTATCTATCTAACATCCTCTTGTCCAAGTTTTCTTTTCTCTTGCAGGTGTCATTCCTCCACAGCCAAAGAGGGGTGCTCACAAGCATCTGGATCACGGTGCACAGTCGACATCCAGGTATTCCTAACCTCGTCCATTTTCTCTAGTTTCTTTATTCAACTTTTCGAATGTAGAAAGCGAATTAGCCCAAGAAACATTCTGGCACGCCCGATGGGACCCTAGGTTCCCCCTGGGTTCCTTTTCTCTTCTATTCATTTAGGTGCATTTAGGCTCCTTCTCTCTTGTCTCTTTCTTCTTTTCTCAATGGCACCATAAGCAAGAACTAAAATGAATCCTCCTTTTCTTTCTTGCACATGCTAGACTAGTCTAAACGTCATATTCTTGACCCTTTCTCAAAACATTGTCTTCATAACAATATCACATTTTGACTTTGGGCATTAAAACACTTTGCATTCATCTCTGCTTGTGCTTGCATCTTCGTAGTCCACATCTAGTAACTTAGGTGCATATTGAATAAATCTAGACACTTGATGTTACACTACCGAATCACATGCACTAAAACACACATAAAACATACCTGAGACAAGGCCCGACTGGGATTTCATCACCCAGCGGATACCTTACCCATCCCGGTGACCCTACTTGGATTTCATCACCAAGGGGGAAGCCCACTCCGTTCTCTGGCGGAGGATAAACTCTAGGCGAGGTATATCTTGGCTAAGCGAGACCAGCTAACCACTGGAATCGTGAAGTGAGGGGAGCTTGCTCCTTAGCACCAGGCCACGTACCAGACCCTAACACAGATCTTTGAGCACCTAAAACAACACCCGAAACCATCTTTAGACTGCCTTCTTCTAGGACCCATTTTTCAGCCAATCTCCCCAAACATTCATCTAAGGCATAAGCCACAAGTTTCTAAGGTTAATTCCTAGGATTTATCGCTCAGGCTTGTCTGTCTTTCTCTGTTTTCCTCTTCTCATCTATTTGTTTGAGTGTGTGAGGACGCTTTCTTCTTTGTTTTTCCAAGAACCTTTTGGCTCTCTGGAAAACACAGTGACCGACATCGGTTCTGCCCCCGACGTCGGCCTTCCCCTGTCACCAGCATCGGTTCTGATACTGACGTCAGCTTCATCTGTTGCCGGCATCGGTTATCTGACCGACGCCGGCCTCATTTCCTACCGACATCGGTTTTTTAACCGACGTCGGTCTCTATCATTGTCCTTTTTCTTCAAAACCAGCAGCCTGAAACCTATCCCTTCTCTGTCAAAAACTCCATTCTAGTTTTCTGAGACTGCCCAAAACACAGTTTCTGGAACCAGGACTCTCTTCTTAACCACTTTAACCAATAGCCGCTCCAGTCTATCCTGCCTCTAACCAGTCCTATCATGGAGTTCCACTCGGAGACTGAAAGAACTCCTACAGGACCGACCCCGACCCCGACCCCGACTCAAATTCCCATCATTCCTGAAGGGGACCGAGATTTCGAGAGATTCTTGGACCTCAATACCACAGCCCTCCAAAACTATCTCGCGAGAAACCCAACGCGAGACCTTTCGGGTGACGTGGCGACGACATCCACACCATTCACCACCCAATCCTTTATGACTCAGCCTTTCGCCTCAACTATTAACCCAATCATGGCCAATACGCAAAGTTTGGCCTCCCCGTCTATTTTTAGACCGACCTCCATCGGGGTTCCATTACCCCCTCAACCACCTGCAATTCAACCAAGTTCTACATCATATCAGAACTTGATTACCTCGACCCCTTACACTCTTGCGCCCACAAATGTAGGAGTGCCCACCTCGCTTGCTACCAGTGCCGCCATTCAACCACCTTTGGCGGTGCCCAGTCAACTTATGCCTTCAACCTTCATAACGCAACCACCTCTAGCCTCCACTTCCGCCCCTGCGACTAGTCATCCGTACATTGTACAACCGACTATGTCGCACACCTCCTCTAGCCTCGTCCAAGCGCCTTACAACTTAGGGGGCGCTCAGCCCGCCAATTCGTCAGCAAATCTTATCAAGATGCTGATGGATAAAATGTCCAGTCTCGAAGCCTCTATTTCCAGTTCAAGCAATACTTTGTCATATGAACAAATTTGCAACGAGCCCATTCATCCTTCCGTCCCTATTCGACCATATCCTAACCATTGGGAGCTTCCTAAATTCACTTGCTTTCAGAGTAAGGAAGACCCACAACAACATCTACGGGCATTTAGACATGCCTGTTATCTTATCGCCCACGACGATGCGTTACTTCTACGCACATTCCCTATGTCTCTTTCTGGCCCTGCCCTTGACTGGTATAGTTCTCTTGCCAGACACTCTATCTTTTCATTCATCCAACTCGCTCAATTATTTCTCGACCATTTCTCAATCAACATCACTAAACAAGTCTCTATCACAGACCTCTACTCCATCAGACAATTTGACGATGAATCTGTGGTCGATTTTGTCGCTCGTTAGAGAGGCTCGATTAACCAGCTCTCCTTCTCCTTGCCTCAACCCGAGCTCATCGAGCTCTTTTCTCGAGCATGTGCCAACCACATCTCCTCTACCTTGCGGATTCAAACATTTCGCACTTTTGACGAAGCTTTCATCATGGCTCGAAAGCTCGAACTCCGTGCCCTTGAAGAAGACAAGGTCAAATTGCGTAACACCAACGCAAAATCTACTGACCATTCTTCTTCCAGACCTTCTTCTTCTGCCAACTCCAAATCCAAAGGAGTGGCCAACACTATGGTCGTTAGATCACCATCCTCAACAACGACGAATTATTCCCAACCTTCGACTTCTTCCAGCATTACCAAACAATTCCAACAACGGTATATCCAGCGTTCTTACACTCCACTTGGAGAACCATACGCTTCCGTTTTGGAAAAACTTCTCAAGCAGGGGGTCCTCAATCTCCCTCCAATCCGACCACCTCAATTTGACCCTTCAAAAGCCCTCCCTACATGGTATAGGGAGGCCAACTTCTGTCCCTTTCATCGCGTCCAAGGCCATGACATCGACAACTGCCGAACTTTCAAAAACATAATCCAGGACATGATCGACAAGGGGGATCTTATTTTAGATAACCCGAACGCCCCACCTAATCAACATATCGACATCTTCAAACACCCTTTTCCAAATCATCCGCCTACTCAAAACAACGTCCAAACCATAACCCAAGATCCTTATGACCATGACATTCACACGATTAACACTATCTTACCTCTTATCTCTGATCAATCTCTTTCACAGGCAGAAGAGTTTTCTCCTATTCATCTATCACAAGATGAAGAACCCTCTTCTCCTGTTAGTCCTCCATCTATTTCTCCTACATTGGGGGACGCCTTGACCACACCTATACCATTAGCTGCACCTTCATCCAATGACCATACCTTGCCTACTCCTCAAGCACAAGCGGAAGGCATAATCATCCCTGCCTCTTGCCATCTGGAGGAGCCACCCTCTCCTATTTCTTCTCCACCAAGAGAAGAACCAGTCTCTTTACCCATTTCAACTGAGGAAGACCCAGTCACGGTTTCCTCTTGCCCTTTGCCTGAGATTGTTACATCTCACTCACCTTCGTCCACATCCAAACCCAAACCCACATCCAACCTTGCCTCACATAATAGTGGCCCTCGACCCAAACTAACGAAAGCTACTAGACCACATCGGAGAATTTCTCCCCCACCTTCATCATTGCCTTCAATCTTAGGCCCGCATCCATCCACTTTAATAGGAGTACTACCTACTCCCATCCTTCACAGAGGCACGTCGCCTCCATTACTCCCTCAACCCATCAAACATATATCTCCCTCAAACCATCGACCAACGCTTCTTACGCCTCTCAAACCAAAGTCATCAACTCCTACTGCAATAAGACATCCCGACCCGTTAGCAGGTTCATATGCCTTGCTCTTACGGCAATTGTTGCAGTCTTCTCGCCTCGACCTCCCGCCTCTCAGACAATATCAATCTCTCGGACCTAAACCACCTTGGTTCGATGACACTCGCATTTGTGCGTATCATCGCACGCTCGGGCACGACACGGAGCATTGTCATGCCCTCAAGGTTGCCATTCGCCAATGTCTGGCGAATGACACCTCTCTTCTCGACCACGTCATCAACAAACCTTCAACACCGCCCCATTCATCAACTCTCGGATCAAGGCCATCTTGGTTCGACAACTCTAAATTTTGCAACTATCATCATACTCCGGGACATGACACTGAGCATTGTTGTGCTCTCAAAGCTGTCATTCGTCAACAACGGAGAAATCCTTTCCTTCTCACCAAGGACCCTCTTAACCACCTCTTCGACAAAACATCAACCCCGACCTGTGCCTCTCCAACCTCATCGCCTAAATCGAGATCTCCACGGCAGACTATGGTCTCTTTACTGCCTTTGACCCCATTATTTGACATTAACACAGTCCATTTAATCACCAAGCCTCAGTCAATCTTGACTAATCTATCCAACATTCTCCCTAAGCGACTGGGGGGATCCAAACCTTCAACAAACTTTGACCAAACATTTTACCACACTTCAACCAATCCTCGACCAATCAACAACCAAATATCATTCAACCAATCTTCAACCAAGTCTCGACCAATCAACAACCATATCAGTCAACTTCTCATCCACCATCAACATCTGACCAATCTGGAAAGAGCCAAATGGGGCAAGTCCGCTCCTAATTGACTCAGACCTTAACTCACTAGCATGGCCCAGGGACTTATCAGACCTTGAGCCCCCCTTTCTGTCTTGCATCTTCGACCTTTCTTCTGCTAGTCGAGTACTCGTCTACTTGACACGTAACTTGAGCTCGTCCCTTGAGCAATCCTCGTCCTCTTAATCCTCATCCCTTTCAACCCTATTCCCCTTTAACAAGTCCTCTACAACCCTTTTAGGATGCAGTGATGCTTTGTCCTAATAAAAAGGGGCGTCCTTGAGCTTCTACAGTCTTGTCCGTGACTCTCATTCCTATCAATAAATCCAAATCAAGATGTCAAAACATATCCATGGTCACTAAATCAAGTCAAGTCAAATCAAAAAGACAGACTGATCCCTCGAAGGACAGCTGTACTATCATTGTTGTATTACTAGACTGATCCCTTGAAGGATAGCTAGGCCAACTTTTCAAACATTATTAAGCAAAAATATAGACCACTCCCTCGAAGGATGGCTATGACTACTCTGGCAATAAACAGCACTTTTCTTAGAAGCTTCCCGCATCGATCAGCTTCGCAACATGACCATTACATCAAGTGACATCTCTATGCAGGCTTCCCGCATCGATCAGCCTGACACAAAAAAAAAAAAAAAAAAAAAAAAAAAAAAAAAAATGAGTCACGGACATTGGCTTGTAGTTGTCTCAGGGTCTCCTACAAAAGGGGCAAGGTTATTCCTGCTCTTAAACTGGGTTACCCTATCCCCCTTCTATCACCGGCTCAAGGGACTTCGAGCTCACTTTAATGTCAAAGTGATTCGATTACCGTTCTAACTCAACACTGGTCATTGACGCAATGCACGAACGGGGCTTTTGTTCTAATAACCCCTATCTATGCTTCCTTTCTGGTCCTTGTCAATGAAAGAGCGATTTGCCTTTCACCTTTTCTCTACACTTTGGTCATGCTTTGGCCACGTCTCTTGTCGACTCATCCTTAAACCAAGCCAACTTCAACACTTTTTCACTCCATCATCGATATTTTCAACATGACATCAGGCATCATCCTTGTCCATTTCGCATAGTTCCCATGGACACCAATACACATGGAAACTACCGACCAGACCCAATTTATGTTAAGCATAAACCAATACTTGTTGAAGCATAAATAGACCTTCTATTCATTTCTAGCATACATCCATCACGACTATGGAAACTTGCTAGGGATGAAAGACTCTCGACCACTTCTACAGAAGACACCATCTGTAGCATCCTTTTATCCTCATCTTTTTATCCTCATCATTTCGACGCTTGACCACATCCAATCATCGACCATTTTGACCCTCGCATTCTGAACTACATTGGTCTGAGGCCCTATGACCAAGGCTATGTAGGCAGCACTCAGATAACACATCTTCTGAGGTTAGCTCGACCACCCCCGTTTGTTCGTCTCTTGGATGGACAAACCTTCTCTGTTGCGACCTTGACCTTGACCACGACCAGTCTATCGACAACTTTGACCACATCCAATCTCATCATCGACCAATCTTTTCAATTAGTCCGAACTACATTGGTCTGAGGCCCTACGACCAGGGCTATGTAGGTAGCACTCAGATAACACATCTTCTGAGGTTAGCTTGACCACCCCCGTTTATTCGTCTCTGTGATGGACAAACCTTCTCTTCTTTGACTCTTATCACGACCAACTCCGTCAACTTTGACCAAGACCAATCATTTTCTTTGTCCAAGACCAATCATTCTCTTTGACCAAGACCAATCATTCTCTTTGACCAAGACCTATCAATCCCTCCGACCCCCCCTCCCTTTTAGGGAGAACTACATCGGCCTGAGGCCCTTCACACAGGGGCTATGTAGGCAGCACTCAGTTGACATGGGGTCTTCTGGGGTTAGCTCGGCCACATCCTTTCGTCTATCCATCCTCTTGACCAATGACCATTGGTGATCATGTCTATCTCCTTCGACCTCGACCACTTCCAAGACAATGTTGCCTTGGTTGTTTTTGCGTGTATGCTATTCCACGGCTGGTTAGCAGAATTGTCCGCAGACTTTTTTTTTGACCCTTCACAAGTATAGGATCGCGAGCCAGTTGATCCCCACTACTTGTGACTTTTTCGTGTTTTTGGGAGCACTTCCTGAGCCCTGGATACCTGGAACACGACGACCATTTGGAGCTTCAGCTTAGATTGAGTGACCCGATCAGCAGACGACTAAATGCTGGGGCCCGGTTACTTCAATTTTGGCACTCCTTGACCCTTGACCATGCGACAATTTGACCCGACCATCCCGTGACGTGGTATACACGCAATCACGACTTTTGCAGCGTTTTCACTCACCTCTCTCTTTCTCATTCACCTTTTGTCAAATCAGCACCCGACATCAGGTTCCTTCTCTCGACTTCTGCTTTGAGGGGGAATACATCATCCTTCACCTGCGGTAACCACTCCCTGTTTTTGTCTTACAGTTCATTCAGAACAACCAACAAGACAAAAAGGGGCAAATGTAGACACCGCAAATGTGTCTGCACCTTGGTTCTCCCCCTTGGTCCTTTCTCCCTCCTAGTCCTCCTTGGTCCCTAACCCACCTAGGTCTTATTAATTAAAAATTAACATCTTTTAATTAATTGAGGCCCCCTTTTCCACCCTACCCTTGCCTCCTTGGATCCTCCCTTGAATCCCTCCACCTTCCCCTAGCATTTATTAGCCCAAATCTCACCATTATAGCCCCCCTCATCCATTTTGGCAACCTTGCGACCGTTCTGCCCATGACCCCTCACTCGGCGGCGTGCAAGAATGGGCAGAGGCTATTTTTAGCCTCTGTGCCCATCCTGCGACCGCCGACGTCGGTGACCCTTCGGCCGACGTCGGTGAAACTGCCGGCATCGGCAGCCTTCATTACCCCTCCTGCGTCCGTTGCACCCCCTGGACTCTGGGGCTCGCAAACAACTCCTCTCGACGCTTTGGCTCTTATTTCTCCTCTGTCTTAACCTCGTGCAGCAGTAGCAACAGGTGAAGTAGGCCTTGGATCTGTGTTTTCTCCTTGCAGCAACTCTTCAGTGGCTCCAGCAACATCTCCATCTTCTTCTTTCAGCAGGCTAAAGGTAAGTTAGTTCTGGTTTTATTTTATTTTCTTTGGTTTAATCCTCTGTTTTCTGTTGTCCTCTGTGTCTCTCCCTTTGTCCCTTCCCCTGAGAGGCTGCAAAGCCTTCTCAGGCCCCTTCCTCTGTGTATCCTTCTCTTCTCCTTCCTCTTTGTCCCTTCCTTCCCCTGTATCTCTGCCTGAGACCAATCCCCAGACCACAGACCAAGACCCAGACCCGTCCATCAGTGTCCAACCCGTCCACGGATAGACCACAGACCAAGACTCAGACCAGACCCTGCTCAACCCCAACCGACGCCGGTCACTCCCCCAAGCGACGTCGGCAGGATAGCCGACGACGGCAGGTCAGATAACTGACGCCGGCAACATTACCGACCTCGGCGACTGTCTTCAGCCTACTCCTTCATTCAGGTAATCATTTTGTTTTCTTCTTTCATTTTTAATCTTTTTATCATTTCTGTATTCTGTCATTCTGTCTTTTATCAGTCACTTATTTTATCAAAACAGTGGGTTGACCTCCCTTAAGGAAGTTTTTACACTTCTGGGAACAAGCTTGTGCTTGGCAACCCACCGTCTATCTATCTAACATCCTCTTGTCCAAGTTTTCTTTTCTCTTGCAGGTGTCATTCCTCCACAGCCAAAGAGGGGTGCTCACAAGCGTCTGGATCACGGTGCGTAGTCGACATCCAGGTATTCCTAACCTCGTCCATTTTCTCTAGTTTCTTTATTCAACTTTTCGAATGTAGAAAGCGAATTAGCCCAAGAAACAGATACTCCTAATTCTTATGAAATTCTACTCGGCACGGACTAGACCAAACCCTTGAATGGTTACATTTCTACTATGTATCTAGACATGTGGCTTCAATGGAAGGATGTGCCAAATTAGATTCAAATTGAAAGATAACCCAAGATGAAAAATATGATCATCAAGTATAATGATATAAATGAAAGAGTCAATATGGTGAATTCTTCGTTAGGATTTTACACTCTTGACACCTCTAAGATATGCAACTATAGAGATACTCTTGCTATGACTGGGATATGGAAATTATTTTTTGATAGTGCAAGATGTAATTATAGATCAAGGGTAGGAATTGTTTTGATTAATCATATTGGGAAAGAATTTAATACTTCTTAAAAACTCTAATTTTCATGCATTATCAACCTGTTAGAATATGAGTCTCTAATATTAGGCTTACAATTTGCCATCAAGTATAAATTCAAACAACTGCTAGTTATATGGTGATTTAGAACTGGTAGTTAATCAAGTGAGAAGTATGTACCCATGAAAATTGTCTTACCTTAAGAAATATAAGTTTATATTTTTGGACCTAAATGAATATTTGATGCTTTTAACATTTTCTCAATTCTTAGGGAGGAAAATAAGCTTGATGATGAGTTAGCTGTAGCTACAACTAATCTTATGCCCAACCAAGACTCTAAACCAGGAAGCCTTAGTGTTGAATTTCTTCCTTGTCCCTTAATCCTTGAAAATATTAACCATTTGAAGGTATTCAATGATGACCAATGGATTTTAGACTTCATAAATAGTTAAGTATTATTTGAGGCTCACATCATTGATAAAACTATTGAAAATGCTTTTGATATAGGTAACATTGATGACAAAATTATGCAGTTAAGTGACAATAAAATTACCAAGGGCATGATTGCCCTATAAATATTATTTAACATAGATAAACTAGATATAAATTTAAAGTTTCCAAAGGTAAATGGGAAATATTATAAAGTAGTTAACCTAGGAGCACAAGGTTAACCCCAACTAGTGAATATTGGTACAACCACCACTAATGAAGAGTTCAAAAAAGCTAAAGAGCTATTGATCAAGTATAAAGATGTTTTATCATGGTCATATGAGGACATGAAAATATTTGATCCTAAAGTCATAACTCATATCATACTACTAAAATAAGCTTGCAAACCTTTTAGAAAAAAATAAATACCTATCAACCCTATCCTAAAACATTTGATATACAAAGAAGTCAAGAAAATGCTAAATGAAAAGATAGTGTTTTCCATTAGACACTCCACTTGGGTATCTAACTTATTACTAGTCAAGAAAAAAAATGGGGAAATCAGATTATGTTGAATTTAGACATCTAAATAGAGCATCTGAAAAGGATAACTATCCTTTGCCTTCTCTTGGTCAAGTTATTCAAATTATTAGTGTTTTTGCAATGATGTCCTTTCTTGATTGTTTTTTAGAATACAACCAAGTTCTTGTGAATAAGGAAGACAAATTAAAAACTATATCCACTACTAAGAGGGGAAATTTTTCTCATAAAAGGATACCCTTTGTACTAATATATGTAGGTTTAAATTACCAAAGATGAATACACCATGCTTTCTAGGGGCATATAGGTAAGTGAATTATCATTTACATAAATGAATTAAATATATTTTCAAAAAATAGGTTAAATCATATCATGCACTTGTAATAGGTATTTGAAAGGTTTAGAAGGTATGAAATTTATCTTAATCCAAAGAAATGTATTTTGTGTTATTGAGGGAAAATTATTAGGACATGTTACAACTAACGAGGGGATTTCTATCGACCTTAATCGAATAGATGTTATATCTAAGATAGAACCCCCTAATAGTAGAAAAGAATTGAAATATTTCTTTGGGAAGATCAACTTTGTAATAAAGTTTATTTCTAGTTTTACAAAAATAGTGAGACCTTTGAATGACATGTTGAAGAAATACACCAAGAAGAAACCAGAGAGGCCTTCAAGGAAATAAAAGAAGCAATAACATAGGCACCAATATTGATAAGTCCTCATTTATCAAAAGACTTTTATATTTACTCTTTTTCTTCTAACCATATAATTACATCTATCCTATATCAAAATATAAATGTATGTGATCATTATGTCACATTTATGAGTACCAATTTTTAAAATGTTGAGTTGAACTATTCCCTGATTAACAAGCAGGCATGTGATTTAGTTAAGGTAGTGAAAAAAATTTAGGAATTATAATATTAGAAATAAGGTGTATGAAATACTAACAAAACTTTTGACTAAGATCATGCTTAATCAATGTGAATTAGGGGAAGGAAGAGGTCAATGGATATCCTTACTTAAAGAGTATGATCTAGAAATTAGGACTCTTAATATGATAAGGTACTAATGGTTGAATTAGTTAATTTTTAATATTAATTCCAATATAAATGTCATGAAAGTAGAGAAATAAATTTTTAAACCCAATGATTGTTATGATTCAATGACTCACTTACTAATCAATGAAACTTGTCCTACAATATTAACCAGAGAGTAGAGGAGAGCTCTAAGGATCAACATAGCTCATTTCCTGATCAAAGATGGAGTGATTTTTAGGAAAAATTATAAAGGGATATACCTAAGACGTGTTTGCATGGAGGAAGCTAATGTGATCCTAAATAATTTCCATGGGAAGTTGGGAAATGGACATCCATCAGAAAGCAAAATAACACATATGATCCTTAGGGCTAGTTATTATTAGCCTACTATCTTTAAAGATGCTTGTAATCATGTGAGAGAGTGTCATCAATGCTAGATATGAAACACTAAATAATGTTAGGTAGACATTCTATTAAAGCTAGTAATGATTGATATACCCTTTGCTCAATAGGGATTAGATTTTATGGGGGTCATCAACCTAAATTATTTAGGACATAAGTATGTGGTCATTGCTACTAACTATTGTACCAAATGGATATAAGTAGTAGCAACCAAATAATGTAGGATAAAAGATGTGATAAATTTATTAGAAGAGAACATATTTACTAGATTTGAAACACTAGTATCTTTAGTCTATGATAATGGATCTAAATGTATATCTTTTAAGATGACTGAATGGGAATATGAAAATAAAATTGTTTTCAAATTTCCATCAAACCATCATCCTTAAGGTTATGGAGTGTTAGAATCTACTAATAAAAAATTGATGAAGGCTATCAGGAACTATGTTGCTAACTAATGAAGAACCTATCACAAGTTACTCAACTATGCCCTTTGGGATGATAGTAAAAGAGTTAATAAAGCTCTAAAGGCATCACCATTTCTAATTATATGTGGTCAAGAACCTATATTCCCATCACACTCAAGCTTACAACTTACAATTTTCTATAAGATTACATGGAAAGGGAGGATCATGAGTCTATAAGATCAAGATTACTTGAATTTATCCAAATGGAGGATACAAGAAAGGTAGCTTTTTCTAATTTCAATAGACATCAAACCATAATGAAGAGATCGTTTGATAAACATTATAAAATTAAGGTGTTCAGGTAAGGAGACTTAGTCCTTCTTTGGGATAAAGCAAATGAACCTAAGGGAAAGCATGGAAAGTTCACACCTTTATGAATTGAATCTTATTATATTATTGAGACACTAGGATACAACACCTTCAATCTCAAGGACTTGCAAGGAGTATAGTTCACATTGCCAATAAATGGGCAATATCTCAAGCACTAGTCTATTGCTCCACCAGAAGTTTACATGGAGTAATCTATAAGACTAGTTACAATTAATGTAGTTAGGATTATATTAGTTCCTTTCATTTTTCATTCATTATTATTACTTATTTGTACATATTACACATAAATATGTTTTTGCTTCATGTTTATTCTACTTCTTTGTGTGTGTTTTCTTTCCTTTTGTTTGTTCCCTAATTTCAATCAGTCTTTTTCAAGATATTTCTCAACATATAATATATGTAATTACTTAAAAGATAAACAAATTAGAATTTAAGGTATGACTTATCCCAATGGTTGATCATGGATCTTGAAAAGTAAGCTTGATGTTATATTTTGGAAAGATTGGTAAAGACTGGCATCTATATTGTTTGTTCTTAAAATATTATAAATTGTTCTTGATCCAATTCTGATTTGGATAGGTATTGATTATGAAGGATGAAGGTTTGAACTATTAAGACAAATTAATGTTTGTACTTTAAAACTATTAATTGCATGGGACAAAGTTTAAAACCAAGAGTGATCGTCTAAGGATTAAACATTTAACCAAATCCCAAAACCTGGGTAATCTAGTTCTCAAACATTGTTAGAAAGCAAAAAACTATCTAAAAAATACAAAAATAAAGTATTTATTGTAAAATTCAAATATTTTTAAACAAATGTGATTATGCTAATCTCTACTGGGGATATGGATGCCTTGATGGCACTAGAACAAGGCCTTGAGTGGATCCAAAATTACTTCTATCAGGTCTATGAACAACTAGATGGCAATAGAACAATGATTAAGCCTCCCCTTAGCTAAATCATGATTATTAATGAACATCTAAATATGTTATAAGTTAATGTTAGTGGTCAAGGTCATGAATATAGAATTTGTTCTCTAAATCCTATTGCAATCAAAAAGTAGAATCAAATCACACATATAACATGACTATGTTTTGATGTTTGACACTAATTCTATATGTGTGAGACTTATATTAATTATATATTTATCTTAACAATGGTACTTGATTATGTGGAATAATTATCTTAGTTGTTAGTATAAACCAGATTATCTGAATTCTAACATATTACTATGTTTCCACTAGAAGTCACTATTTGTTGAGGTCAACATACCCCCATTTATGAAAATAGGGACCCTTGTTTCAA
The DNA here is from genome assembly GCA_037957365.1 of Torreya grandis. Classification (NCBI taxonomy): domain Eukaryota; kingdom Viridiplantae; phylum Streptophyta; class Pinopsida; order Cupressales; family Taxaceae; genus Torreya; species Torreya grandis. Next base: position 186,276 of record JARHVA010007004.1, read on the forward strand.
TTTTTTTGATTTTTTTTTCCTTAAATTTAAAATGGTTCTTTATTTGAAGATCATCCATACTAGGTTATCATTTAGCTTAGTTGAAATGTATCCATTTGATCCTTATCTTATTTTTCATAATGTTACTAATGGTTGTATTGTGTTTTCATCTTGCAGGTTCAATGGAGTCTTAACATTCTAAATAATGTCTATATTTGTGAAGATTCAATGATAAATTGACCCTTTTATTATTAATTGGTTATTAAGTGTCCAATTTAATTCATGTCTGAGTATATACAAACCATTAGTCTAATTATTTTAGCCTAAGACATTAAATTTGAATTAAAATTTACATAGGTCTTTTTATCTAAAAATTATGTGTGAACATTATATATTTATTTAAAACTTATCTCATATTTTATCCTAAGATATTATTCTTTTTTATTAACATGAATAAGACCTTAGTAAGGAATCTTTATCTTATGTTCGTTATGTCATAAAACCCTTTTTATTCCTTTTTTATCTTCATAGGGTCTAACTAAATGCAAGGACACCTTTATTATGTTTTAAAAACTTAGCTTAATATTTTATCCTAAGGTTTTATCATGTTTATCAACATGAATAAAAACATGGTCTAGAAATTTAGCCTAAGTTATCAATATTTCTCAAGCCTTACTTTGTTTTATCATCCACAAGATCGATGATGCACATTTTATCAGGTGAAGTTGATCTAATGGTGTGGGATTAAATTTTTAATCCAAACCATGACCCCAAGATAAAGCTTGACCATCTTCCCAAATATCAGCGGTATGCAGGTGAGTGTACACATTTTGATTGATAGTGCATGTCAAGTCAAAACTTCAATGAAACCCCAAGACAAATGAGAAGGTGAAAAGTGTCACAATTTTAGAAAAATAAAAAAAAACATCCAGTGACATTAAAACACTTGGATTGAGATCTGATGGAACATGTTTGATTAGTTGAAGATAATCCAACAGTGCAAAAAAAGGTTGAAAATTCAAAACCTAGTGAGGAAGTGCATAGATGATAAGTTCCATAACTATAATGGACAGTTAAAACTTGAACATCTTCCTAAAGATCAATATTACACAACTATATGTACATATTTTAATCAATGGTGAGCATTCAGTCAAAATTTCAACAAAGCCCTACAAATAGTGAGAAGATGACAAGTGTGACCATCATAGAGATTGAGATAAAAAATCAATGACTTATAGAGTAAAGGATAGAACCCAAAGGATATAGATAAATGATGTGCATTGCTCCATGAAACCATGATCCAATAATGCATATTTAAATTTGAATTTCAAAAAGCCTGAGGATGAATGAAAAGCTACCATGTGATGCAAATACATTATCTTGGGAGGAAAATGATAGCTAGAAGCAAAGAGAAAATCCATGAAAGTGACACATGGCATAATCTTGGGAGCCAAGCATAAAATAAACTAATAGAATTCAACCTTTTGGATCCAAATCAATAGTGCAAGGTAAGGTAGACTATTCAACAAGCCAAGAACCAATGGGATGTTGATTCATGTCTTAATAGATAAATGGTCATTTTATAAATATTAATGAGTTATGTGATATGGTAGAGCCACATAGGTACTAGGTTAGATTTAGAGATCTCATAGACCCTCAAAAAGTAAAGGTATAAATACATGTTGAAAATAAGATCTAAGGCACACAACTCATTATTTGAACTAGTTACCACCATTAAGGCACTTTGAAATCCTTTAAATAGCCCTAAGAAGTACATAAGCCCTAATTCAACCCTACCTTCATCATAATCAAGCTGACTAACATTGAACTATCACCTATGTAAGGATAACTCAATCTAGAATCAACTTATAACCCATTAATGGGAAATTTGATCATTTCACAACCATGGAAGTTAGGAATGTTATTTCAAAAGAAGATATGGAGATCTATTTGACTACTAATGTGAAGGGCAAGTTTTTAAAAGACATAGAGTTTGATGAATATACTCTAAATACTAGAGGAAACAATTGGTCAAACTTGTTTTGGACCATTGAGAACCAACAACCCATCACATAGGAAGAAGAGAAGAATGTGTGTGCCAAGAGGCTCTACTACAACATATTTGTAATCCAAATGACATGACTACACTATGTGGTACTAAAACCTGAGGTACTTCATTATATTGACATTCTCATTCATATTTTTTAATATGGTAAAATTGATAAGTGTATGTTAATAAATTAACATGCCTATATAAATGTAGAGTATATTTAAAAACTACTATAAATTTCCCAAACGCCTAGCTGACTTACCTTCTATCAATACCTAGGCCTAAAATAAAAATTTGAAAGACACTCTAGCCTTGTGTCTATATTTTGAGAACTAGGTATTTTTAGACTTCAATAAGAATATCCTAATTAGCCAATTCAGGTTGAGAATTAGGATTATTGTGACCATGTTGAATAGATTGTGTGGGAATGAAACCAATACTTATGTATACCAGGTCTAGGTTCTTATAATATACTCCATATCTGAAAATTAGTTGACCCCTCATCTAGATGAAATTATCTACATTTCATTAAGAAGGATTACTTTCTAAGTCAAAAGAAATAAAACCACCTAATTTTTCATGATGTCTTACCTTTTGGGTTCCCTATATGCAACACCAAATATTCCCAACCTAAGGGAATGGTAACCTAGTGGAACTCAGACAGTTCCATAATATTAATCTAATTTACACATATTCAAGTACAAATATCACATTTAACTCATTTATGATAACATTTATCCAGACCTTAGTGAGGCCATAACTAGTGATCTCATGGAGAGGGTCATCCAACTAGTCAAGAGGTATGTTGAAACTATGGGAGATATCTAGTTATATCTATATTGTATAATCATTAGAATTGAAGGAACTTAGAGCCAACCACTTAATATAGCCATTTAAATCCCTAATAAGCTAGCATAAAAAGAGGTATCATATAAATTAATTCATGGTATTGATGGCCTATGTAGGACCAAGAAGAAAGGGATCCTCCATAACCTCCCAATAAATATTAATAAGACCATATTCAAACAATGGGAGAACATTGAGGAACATCTAGACATAAAACATCCTTTAAAATATAGATTTATGAGCTAAGGAAGTTGGACCTATGTCTAAGCATTAAAAAACATTTAAAAACCAAGGGGGTTCTTAATGTGCCTTATAATCATCAAATTAGTGATTTTGACCTTATTTACACAAAGTCATCTAGATACTTTAAGGTCAATAAGAAGGTTAAAGGAGCATAACCTTAGACCTGAGCCTAGACTGGAAAGGAATTAGAAAGGAGATTATAGGTGGCAACTTGGGCCTAGGAAGTATCATTTTATAGGTAATACATCATCTAGTCCCCCATCATCTCAACCCAAAATAGAGCATAAACTTGAGGCACATATGGAGCAAAGACTAGAGGAAATGAGGCCTGATGAGATTGCATTTTCTTCATCCCAAGTAGAGAAATGAAGATCACCATTAGAAGAGATTCATATGGTAGAATTAGACCCTAATGAGACTATAGAAGATGCCCTCAAAATTTTATCACTAACCTATAAATTAGATGATAAATAAATGGAGTTAAAAAGGAAGAAAAGGATAAGAAAGTACTGGATCTAGATCCTATTTCCACCATTCCAAAGAAAAAGAATGAGCTGGCCATTGTTTTAGTAAAGACCAAGAAACCCAAGGTGAATTTAACTCATCCTTTGAGTGAAGTCAATCTATTTAGTGAAGAGAACCATATTTATGAACCAACTATTATATAATGATTCATTTATTGACCTAAATTATATAAATTCCCCATTTCACATCATCCTTGGGCTATGATACAAGCCATTAACATCCTCATGCATGAAGAGATCAATCCATGGATTTTGACTCTACAAGAGGAGGATGAAAGAAGAATAGATACCCCAAGAGAACTAAGTGGATCAAAAATTCAAATCTTAGCTCCTAAAGTGACTCAATCATTAGTGGGAATCAAGTTTTATCCCAAGATTGCTAGATTGTAGAAAGTAATAAAAAAAGGGTCATGATAGGTAGTGAAAAAAACACTTATCAAAAGATATGAAAGGTGGAACCCATGACTGGTCTTACTCTAGTGGCATGACAAAAGCCTAGAGAGAACCCAATTTTTGAGGATAATGTCTTGGATTTCACCAAGGCATAGTAAAAACAATTACAAAAAACTATTAACGGTTTAGAACATCAATACAAGAATTTTAAAAAATAGGTTATATTTTCAATCCTAGAAGTTATGATAGAGATGTTCAAATCATATTTATTTGATATATTCAACTCATTGAAAGTAATGAAATCTAAACAGAATGTGGTGAGCCAATAGGGAAAGGTGGCTATGAATCTAGTCCACTAATGGTAAAACTCAAATAATAAAGTAAAGGATTTGATTAGTATCCTAATAAAGGATAAAATTCTTGGTTTTGAAATAATTATCTTATCTCACCTAAATATGACCATGGTAATATTGGTGGATAAGATCAAGGGTTTGAGTAAATGGTCCAAAAACCTAGAGGACTTTCACAAAGATGGCAAGTAGTTGATAAGAAAAATAAAGTAGATACTTGGGAGCATGATTATAGATCCTATAGAGTAAAAAATACTCTACGTTTCATCCTATTTTTCAGTTGCATGCTACAAAATTTTGTTCCCGCATACTTTGGTCTGAAACAGTGAAGTTTTGAAATAGAGCATGGGCTCTATTTTCTTTTTGATTCATTTTTTGACTAAGTGTCGAAATCAAGTGAAAGCTGCCAAGTGTCGTCATCTAAGGCACTTTTCATAATTTCAATAAGGCTACAGAGATTGCCACGTACCTCATAGAAACTCAGTTGAAGCCATCAAATTTTGAGATCCAAATTATTTTCATTTTGCTTCACCGATATAGCAAAGACTATGGTGGGTCTCATGTTTTGTTTTGGAAACAAGTAGAAGCCACCAGGTGCCACTATCTGTGTAAATATGAAATGAGGCCTAATTGTTCTATAATATAAATAGAGTAAAGTGGAGACCAGCATGTGTCACCTTCTGTAGGTTTCTCAAAAGGTGGCTAAAAGTAGTAGAGAATGCCACATATAACTAGTTAAGTAAAGTGGAGATTACCACGTGTATTTTGTTGAGGAAAGTAGAAATCGCCACCTGTCCCTATGCTCCTTTTCAAGTTACTCAGGAAAGAAAGGCTATGGGTCTTATTTTATTTTAAGTTGTTAAAGTTTTGAGGGAGTGGATTACGACAGGTGTCAAAGGTAGAACACTCATAAGGAAAGACACAAAAGGAGTATAAATTACATGGAAAGTGCCGTTTGTCTTTGGTAAGTATTGTAAAACATGCCAAGTGTCATTCTCTAGTGTCTCTTAAGTAATAAGAAGGTTTTCAAGGAATTGGCTAAGTGTCCTCTTCCGTTGAATAGAAGGAAGCATCATGTGATCTATTTCAGCCAATGAACTACCATAAGATAGAGCATTTCAGAATTTGAGAAATATCTTCTGTTAGACACTTTCAGTTTGGTTAGATTTTAGTTGGACCATCAGATTGAGAACAAGTAGACAATCTGGAGTGAATCCAAGGCTATAAATAAGGGTGCAAATATCACCAAGAGGATCATGATATACTAGAGAGAATTTTTTGAGAGAAATTATCAAGAGCTTTAGACTTTCTAGAGTTGTGACTAGGAATATCATTTGCCTTTGTTCTATTTTCTTAAGTTGGAAAGTTTATGTAACTGTGCATGTTTTTGTGCCTCTTATGTGACTAGAGAATTAATAAGAAGATTGAATCCTATGCCTTCATTGATACTCTTTGTGTCATTGTAAAAGTAGTCTAGGTTGTGTTGTCAAGAGTTTTAGACTTTCTAGAGCTATTAGTAGGAATGTCATTTGCCTTTGTTCCATCTTCTTCAGTTGGAAATTTTATATGACTATGTGTTTGTATGCCTCTTATGTGATTAGAGAATTTAAATAAGAAGATTGAACCCTGTGCCTTTGTTGATATTTTTGGATCACTGCAAAAGTAGTCTATGCTATGAGCCTTTATTTCTATTGTTTCCATCATTTACATTGATCATGCACTTGTTTGCTCTTAAATGCAATTGAATCTTACATATAGTTTCATTGTGCTCAGGATTAAGGTTGAATTACATTCAAGTGCATCACCATAGTTATATTTTATTTCTTGCATTTGTGTTTCTATTAAAGTTCCTATCCTTTTTCCATGTATGCACTTGATATAAAGAAGAGACCAGCTTCTTAAAAATTTGGAGGTTATCTCAAGTCACAAGTCCCACATCTTAAAACTTCCCATTGTTGGTGTTAAAAAAAAACACAATTTTAACCATCAATAGTTTTTGGCATGCCCAGTGGGACCAATATTGAAGTTTATTTCAAGATCGTATGAACCAGAGAGCTACAAGGAGTTAGAGCTATGGACCAATAACTAGATCACACCATGTTCTCAATCCAAGTATTCTTTTGCCACCTTTGGTAACTAGTCCAAGAAGTGTCAACCAATTTATACCAATACCAAGAGCAAATATGGGAGCCCCTGTACCCCAAGAATCTATGCAAGTTGGAACACTGGTAGTCCATTGATTCTCCTAATACCACCAGCCACTTGGTACACTATCCCAGTGAATGCCTTGAAAGCTCTACCCAAATTCAGTGGGCAAGACTTTAAAACACTTGAAGAACATTTGTAGGATGTATCAGATGTCTGTGCTATACATATCACATAGCAAAATGTGGCCATAAGACTATTAGCAGCTTCTTTTAAAGGGAAGGCTCTAGAATGGTATCAGTCTTTGACTCCAAATACCATATCTACATGGGATCAGCTCAGATATCTTTTCTTTGAAAGATATGAAGAGAAGGGTGATAAGTCTTCTTTGTTACAACAATTAATTACCATCCAAAGGGCACCATAAGAAGCAATGACTGACTTCAATTCTAGATTTAGAAAGACTTGGGAAAGAATCCCTACTATAGCTAGACCATTACCAGGTATGGCTATAGTGTTTTATCTTAAGGCTTTGAATTTAGAGATATCTGTTATGATTTAGTCACTTGGAGAACACACTTTGCCAGAAGCTTATGAATACACAGTCAGAGCTAAGAATGATTTAATAGATGCTGGAAAGTTGCTCCCAAGGCCTCCCATGCCCATGTTCCCAAAAAATTCCTTACCATTACCTCAATAATCCAATAAATCCATAACCCCACCTTTGTCTATGTACACATATCCTCAACCACCTGCTAAATAAATTGTCCCTACTTAGTCATCTAAGCTAGATGATATTAAGAATATCTTGAGGACATTTTCTAATGAGCTAATTAATTTAAAAAGATAGCAAAATACTTATACTAAACCCCAATACCAAGGCTATGAAGGAAATATATTTTCATCTCAGCAAAACCAATACCAGGGTCCTCCAAGGCAAAATAACCCTCAGCGAACAAACCAATTAGTTGCAATCCCTACACCCTCATAGACTATTCCTCCCAATTCAAAAAGGGAGATTGTTCCAGGGCAAAATAATTATGTGGATAACACTAATGCCTAGTGTTTCCCTTGAAATAATGCTCATATGCCTAGAGATTGTCCTATGGGTAATATACAACAAAAGGTGGCAAAGCAAAGAAGAATGGATGGTCAGTTTGCAAGTTCTAGTGACAATCAAGCCTACCAGTCTTCTGGTATACAAAATTTAGTCTTAATGGCTCAGATGCAAGGGATGTCTTTGCAACAAGAGGAAGAAATAGCCCTGGAACATGTTTTTTTCTCATGGGTTGAAGATGAAGAATTAGTTTTCTTGATCGAAGCTTCCACTTCCAAGAAACCAGTGGTGCAATCTAATTATTACACTAAATCAAAGAGAAGGATGGTAGAACAGCTTGAATTTGTAAATAGTCAAGTCATGGAGAATCCTCCATTTCAAGGACAAAGAAACATAGATATTAGATAATAAGTGTATCAACCTATGCATAATCAAGTGACTCCTGCACAAATTCAAGAAAAAATAAGATATCCTTATTCTCAAAGAACTCAAACTCTAGGACCAATAAATGTGGTGGATCAATTGAAAAAGACTCCAACACAAGTATCAATATGGGATATATTGGCTATTCTTGAATAGAAGACACTACTACAAGAAGCTCTACAAGGCCAAGTAATGCCCAAAGGTACTGTTACCAAAGAAGGACCCATTGAAAAAGAAAAGCCCAAAGACACAGTTCATCTGCAGATAATAGCCCTAGTGAATAATGCACCAGAGGTAAGAAAATCCAAATTGGATCCCTTCTATTTAAAGTTAATAGTTGGCAAGAAATTGCTGCATAATGCAATGATCGATTCAGGGGCTAGTATTATAGTAATGCCTAAGCAAATAGTTGATGCTTTAGAAATTAAGTATGAACCACTCACTAAAGGAGTCATGCAGCTAGATGGAAAAGTAGTACAAATAATAAGGAGAATTTAACAAATCCCATTAAAATTATATGCTAGTCCTAATATAATTGTAAATCAAGATGTAGTAGTCATATATATACCTCCTATTTTTAGCCTATGCTTATCTAGAGACTTTACAACTAAGATAGGAAGATCTATGTCTCTTTATTGGTCTCACCTCATCTTAAGAACCAAGTATGGTTCAAAGATAAAGATATTATATAAGCCATTATATAAAGATCACATCACCAATGAACCAACTACAAAGTTAGAGGCAGCTCATGCTATGATGAATAAAGAAGAAAGGGTTTTTTTTTAGGATTAAGGTGAATGGATTGGACATGATCAAGAAGAGGAAAATGGTCATTTGTTATCTATGATGAAAAGTGACCCATATGGAAATTATGACTCTATTGTTCTAGGCACTTATGTTATACTTGATGAAGATCATAAAATCCCAAATTTTCTAGAGGAAGAAAAGTCAAAAAATACCTTTTCTATTGATCCTCGGGTCTCTCAACATGAATTCGAGATTTTGAGTGAGAAGTCACAAGCGTATGCCTTAATCTTTGATGAAGAAGAAATAATTTTTGATTTTCTTCATACATTGCAAGATGATGTGGAGGAGCATGGACATTTCCTTGATCATGATTTGAATGATTTGTTTGAAATCATTAGGTCAGGTTATACTATTTTTCAAGGAGGCTATGAACTGGTTGCAGATGAACAAGATAACATTGAGACTCAGTTAAATATGAAAAATTGTTGCAAACTTTTAGAATTATCCTTTCAATAGGTTGGCAATTTTGAATTTATTAAAGAGGATGATCATGCAATAGAACCTAAGTTTGAGGTAGAAAGAGATGAGCCAATAAATGATCTATGTCAAAGAGCTTCTATTGATGAGAAAATAGTCATTAATTTCTAGATAAGATATGCCAGTATCAAGAATTGGCATTTGATAACCTTCCAAGAACAAGAAGAGTTTATATATGTTGGAAGCAGGTTTGACTCAGACTCACTCAAATGCAAACAAAGAAAGCAAGTCATCAGAGCTATATCTAATTCAAACACTTGTCTGGCAATATAAGCTAGCTTGTCATGAAGGAGAATTTAGAAATTCTTATTTTGATCTAGGAGGGAGATAAAGATACTTGGTTAATGTAGTTATATAGTTTCCCCTTTCCGTAATGCTTTGTTTTTCCATTTTTGTTTTCCCACTTTTCTTTTAAATAAGTGTTATTTGAACACATAGTCGGCAGCTTAGAATTTTTCAAAGTTTTCAAAATTTTGTAATGCATTAAATGTCTTCCAAATCTTTATAAATCCCCAAGGTACCTTGCACTACCACTTGCATAACATGTTTGCCTCACTGTCCCATAAAGATTAAGTAGGATTTGCTAATAGTTATCTAAGTTTAATGCCATTTTGAGACTTGATAGGTTAATAAATACCTCTTAGCAAGAGTTAAATCTTACAAATTCTCAAACATTCCTACATCTATGAAAAATATCCTGCTACTTGCATTTTTAGTGCTTAGTAAACTTACTTTAGCAAAAGTGTTTCTATTTTGCAAAAGTTCATCCCAGTTATCACAGAAAAGATACAGAAGATGGAGGGAGCACAGTATTCACAACAAGGAGCTAGGATGTATGAATCCCTTGATAAGTTTCTTGCAAGCAAGTCATATTCTTTAGCTCCCATGCAACCATTGAAGACCTATCCACGGACCATAATCATTGAGGTTGGTCAAGAAAGTGACCCAATAAAAATAAAAGATTATGCAAATGGCATCATGGACCCAATTCTTCAGAGATCTAGTAGCAAAACTCTTAGAGAAGGGGCACATCAAAGGTGTCTACAAAGGGCTAGAGTAGGGCAATATGAAACATTTACCATGAGGATATGGACTTCACAACTGGCATAATTCATTGTTCCAGCTGTACATCCATGTCCTAACTTGATCTAATTATGCATAGATTTGTTCCATGCACCCTCATACACCATTCAATAGGGTCCATTTATAGTACAAATCACACCATAGGCTATTAGGAATATGTTAGCCCTGTATCATGATATTACAGCTATGTTTCCCACTATTGCTAAAATGCAAAGAATGTGGGAAAACATCAATACTCAATCGAGGTTCTTGAGATCTGAATTACAAATGGGTGATGATGACACTATGGTGCCTACACTCCCTAAAACAAGAGCCCAATTCACACAAGATAGCCAAGATGCACTGTCTATGATGGCTTTCATCTTTGGCATGAAAGATGATATGGTAGTTTATGTAGAAAAAATGGCTATCCTCTTCAGGTTGAAGACCATTGAAAAAACTCAAGAGTATAGGCTTGAATTTTTAAAACAAATTGCTTTCTCAATGGTGGAATAACTGGCCCATTTAAAATCAAAAGGAGTGTTTAGGTAGTCTTCTTATTTGTTTCACCTCATGTTGTATCAAAATCTTGACCTCTTTGCCCAATATATGCATCTTGATATGTATGACCCAAGTTTTGATCTCCAAAGAACCACTCATGTGTCTGCATGGACACATATTTTGTCAAAGACTAATGACCCATATGAATTCTAGGAATTATTTGTTACCCCTACTTTTTGTCACCTCAGCTCCAAACCGGTTATGAATAGACTATTCCCAAGTGTTTCAGAACTTCTGGCGAGTTGCCCAATTCCTTGTCATTTCTATTTTGGATCTCACCATACAATTATAAGAGTCCATAGTTTTTGTGGGGAACCAATGTTACTACCTAAGGTCTTGAATCTTAGGGTAGCATTTTTAGAGGTGACCAGGTAGGTATCAATAGTCGACAATGAATATGGCTCTGGGAAGAAGAAAAGAAAAATGTATGACCTCTCATGGATGACAACCAGCATGGTTTTGGAAACCAGAGATGTTGAAGTTGTGTTGCTCAGAAAACTAGCCTTTTTGGGTTTATTTATAATAGAAGACAAATGGGTATATGACCCAAATAGTTTCATAGCTTCTTAGATAAGGACTAATAGGGTTGCAACCAGAATTGCACATGAGGGCTGACCTTTTTGGGAAACAAAGAAAAATCCTAGAGAAGATGCTCTTAGATTTTATGTTGAGTTAACAGACTTGCCCCTTCCACAAAACATACACTGGGAAACATTCTATGTTAAATAGAGGGATAATGATCCTAAAGTCAGAATGACTTTTAGATTAAGAAGGACACTAAAAAATAAAGATTGAGATGCTAAGAAAATAGAAGCCTATTGGAAATATAGGCAAGAAATTTGTCAAACAACCCATTCTTTTGAGAACATAGACACAAATGAGAGATGGGAAGAACTATGGAATGAGTGCCATCTCTCCCCTGTATCTAGCCAAGAGACAAGTAATTTGCTGACACCAAGTGTAGAGCTAGAAGCTAGAGTGGGACCAATCTAAGAACCATAGGGTTTAGGGCAAACTGTAGCTATAGTAACTATATCAATTTGGCCCCAATCTCTCAGTTTCATGGAAAAGCAAAAGAGTGTGGTGCCTTCACCACCACAAGCTTCCCCATCAGCATCAGTTATAGATATTCCCAGTTCTCCATAAGCATTAGTGAAAAGAAAAGAAACATAGCCAGAAGAAGAGACACCCAAGAAGCGAAAGAGGGTACAATTTTAGTTTGATTCAGAAGAGGAGATAGAAACCCAACCATGCCAATTATAGAGTATTGTAATTATTCATCAAGTAAGTATTATTCCTCCTCCTTCTTAGTCTGTTTCTTCTCCTATTGGCATGATGATTTCATCTAGCTAGATGACATCCCCTGCCACTTCTGCCATTCCCATTTCTCACTGTGCCCCATCTATGCCACCTCAGGATTTAACATTACCTCATTTCTCCCCCTTTATTCCCAAGAAACTTCCCCCTTAGATTTCCCATAGCCAACAATTGGCTATTCAATATGGTTTACCATAGGGACATCCTTTTGTGGGTGGGTACATTGACTCTCCTTCTACCTTCCAGACCCAAGTAGATGTTGTTAGGAAGGCAAGGGAAGCCTAAAGAGAGAAAAAGAAGATCAAGGAAAATAAAGCCTTGGCTACTCCCCATCTACGGTCACGATTTGACCACATTCAATAGTAATTAATGGTGACTCATTTGTCACCAAATGTAATAAATCCAACTGAGCAGATGTAGCCAGAAGACTACATGATGAATTTAGTGGCCATCGACATGTCCCTCTTCAGGCCACAAGACAAAATTGTGTTGCTAACTGAATCCACTTCTATAGTTACTAAAGACTACTTGAAGACATCAAGGAGGCTACAAAAGATGGAGGTTGATTTGGCCAAGGAGAAGGCAAAATATAATAGTTTGACCATAGAGATCAATAGAAAAGATAATGAAATAGAGAATTTGAATAAACAGTTACAAGATACTATTTCTCTTCAGACTCACTGGGTAGTCTAGGCCCAAAATGATTCTTTAAAATCAGGGCTAATGCAAGTAAAAGATGTAGTAATGACCCTAAGGCAAGAAAAAGAAGCATTGTAAGAAAAATTTCAAGAACACCTACTATGAGTTACCCAATTGCAATAAAAGCTGCTAAGTGAACAGAATAATATTGCGGCTATACAAGCCCAATTTCAAGCTGAGCAACAGAGAGTTGCACAATTGACACTGGAGCTGGCCAATAGGCAAAGGAATGTTAGTGTTAAGTCTGGTGAAGGAGCTATATGAATCCATGTGGAAGAGAATCTCTTTAGAGATTATTCAACTCAGGCCTTCTCTCACCTTCTTGCTAAATGCATAGAAATTATGTGAAAAGGTGGAGAAATTAGTTACAAATAATCTGGCTACAGTCTCTAGGAGAGTAATGGACTCTGAAACATTGTTGCAAAAGCTTTATGATGTGATGGAAGTAACATTTTTAGTAGAAAGAATCAATGACAGAATGATCACTACTAAGTGAGTAAATGAGGTTCTCAGTTGTAATTCTATAGCCATCAGTTGTAGAGAGCTCCTAGATATCATGAAAGAAGGAATCAGTGAAATGAAATAACATATTAAAGATCTAGTGCAATTAGGTCTTCCTTCTCCATTTCCTGATGATAACACCATGTTGATGGTGGATGAAATTGAACCTTTTCTATTTGCTAAATAGAATGATCAAATAGCTTTTTAGAATTTAAGGGATGATTCATCAATCCCTGAAGTAGAAGCTATCTTGGATCCTATTTCCCAGCTATAATTCAAATCAAAGGCTACAGTTTAGATTTTTCAAAAAATTTCACACAAGGATATTTTTCACCTTGATTTAGCCTTCAATGAATTGCAGAATAAGTAGGGGTTATCTAATGAGAATGGTCTACCTATCAAATAGCATTGTTGAAGCTATAATTTTGAAATTTTGATCATACGAGAGTTGTGGTTTTCTTTTTGAGTAAGCTCAAAATACCTTGGGGTCACCAATAATTGTGGAGTAAAAAATAATCTAAATTTCATTCTATTTTTCAGTTGTGTATTACAATTTTTTTCCCACATACTTTGGTCTGAAACAATGAAGTTTTGAAATAAAGCACGGGATCTATTTTCCTTTTGATTCATTTTTTGACTAAGTGTCGAAATCAAGCGGAAGTTACCAAGTGTCATCATCTGAGGCACTTTTCATAATTTTATTAAGGCTATAGAGATTGCCACGTACCTCATAGCAACCTAGTGGAAGCCACCACATGTTGAGATCTGAATTATTTTCATTTTGCTTCACCGATATAGCAAAGACTATGGTGGGTCTCAGGTTTTGTTTCAAAAATAAGCAGAAGCCGCTAGGTGTTGCTATTCATGTAAATATGAAATGAGGCCTGATTGTTCTATAATATAAATAGAGTAAAGTGGAGACCAGCACGTGTCACCTTTTGTAGGTTTATCAAAAGGTGGCTAAAACTAGTAGAGTTTGCCACATATCCCTAATTAAGTAAAGTAGAGATTTCCATGTCTCTTTTGTTGAGGAAAGAAAAAATTTCCACCTATCCCTATGCTCCTTTTCAAGTTGCTCAGGCAAGAAAGGCTATGGGTCTTATTTTCTTTTAAGCTGTTAAAATTGTGATGAAGTGGATTGTGATAGGTGTTAAAGGTGGAACACTCATAAGAAAAGACACACAAGGAGTATAAATTGCACAAAAAGTGTCGCGTGTCTTTAGTAAGTGTTGCAGAACATGCCAAGTCTCATTCTCCTATGTCTCCTAAGTAATAAGAAGGTTTTCAAGGAATTGGCTAAGTGTCCTCTTCCATTGAATAGAAGTAAGCATCATGTGATCTATTTCAGCCAATGAACTGCCATAAGGTAAAGCACTTCAGAATTTGAGAAATATCTTATATTAGACACTTCTAGTTTGATTAGATTTCAGTTGGGCCATTAGATTAAGAACAAGTAGACAATCTAGAAAGAAATCCAAGGCTATAAATAAGGGTGTAGAGATCACCAAGAGGATCATGATATACTAGAGAGAATTTTTTGAGAGAAATTGTGAAGAGTTTTAGACTTTCTAGAGTTGTAACTAGGAATATCATTTGCCTTTATTATATTTTCTTAAATTGGAAAGTTTATGTAACTGTGCATGTTTTTTTGGTTCTTATGTTACTAGAGAATTAATAAGAAGATTGAATCATGTGCATTTGTTGATACTTTCTATGTCATTTCAAAAGTAGTCTAGGCTATGTTGTCAAGAGTTTTAGACTTTCTAGAGCTGTGATTAGGAATGTCATTTGCCTTTATTCGATCTTCTTGAGTTGGAAATTTTATATAACTGTGCATGTTTCTATGCCTCTTATGTGACTGGAGAATTCAAATAAGAAGATTGGACCCTGTGCCTTTGTTGATATTTTTTGTATCACAGCGAAAGTAATCTATGTTGTGAGCCTCTATTTCTATTGTTTCCATCTTTTACATTGATCATGCACTTGTTTTCTCTTAAATGTAATTGAATCTTACATATAGTCTCACTGTGATTAGGATTAAGGTTGAATTACATTCAGGTGCATCGCTATAGTTAGATTTTCTTTCTTGCATTTGTGTTTTTGTTAAAGTTCCTATCCCTTTTCCCAGTATACACATGATATAAAGAAGAGACCAACTTCTTAAAAATATGGAGGTTGTTTCAAGTCGAAAGTCCCACATCTTGAAACTTCCCATTATTGGTGTTAAAAACAAGCACAATTTTAACCATCAACAAATCCCACTACTGTCATCCCCATATTTCTAGTCACTGATGGATAATTAAAGTTGAGAGATACTTAAGTTATGTAGGAAGTGAGAAACTAGATCTAAGGAAGGACTAAGATTGACAACAACAAGATATTGGACATGATCCTAAATGTTGAAGAAATGATTGAAAATGTAAGAAGTGTTCATGAAGCTATGAAAAAGGATGAAAAATACTTCATAGACCTAGCAGATCAAGAGGATGGACTCTTCATGGAGCCTATTATCAATTTAAATTTAATATATGAGTAACATGCCAAGGTAATGAAGATCTTGAAACAACAACACCAATGCACTTTAGCATCAAAGGGATCTCAACGCCAAGCTAGTTTATTTAAGAATATTCCTTTTTTAGATTAACTTGTATAATATTTTGAAAAGAGAATATTCTTTTGTAATGGCATGTGCAACATGTAAATCACATGGCCTATAGGTTAGTTGTTTAGAAATTGTCTTTCTCTAGATAAATTTATATGGGATAGTTGTCCTTGACACTTGTACTATTGTAATTGGACATGACTGACTAACATATCTAATGAATTGTATATATAAAGAGGTATTGTCCATTGTAAATGAAATAAGTGAGTTTTAATCAAGAATACTTGTACTAATTTTGGAGAAATTAATACAAATAGGGAATTCTAAAAAATTTGTCTCATTTATTTGCATGAATTTTATCATGACTTCTCTCTCAATTGTCTACTTTATAATATAGATTTGAATGGATCTTATTGATTCCTAATGTGCGCTTTCCAAATGAAGAGTTGTTAACTTATGATAATACTAGGTTGACTGAAATCTCTTAGGTTTATTTCATTTTATATGTTCTTCCTATGGATGTTCTTATGCTATTTACTTGCATGAGTAAATAATCAAATTAAATAAACTTCTTATTTGTATTCTTTCATTTACTTAGATGCTTGGTTGATGTGTAGTAGACTTTGAGCTTATGATATTTCAATTTATACATTGGTTTCAAGTGCATATTTGGATGTCATTTTAACATTGTCATAATATATGTATTAGAGATCAGCAATGTGAACATGTTCCTTCTATGCCCCACCTTTTATTTTGCTAATTTATTTGATCAACTCACTTTATAATAGTTTCATTGTAAATATACACTTTATCTTATCCTCTAGATTTAGTTCATTGAGGATAATTTACTTCACTTAGTTAGGATCACTTTTATTTTCGTAAAGATTATCTACCAAGCCATGGTTTCTCTGAATAAGTAAGCACTATAAATATTGTGAAATAGTTCACTTTTTCTATCGTTATCACACCATATAAAATGAGATTATCACAACCTACAAATCATGCATTAGATTCACTAAATTAATAAATTAGTAATGTTTCTTAAACACTCAAAACCACCTATGATAAACATGCATGCATCAACATGATCTATAACTCAAAACATGTTATAGTGTATAATTAGTGCATATAATCTAAAACTCAAAGTATTGAGAAGTAAATACAGAAAGGTTTTGTAGTACACCTATGTATAGATGCAACCACCTTAACTTTTGGCAAATTGATTTTAAAATGGGTGTCTATATGAACCATTAACTTTGAAATTAAGACAAATACAAATATATAAAGTGCATAAATATAGAAATATTTGACAATAAATACCCCCAATCTTAGAGAAAAAGGTGAGTTTCCACCTAGAAATTGAGATTAGCCCAACTGTGTCATATAATCATACTTATAACCTAATGAGTGTGAGTGAACCAAGCCAACTCACACTATAGATATAGTAAACTTAGATGATTTGATCAATCAAAATTTATAAATTTGGTGATATTTGGTGAATTTTTCCACTCAAACTTATCAAAAATTTAATCAACTACTATAGTAGATTACCTCAATAACAATCTGTAACAATGAACCTAGTGAGCTAAAGTTTGTCAATGTGTTTGAAATATGAAAGCTAATTCTATTTTTCAATGTATGTGTTATTTACATAGCATATGCACCTTATTTATGTATCATGCTTAAAAATATTTATAACATGGTATCAATGTATATAATTTTGCCACAAATGTGTATCCAAATCAAATAACTATGAAATTGGCCATTTCAAAAACTATAAGTGTGGAGAACATGTTTGCATTACATACCCCCACTATAATATAAAACTAAGAATTGGTTTGAGTGTGCAGAACATGTTCCCAAAACATTCTCCCATTTTATATTTGAAACTATGACAAATGTGGATAACCTATTCTAAAAACATGCCATCAGTATAGTTTGAATCTATGAATAATGTGGAATCCATGCTTGTATAGCATGCCAACACTAATAGGCCCTCCATTTTTAGGTGAGCGTAAGTATAAAATAGTAGTTATATTACCTCAAAAGGATAACATAACCATGTAAACATTGAATCTATCTTATAGAATATAATAGAAACATGTATAGGTAGACATATCATTCAAGTGTGTAAAACACAATCACATCATGAACTAAGATGCATGATATAGATCATGGAAACATATAGATAGTAACATTATAATATTAATAATCAATCAATAACACATGTAAGAAAACATAATATAAAATCAAAATTCCATTGTCTAATGAGACCACAAATAAGGTGCATGTTAAATTCCCACATAATCAAAGGGATGTGACTTTGACAAATTTCAACAAAAGAAAGCATAACATATTCAAATGTCCATACAACAAGAAATGACATATTTAAATCTCAAAGATATAAATAAATGGATAGGGCACACAAAAATGTATCATATTCAAATTTTTAAACAATAAAGACAATATCAAGGCAAAACATTCAAGGAAGTCCATAAATAAAAGCATAATCAACTATCATAAAAATATCATGCTAGCACATGGATAATATGTGTTAGCATAGAATGTTGAGTACATTACATATAAACTATAATAATAAAGGTAAAATAATGTATAAAGGCATGTATAAGTACATAATATCAAATTTGATAAGGTAAAATGAACATAGAATTAAAAAAATAGATGTATCATGATCAAAGAAGTGTATGCCCCAATGTCCACATGACATGAGTAGAGGGAAGGACCAACATTTGAAAGTGCATATATCATCTATTTGTGTATGCATGTATCACACTAAAAATATGCTTAAAACACATGGTTATATATAAAAAATGATATTTTATCCACTAACATGGAGCTAACAACATAGATGCCAAGGAGCCAATAGAGCATGTAAATGCCAAAGATATTTTTAAATGTTTAAATTTTTGAATTTTTAATTATTTTTATAATTTAAAACACTAAAAATAATATCCTAAATTCTCATATAATGGGTTCTCGTAGGAATCTCCCCATTAAAAACCTTTTGGTACTACTAAAGAGCATGTATAGGTGGAATATTTATCTCTATAGTATATGTGATTCTCTATGTATGTATAATAGGACTCTATGTTTTTGAATAAATAATGGGATTAGGGGTTTATGTAACCCATGATTAATTAGTTTATATTTTATATGGAATAACAATAATATGAGCATGAATATATGTTGTAAATATAAATATGTTGTGTAGTAGATGAGGATTCCATGAAACCCTTTGTGGATCTCAAATTTAATGGTCTCTTAAGCATTGGATGCCTAGTAAAGGGGATTGCTTATTGATTACCCATTTGTAAAAGATTAAACTTGGTAAATATTAAATAATTTCTAACTTAAAGCCTATAAATAATTCAATATAAGTCTTGAATACCCTATTCCACCAAATATTTCACCCTTGTCATACCTCTTGATGAGCCAAGGTAGTTTAAAGAAATATAACTGGTTATCTTGTCTATGCAACAATTTCAAAGTGTCTTGTCATGACCAAAACACCATGGTAGTCATATAATCACCTTATTAAGCTTGTGTTAATTTATTTACTTATGTTTAGACATGTGTGAAGATCTATAATAGACCTTGGGGTGGTCTTAGTGATCTTTTTTTCTCATGTGAGGATAACCCAATGTTTGCAGTTGATGACCCTATCATGAATCCATATATTATGGTGAGGTATGGCTTAATAATAAGTTCTAAGGATGTTATAAAAATAAATGGCAACCTAATTAAGGTATTTATGATGTCCTAAGGTATTTTAATATGTATTAATATGATCTCCATTTGAAGCCTTCCTTTGAAGTCATATATATTGCAATAACAGGGGTGTTTGACCTTAAGGTGATTTTATTTGACCTAGAATGCCACTAAGACCACAATTTACATCCTAATAATCTTATATGAACCCCATGTTACCATGATCAAACTATTTCATATGCTAAGTGTTCCTTTTCACAAGTTTAAAAACTTTATTTTCCATTAAATAGGCCCCACACATGTGAAACATGCCCCTTGAGCTTCCCAATACATACCATGTATTTTAAACTATTTTTTGACTCATATTTCCCTCCTCCTACCTACTAATGATGATTCATGGTCAAAGGATATGAGAAAATTTAGGAAATTTGTAGGTTGTAAGCATTTTTAGACATGTATATTTTTGTATGGTACATATTTTGTCAGATGCAATCAAGCATATACAAGGGGAGTTAAACATAGTCATCAGATGAAGGAATCTAAGTGTTTCAGATCTAAAAGAGCCAAAAACTAACATCCTTCCTCCATTGACCTCTTTTGTGACTTTTTATATCCCTTGAGGTTTGTGCTTAGTCCATACAAGAGAAATAAGGTTAGGTTCCAATCTCTTGGCCAATGGAAGGAGATAGAATGGATTTCAAATAATGGGAATTAGTTTCAATTTTATTCCTTTATGTTTTATGATATTTTTAATATTAGTCATCTATGTTTTATGAAAAAACACTAAGAAATTAAGCCATCTGCTCACCTTCCTCATATAGAAAGGGTGAAAAGGGGGAAATGGTTTCAATGCATTATTGGCTTATTTGATCAGATTAGTGGTTGTTCATGTTTTCTCTAGTTCTTCAGGGTCCTTCCATGGCATCCTACAATTTAGTTCACACATGTAAGCCTATAAAATCAATAAACATCTACGATACCACTATATGCAAACTACAATCAAGGCTCCATTGGTAAAAAGGTATATTTATTGTATATGTTCGAGATGAATATTATTTTAATGTTTTATAATGGTGTATTGAATTTGTTTAGATATCCTTAGTTCAAGTTGAATGATCAGATGGACCTAAACCAAAAAAATATATCACCTCCAAAAGAGACTTCCTGTATGTTTTAGTTTCATTGCAAGGAAATATAGTGTGTTCGATGAGTATGGCTATTGAATTTCATCAAAATACCATAAAGGCAAAATAAGAGTGTTTTATTCATTTGAAAATGTCCTTATTCTAAGATATTCAAATATCATTATAACCTCAAAGGTGAAAAAACTACCAATTATCCCTCTAATACCTTTAGAGTCTTATTTAGTATAAACTAAGGTTATTTAGCAGAGGTTAAGATATTTAGAGAGTCCTAGGTTTCCATTTGTCACTACATATGCTTGATTGATGAGATCCAAGTGTTTTATCTTGATTGATAATATGATTATGGATGACTAGGGTCTTTTTATACCATCTTAAGTTTGAGTCAATATTCCATTTCAATCCCTTAAGAAACCTTTATCATCTGATGGTCTCATCACTATCAATTTACCTCATTATAGGCCCCAAGTTTTAGGTTTCAAGTTCTTTGTGACCTTAAAACCATCACCCATAGGTTTGAACTCTCTACCTAAGCCCAAGGAATATATTTAAGGTCTAGATAATCTATAAGGATATCAAGTGCCATTGGCACTATGATAAATATACTTATGTAGGTATAACCCCTACTGAAAGAGAATAATCATCACCTATAGTAGATGACTCAGATCCACCCTTAAAAATATCTCAAAGCTATTAGATGTAGATGATTCTAAAATATGAGGAAGGGTCATGACTAAGTAGATGTATATCTTAAGGATATGGATTTGGACATAAGAAAAGCCATTGGGGTATCAAGTATAACTATGAGAGCACTCTCGTAACTTACGAACCTTTTCAACATACCCTTTAATAGTCAACATCTATGAATAAGTACCTACAAGGCTATATGGAGTTATTGGTGTGAAAGGTTTTAGTTCTGAATAGATGACTAATAAGAATGGTGTAAACATGAACAATGAGATAGACTTATTCAGTTAGTCTAGATGGCACGAATGGAGTAAATGATAATACCAAGAGCATGTAAGAGGGGATATCAATGTACTGAGGACATATATATATATATATATATATATATATATATATATATATATATATATATATATATATATATATATATATATATATATATATATATATATATATATATATATATATATATATATGATGGTGATAGTAGTCTAGGCGACTACCTAGTCTGGTTTGCATACCTAAGTGAAATAAGATTTGATGTATGACTATGTAAATGAACACTGATAATAGAGTTAGGGAAGATAAACCCTAGGTATATGGTCAAAAATTGAAATATGTTATTTGAATCCCTAAGTTAATCACTATTAAGGGATAAGAGATATTGTTTAGGGCATCATCACTAACTATTTTAAGTATCTATACAAGATAAGGATGGACAAATTTAGTTGAAGAGAAAGAAGGGTTGACATGATGGTCTAAGAAAATTAGAATAAGTGCAAAAGATGGGGACTAGACTAAGGATATTACTCGGATAAAATTGAGGTTATATATCCATAAATATGTGGGTTGAAGTTCCAAATCCCAATAGGATATTATAAGGCCTAAAGCCACCACAAAGACTCAAAACTCCATATTCATTTCAGGGGCAAGTGTGAACCTCCAAGCAAACTCAAGGCAATGTGGAAATTTATAAAGATGTTTTAGATCTTGAAGGAGGTTTTTAAAGTAGGGGAATGTAAAGGAGTGGTTTAATTTAGTCTTAACACCTTTTTCATTTCTATTTCCTTATGAAAACATGTCAAATTTTCACTCTTAACATTCATATATTTCATCATAGGGGGACTCAAACCTAGGGATCATAGGGGAAGTTGGGTACCCATATATACTCAAGATCCATAAAGTAGAGAGTGGGATTTAGGTCCCCAACTCTATGAACAAATGTTACACCATAACTTAAACAAATTTCCTATCAAGGAGCTTGAAGCACACCATATTTTTTTAATATCTCCACATACATTTTGCATGGGACCCAAAACTCTTCAAGATATATGAAGGGGTTGGTAAGATAAATGTCCATGGCAATATGGTTTAGAGGTTCATACTCTATGAACCATCATTAAGATGTTAGACATCCAAAACCCTCCTTAAACCCTAACTCAGACCCAATGAAGAAATTATACCCATAAATGTATCCAAATAAGGTAATTGGGCTATGTAATAGTCCTATTGGTCTTCCCAAGTTCACTAGGCACCCAAATGTTATACTAGTTGGCACATGTAGGGTATGTACTATATAGATTAGACCTAAAAGAGCCACTATAATACTACATACAAAAGAATAGATGAAGTATAAATATTACATATATTTATAAAGAAGGAGAGGGACCCTGAGGTCTCAAATAGTTACACATTATCCAACTATAGGGTCCTCCATGCCTTATAACCACTTGTAGATAGGCCTATATGTTTAAAGGAAGGACTATGTGCACATAAAAGGGAGGTAGATGGATTGATCAAGCCAATACAAATGATCTATAAGTCTTGAGGGGTAAATTCCATGTCAAAAACGATGTCTAAGTGATCCATAACTTTTTTGTGGAGTCAAAAATTGAAAACCTTAATTTTAAGCTTATTGGTCTAACATTTCTCTTAATGCACTGTAACTTGAATGCTAGAGCAAAGGAAAAAAGAGGATTAGATGACGTCTTAGAACATCATTGAGATTATTATAATTTTTTTAGGTGTTTGATCCTCTTTAGTTTGTAGGTTAGAAGTCATAGTTGGTCATTTTGTCTTGAAAGTGTTTTGGGATTGCTTAGAATGTATATTTCTCACCCTAGACACGACTTAGCTATATAAAAAGGTTTCTTCGGGAGCTAGGCTTTTTGTGAGAGTTAAGGGAACTTTTCTACAATAGATTTATAGCATTGGTTTAGAGGTTAAGGTCCTAACCTTTATGAACCATTAATAAGAGTCTAAAAACCTCTTAAACCTACCTAAAACCCTAATAAGGACCTGATTGGGATGATCTTGGAGAAAATACATACAAATGCATTGAAATGACCTAGTAAACCCTTAAATCACATAATTCACTTACAAGAAACCTTAAATATGATACTGGATTGTACAAACATCTAATTTTTTTTAATTTTACAAGGTTTTGATCATAAAATGAGTTGAAATACTTGGTCAAGGGTTTCAAATCATTGGAGGAGGTACTATGAGACTTATTTCACCTTCTCAAATCATAAAATGTTCACAAATCTTCCTAGAAATTTGTATGCATACCCTCACCAAATAGGCATTCTTGGAATGCAAATAAGAAGGTGACCTAGTCATCTAAGTGAGGTAAAATTATAGGTGTGAGTTAACTAAAGAAAGAAAAAACATTGGTATAATAGGTTAG
Source organism: Torreya grandis (assembly GCA_037957365.1). NCBI lineage: Eukaryota > Viridiplantae > Streptophyta > Pinopsida > Cupressales > Taxaceae > Torreya > Torreya grandis. The sequence goes on from JARHVA010007004.1 coordinate 210,559, forward strand.
TTCATAGGTGAAACAAGCTCACTAAATAATTTGAAGGTTTGATTTATCTCTCATAGCCATTCAAATGGTGAAAAAGCAAGAGACTAGACTTCTTATCTAGTAGACCCACTTAACCAACAAAATGAGGATGGTCATGGGTGTAGAAGGAAAATATAAAGTTAATGTTCCATCATTAAACCCCTATAAATATCCCTTTAGGAGATAAAACTTCACATCTATGGCCATTTTGAAGTATTTATGTAGTTTCTTAAACATAGTCAACATGCAAAGAAGAGGTGGCCACTAAATACTTCATGGAGGAAGCCTAATTGGAGATTTTCAATGCTTGTAAATTGATATAAATAGATGGAATTAACCAAGAGTAGCATGCATAGTATCTTCATGGGTCAACAATTGTCTAAAATAGACTCCAATCCTCAAAGATGCTCATTGAAGACACTTGTCAGCTTAATAAATGTATGGATGACTATGGAGGGTTATTTTAATCATTGTGTGAGTGGCTTATGTCCATTATGATCTCTTCATGCAAATTTTATACTAGTATTCTCTTCTCTTTATTGATCATGGTCCTATATATTCATGCTCTAAGGCCTTTGTTTTCATCCCTTGATTAGGTGTAGTAAAACTTTGCCAAATTATATCTTGAGATCCTTGAGAATCAACAAAGAAAGGAATCATTGAAAAATTATTTTCTAGAATTAACTTGTTATGGTTTATTTATTTATATAAAGTGTGACATTTGTCCTCATTTGTAGGTCATCTTCATCTAGCTGCTAGATTTTCATCCTATGTAGGTCATGTGACGTGTTAGAGTATTGTTAGCTATGTCGAAGAGTATGATGGATGATAGTGTCTCAAATAGACCTATTTTCCATTACATTTAGGTTTTAGGCATTCACCATAGCCTTCAAATGACAAAATTATGTTTATGAGTTTATTAGGAATATTTTTTTAGTCATAGTTATTTACTTGATCCATAAAGTGTGATTAAAGATCAGTTAAGAGTGGATAGATGAATCTTGATGCATCACCATCTTTAAAATAGGTTTCAATTTGATGTTTTTACTCTATATATTTTCATACCAACATAAATAAGTTTTAAGAAGTGAGATAAGTTAATGTAATAGGGGATATATCCCCATAACATAGAGTTTGTCTTCCCATAGGCCACCCATAACTTTTAGACCAATCCCATGTTACCCTAAGATTGAAGAGAACTAAACAATATTCTTCTAAGGGTGCATCTTGGAGTGTTAAAATCTATGGAACACCCAATGGGACTAGGATTCAAGTAATTTGGAGCATGTACTTGTATCCTTTAATGGCATTAGATATCTTCAAGTACATTAATGGTAGATCTGCAGTCAAGTTACATGCAAAAATTGGTCACAAAATCTTCCTCAAAAGGTAAGGCAACTAAAATTATTGAGTTATCATTAGAATTTTCTAGAAGAAAGAGATATCCTAGGTTTAATACTAGTTCTACACCCCCTAACTCTTCTAATTATACACAACTAAACACTTATATAAACCTTACACCTCTAATGGTTAGGAATGAACTTCAAGCCTTTGTTCCCTTCAATGGTGGAATCCATTTAAATCTCAATTATATTGATTAAATACCTATTATTTCTCTTAAAATAATTTCCTATTTCATATAATAAAAATCAACCACCCTTGTGGAGCATATTGTAGATATAACCAATTTATGCTTAGTTCACAATGTGACCCAAGAGAATGCAACTATGAGATTATTGACCACTTCCTCGAAAGGTAAAGCACTCTAGTGATATAGGGGTTTAATACTTGAATCCATTATTACCTAGTATGAATTTGTGGAACATTTATGAAAATAGTTTGAAGATAGGAATGACCATATATCTTTAGTATAGTATCTCACCACAATTAAAATGGATCCCCAATAATCTATGGTAGATTTCAACTATAAGTTTAAAAAAACCTAGGACAGGATCCTCATAATAATTAATCCCACCCTCATTTATGCTTTCTTGTACTACCTAGGACCCCTCATTTCTGATGTGGTAGTCATGATATATTCCATTGGGGGAAACACTCTACCATATGCTTATGAGGTTCCCATAAAGGCATAAAATTGTCTAATCTAATAAGTTAAGCTTATCCCAAGACCCCTACTACCTTTGTTCTTAGAGATTCAACCTTCTATGCCTATCATTGATCCCTTAATATCACCAAGAAATCATGATCAAGTAGATGTCAATCAAGTAGTGAGTTTGGGCAAGATTAAAGGTATGTTTGAGGCCCAAAAAAAAAAATATGACCTTGGGGAAGTAAGAAATTCTAACCCATAGACCCTTACAATCACCCTACCAAGCCCGCTATTAGTATTACCAATAAAATAGACCTCCATAATAGCCTAATAAACATGGTCAAGTGTAGATCACTTAGGCAAGGCCCTATAATAGCTATAACTCTAATTTTTTAGCACTTTTAGAGCACTAGTTCTAACTCAAAACAAATCTGCTCAAAAGGGTCAATGTCCTTCTCAATGGGGGAAGCCACATGATATTTTAATAGCTGTAAGTGGTGATGTTTGCCAAGATTATTTCATGTATTAGTGTAAATCTCCCCTAACACATGAAATTTAACCTCTTACACACTACAAATAATGTCCTCTTATGCCACATGGAGACACTCCCTTCATGACCCAAGTTGAAATTCCAAATCAACAAGGGAAAAGTAGAATAAAAACACCATATGAAACTACCTTTGTTAACTTCCAAGGAAAAGATCATTCTTTTGAAAAAGTGGTATCCAATCAAGGTGGAAACGTAGTCAAGGCAAACATTATAATTGTAACCCGTATAAAGGCTAAAATAAGGGTAGTTTGTGATGGTTTAGGACATGAAATGGTAATCTCTCCACCTTATAAAACACCTCAAGGGATTACTATTCAAGATGTAACTCCTAAGACATCATCAACTCCTCAAGTTCAAGATGGGAGAGGGATAAATCAAAGAGGTCCTTTCATATTTTAATTCATAAAAACTTGAAGTGGTGTTGCTTCTCCAAGGTTACACTCCAAGGTTTCCACCTCTTAAATTATACTTATAGATCATATGAAGAAGGCCCATGTTACTATCCCTATGTGGGACACCTTTTTCATTCTTGGACAAAAATATCTCCTTCAAGAAGAGATTTCTAAACTCCATGTCTTGGACAAGTAGGAAAAACATGTGCGTACATTCCTAACCAATTCTAATTAGCTTCATGAGTCTTAAACACCCAAGGTAGTAAAACATCCTCCCTTGTATCTCTATATCATCATGAGATATAGTGGGTATATCACTCCTATCATGCCTAAATCTATAGCAATTAAATTAGGGTTAAATCATGAACCTAATGCAAAAGGGGTTTTAAAATTATAAGGTCTCATACCAATATTTTTGGTGTCCTTAAATATCTAAAAATCATCTTCGTTGGTTCTCTTAATTGCACTATATCTCAAGATGTAGTAGTAGTTGACCTCCCTCCCTACTTTTCCTTATGATTTTCTAGGGATTTTACTACCAAAGTAGGAGGTTATCTCTCCTATGATTGGTCATATATGTTTTTTATGACCAGGCATGGGATAAAGGCCATCATAAGCTCTAAACCTATCTTTATGGTTCCACTTAGATCCATATATGCCTAACATATCACATGCTAATTGTACAATTTCGATAAGGATAAATAACCCAATGACCAAGAGTGCATTTAACCACTTGAAGGCATATCAAATTTTCTCCTTGATAAATGGGAAATATATAATCATGGATATGATCCATATAAAATAATTTAAGAGGAAATTTTAGGTGTGTATTATATGCATGAATAAGGGGTTGTCATACCAATTCTCACTAGCCCAAGTCAAGATTATGAAGGAGTATGAAACTTGTTATTTGTTGGATCTAGATACAAGAATCAAAGTGGGGTAGGTATTATGATTTTATCCCCTTCCAAGTAGAGGTATTTTTTTTCCTTGAGGCTTCAATTTAGTTGTACTTCTAATATAGTAGAGTATGAGGCCCTCATCCATAGGATGTAATCAGAAAGTAAGAGAGGCATCAAGCTCGTGTAATCCATAGGAGATAGCGAGTTAGTAGTAAGTCAGGTGAGATGTCAAATTGTATTCAATAATCCACTCTTGAAGGCATACAAACATAGGGCTTGGGACATCTTGGAGGACTATGAGGCTTTTGACATTCTTTCCATTCCTAAAGAGTCTAATCAACATTCAAACAGGTTAGCATCCACTGGAGCATAGTATGGCATACCAAGTGGAGTGAAAGACATATAATATAAGTCCCAAATCAAGGTGGTATGTATACCTTTATTCCCTAATAATGAGGTGATAAGGAAAGTGTTTTAAAATGACAAGTAAATTGCATGTTTCTTATAAAAAGAGGTAGAATTTTGCTCAATAAATGAAGGTAGAATGCAACATTAGTTTGTGCAATAGATTGTGTAATTGAGGAAAAATAAGTTACGTAAGGTTTTGGTGACATTATCAATCATATTAAATGAAGATTAAAAACTAAGTAAAGATGAGGTAAGTATATCCACTAAAGAGGAACACTATGAAAAAGTTGTCATATTAAAAAATAAGCCACTCAAACTAAGAAAATTAAACATCAAGGAGGGTAAGGAAGACTTAATAGCATTAGGCCACAAATTTGTAGACATTTTTCTTAGAAATATCATGACTTAAATGTATTTGACCCTAGTTTGGATTAGCATACCATAGATTTGATGGCAAGTGCTAAGCCTATGAGACAAAATCAAAGACTGATCAACCCTAAGATTGATATACTTATGAGGAAGGAGTTGAAAAATCTCATTAAATCCAACTGTTTCTATGCTAAATCTCTTTCTACATTCAAAAGATAGAGAAATGAGAAACTTAAAGAAAATAGATGAGGGTTTGTACATACCCAGATTGTAGACATGCGCACCAGAATTCAGGAGTTGTGAGAACTCCTCTTTGGTTGTGGAGGAATGACACCTAAAAGAGAAAGACACTAAACATGAAAAATGTTAGATGACAAAAGGGTCGACTACCAAGTAAGAGCTTGGTCCTAAAAGTGCAAAGGCTCCTTTGAGGATGTCAGTCCACTGTTAAAAATACAATGCTGATCAAAAACAGAAAGTAATAAATGATAAAAAATAGAAAGAAAGAACTTAAGGCCAATGCATACCTGTTTAGAAGCTATCTGCCTTTGCACAGTCACCGATGTTGGTGGTATTATCGACGTTGATTATACTATCGACGTCGGTAGGGGTCCTGGTCGAGGTTGGTCAGGGCAGTAGTCAAGGACGGGTCGGGCCAGGTTTTAGGACTGTGGACAGGTTCTATGGATGCGTAGAATGAACTATGGTCTTGTCTGAGGGTCAGGGAGGTCTGTTTAGAGGTCTGAGGGATTGCTTGGAGGTCTGAGGGACTTGTATTAGGTCTGAGGGACTGAGAATGTTGTCTGGGACTGGACTGAAAGGGTGACAAGGCAAAAGAAAGATGAACGGGAGATAGGGTCTGAGAAGGCTTTTCAGCCTCTTAGGGGAAGGATAGGGCAAGTGGTAGATAGTGGATAGGATAGGTAAATGAAATAAAATGAAACAATGAAATGAAACAATGAAACTACTTACCTCCTGCTTGTTGATTGAAGAATGAAGGAGCCTATTGTTGGAGCTGTGGAAGGCCTATTGCAAGAAGAAATGACTGATGTAGAGTGCATGTACCTGTTGCTATTACTGTACGAGGTGGAGAAAAAGGAGAATACGAATGCCAAAGAGTGTCCAAAGAGTTATGTTCGTGGGGGGGGGCAGAATGGTTGTAGAAAACTATTTTAAAGGGTGTCGATGCTGGCAAAACCACTGACATCAGCCAAATAATGATCGATGTCGACAAGGGCAGAATGGGCACAGAGGCTAAAATTAGCCTCTATCTATTCTTGCACACTGTCGGGTCAAGGGGCTTTGGGAAAATGATCGAGGAAGACATAAATGGATGTGGGAGGAAGGATAAAGGGGAGATTTGGGAAATAAAAGCTAGGAGAGAGGTGGGTAGATCCAACGAGGGGATCCAAGGTGGCAAGGGTGAGGTGGAAAGGGGCCAAATATTTAATTATTTTAATTTGATAAATGGAGGGGGCTAGGACAAGGGTTAGGATATGGGTCAATGGGGGACAAGGGAGGAGGATGAAAGATGACCAAGGTGCAGACACATTTTTGGTGTCTACATTTTCCCCTTTTTGTCTTGTTAGTTATTTTTGATGAACTACAAGACAAAAATAGGAGTTGGTTGCCCCAGGAATGGGATGAGATGTTCCCCCCTCAAAGTGAGAGTCAAGGGAAGGGAACCTAAGATCGAGTGTTGATTTGACAGAGAGATGGATAGAGAGAGGGTGAGTGTGAATGATGCAATAGTTGTGATTGTGTGTATACCACTTCACAGGATGGTCGAGTCAAATTATCTCAGGTCGAGGGTCGAGGAGTGCCAAAATTGAAATAACTGGGCCCCAGCTTTTGGTCGTAGTTGATCAGGGTATTCAACCTAAGCTGAAGCTCTAATGGTCATCATGTCCCAGGTATCTCAGGCTCAAGAAGTGCTCTTGGAAACATGAAAATGTCACAAGTAGTGGGGATCAATTGGCTTGCGATCCTATACTTGTGGGGGTCAAAAATATGGGTTGCACACAATTTTGCTAACCATTTGTGAGGTAGCAGACATGTAAAAACAACCAAGGCAACATTTGTCTTGGAAGCGGTCGCGGTCAGAGGAGATGGTCATGATCGCCAAGGTGGTTGATCGAAATGGGTTAAGATAGATGATTGGTCGAATGAATGGGCAGATGAAAGAATGTGGCCGAGCTAACATTAGAACACTGAGTGCTGCCTACATAGCCCCTATTGCAGGGCTTCAGGCCAATGTAGTTCTCCCAAAGAGGGAGGAAGAGGGTCAAAGTGATTGATTGGTTGTGGTCGAGGTCAAGTCATGGTTAGAAGAGGATAAGGTTTGTCCAGTATGTAGATGAACAAACAGGGGTGGTCGAGCTAACCCCAGAAGACAGTCATTTCATCTGAGTGCTACCTACATAGCCCTAGCTGTTAGGTGGGCCTCAGACCGATGTAGTTCAGACAAGGAGATAAAGTGGTCGATGATTGGTCTAGTCGTGAGAATGGTCTAGCACATCCATATGTCTGAGGGAACATGCTTGGAATGATGAGAAATAGTCAAGGTTTTTCACCCCTAGCACTTGCCCATATTAGGTGATGGACATATGCCAAAAATGAAATGACTCTTTTTATGGTTTAGTAAGTAATGGTTTATGTTGAACATAAATTGAGTGGTCTATAGTTTCCATGTGTATTGGTGTCCATAGAAACTAGTGTGAATAGGTTAAGGTGAGTGGTCGAAAAATAGGGTTGAGTTGATTTGATAAATGACAAGTGATTGAATGTGACCAAAGTGTAAAAGAAGTGAAAGGCATAATCACCCTTTCATTGACAAGGACCAGAATGACAACACAGATAGGGGTTGTTAGAACTAAGAGCCCCATTCATGCATTACGTTGTTGACCAGAGGTTGTGTTAGAGCGGTAATCGAATCACTTTGACATTAAAGTGAGCTCGAAGTCCCTTGAGTAGGTGTTAGGATAGGAGAATAGGGTAACCCATTTAAGAGAAGAGATAACATTGCCCCCTTTTTATAGGAGACCCTGAGACAACTATAAGCCAAGTCCATGACCCATTTTTTTTTGAGCAGACTGATCAATGCGGGAAGTCTATGAAGAGATGTCATTTTGCTTGGTGGTCAGTTGTTAAGCTGATCGATGTGGGAAGCTTCTAAGAAAGGTGCTCTTTGTAGCAAGAGTTAATCATAGCCATCCTTCAAGGGAGTGGTCTATATTTTTGCTTTATATATAAGGGCTTTTGAATAGCTATCCATCGAGGGAGCAGTCTATTAGCTACAACAATGATAGTATAGTTGTCCTTTAAGGGAACAGTCTACCTTTTGATTTTGATTTTGTGACCTTGGATATTTTGACATCTTAACTTTTTTTTTGGATAGAAATGTGAGTCATGGACAAGACTACAGAAGCTCAAGGGCTCCCTTTTATTAGGAAAAAGCATCCATACTTTATAAAAGGGTCATAGAGGATTTGTTAAGGGAAATAGGGTGAAAAGGGTTGAGGATTAAGAGGACATGGATTGCTCAAGGGATGAGCTCAAGTTAAATGTCAAGTGGACGAGTACTCGACTAACAATAGAATGGTCATAGATGCAATGCATTAAGAGGCTCAGGTTTTGGCCGTCCATCGAGAGAAGATAGACGATAAGTCCCTGACCCATACTTGTGCGTGATGATGAAAGGTCCGAGCCAATTAGGGGTGAGCTTGCCTCGTTTACTTCACTCCATATTGGTCACATGCTGATTCTCTTTGAGGATGAGGTCTCCGATGTTGAAATCTCATTCCCATAGATTTTTGTCATAGGCTCGCTTAATGCGATTTTGATAGGCATGGAGGTGATTGAGGGCAGCAAGATGATGCCCATCAAGTAGCTCAAGTTGAGCTAAGTGATCTTGATGAAAGTCATCATTAAAGAGAATGTCATGTAGGGAGATGTGGAGAGATAGGATTTGTACTTTGAGAGGTAGGACAGCCTCTGTTCTGTACATGAGAGAGAAAGGAGTAGCACCTGTAGAGGTTCGGATGCTAGTACGGTAGGCCCACAAAGCGAAGGGAATGTGAATGTGTCAATCCCTTCCTATGTCATTAACCACCTTCATGAGAATTTTAGTCAGAATTTTGTTGGAAGCCTCGGCCTGCCCATTTGCTTGTGGGTAGTAAGGTGAAGAGAAGCTGAGTTTAATGCCAAATGAGTCGCATAATTTTTGGACAGTCTTATTTTTGAAGGACTTGCCATTGTCGGTGATGATTTTTTGAGGAACACCAAAATGATAGATGATGTGGCTACTGATGAAGTCGATAATTTTGTCAGCTTTTGTGGAGATGAGAGGAATGGCTTCCACCCACTTGGTGAAATACTCAGTGGCAATGATGATGGATTGATGACGAAGAGACGAGTGAGGGTTAATCTCACCGATAAGATCTAAGCCCCACTGAGAAAAAGGCAAAAAATCTTGAGCGACTTGTAAGGCATGGATGGGGAGATGAAGCAAGTTAGAGTGCTACTGACACTTGATGTAATGCCGGACATAGTCACTATAGTCTTGATGAAGGGTGGGCCAATAATAGCCCAGGCAAAGGATGCGCTTGGAAATCGAGTTCCCACTGAAGTGTCTACCACAAATCCCATCATGGACTTGCTTAATGGCTTGAGAGGCTTTAGTGGAGGTGAGACAGTGGAGAAGGAGGCCGTTGAAGCCTTGCTTATAGAGAAGACCCCCTAGCATGGTATAGCGAGCCATACATTTGATGAAAGCTCACCACGCATTGCTAGAGAGATTGGGAGGAGTGATAGAAAGAGATAAATAGTCCACAAGTTGCTTATACCAATGATCTCGTGGATTAGAATTTATGGTGGTGACATGATTAATGTTAGGAGAAATGTATGAAGGAAATGGCACATGATGCACCGTGACAAAAAGTTTGGATGAAGATGATGAAGATGGAATATGCGAGGCAAGAGAAGCCATGGTGTCAACAAACTTGTTCGTGGATCGAGGAATAGTCTGCAAGAGGTAATGTTCAAAATATGCCAAAACAACATCAACACAATTTTTGTACCTTTACAAAATTTCATTTTTGCAGAGGTATGAACTATTGACTTGATTGACGATGAGCTGCGAGTTACTGAAGATATTGATAGACTTGATGCTGAGAGAAAGGGTGGTCTGAAGTCCCAAAATTAAGGCCTCATATTTGGCCATATTATTGGTACAATCAAAGTCAAGCTTGAAAGATAGAGGCATGGGCTCACCTTCGAGTGGGATGAGAATGACACCTGCACCCCCACTGAGTTGACATTTGGAGCCAGCAAAGAACATGGTCATTTGGTAGACGGTGTCATCAATGGAAAGCATGGTGATAGACTCATCAGGGAACTCACACTATGAAGGTTAATTGTTGGGAAGAGGGGCATCTGCCAGTTGGTTAGCGATGGTTTGCCCCTTGATAGATTTCTACTAGATGAATTTGAGGTTGAACTCAGCAAGTAGCATGAGCCATCAAGCCATACGTTGATTATGATATGGCTTGCAATGCATATACTTGAGAGGGTCAGTGTGAGTGATGAAGAAGGTTTTGTGGTTAAGAAGATAATGGTAGAGCTTGGTAGTGGTAACGACTAATGCCAAATAGAGTTTCTTGATATGGGTGTACTGAGTTTCATAGTCGACCAGTGTTCAGCTGATATAGTAAACCGCTTGCTCACGGTGGTGCTCGTCTTGGTGCGCAATCATGGCACCTAACGAATGGTTGGTGGCAGAAATATAAAGGTAGAAGGGGTGGTCATCTTTAGGTGGAATGAGGACTGGTGGAGAGACTAGATAGCATTTAAGGGCTTCAAAAGCCTCTTGACAGTCCTTATCCCATTTAAAGGTGATGTCCTTCTTAAGGAGGTGATGAAAAGGTTGGCAGCAGTCAAAAAGTTGCAAGATGAAATGGTGAATGGACTAGAGCTTCCCTTGTAGACTACAAAGCTGCTTGAGATTGGTCGGGGGTGGCATCTTGAGGATAGCATGGATCTTGGCGGGATCTATCTCGATGCCATGAAAAGAAATGATGAAGCCTAGGAGCTTACCAGAGAGGACCCCAAAGACACATTTCTTAGGGTTAAGGCAGACATTGTATTGAAGAAGGTGAGAGAAGATGATCTTGAGAATGGTTAGATGGTCACAGTGAAACTTGGACTTATCGAGCAGGTCATCCACATAGTCCTCCATGATTTTGTGGAGATCATGGAAAATGTAGGTCATGGCGCGCTGATATGTGGTACCAGCATTCTTCAAGCCGAAAGGCATGACCCGATAGCAAAAAGTCCCCCATGGGGTGATAAAGGTGGTCTTGTGCTGATCTTCTGGTGGAGTCAGGATCTGATTGTATCCTGAAAACCCATCCATGAGAGATAGCATTTCATGGCCGGCTATGAGATCAACAAGTTGGTCAATGTTAGGAAGAGGAAAGTCATCCTTTGGATAGGCTAGGTTGAGGTCATGATAGTCCATGCAGATCCAGATCCCCCAGTCGCTTTGGTGACTGGGATGATGTTAGAGACCCACTGTGGATAATCGATGGGCTAGATGAAAGAGACAGAAAGAAGGCACTTAAGTTCCTCTTTGACAAGGAGTGCAATGCGAGGATGCATCTTTCAAAGCTTTTGCTGAATAGGCTTAGCCTTTGGTTTGGTGACAATGTTATGAGTAGCAATGGTGGGGTCAATGCCAGGCATGTCACTGTAAGTCCAGGCAAAGGCCTTGCTATGGTCAGAGAGAAACTGGGTATAGTCAAGCTGCTCCTGAGCATCTAAAGATTGGCCAATCTTCAAGATGTGAGGAACATTAGAAGAAGGGAGGTTGATGTCAATGGTTGATTCATTTAACATAACCTAGGTCTTAGAAGGGAGGGAGTGCTAGATGAAAGAGTCGTCGGTGCCCATGTAGGAAAGGATGGCATCGTCATCAATGCAGTGGACAGTGTGAATGGTCACTGACTCATCCTCTATCATGCTGGGATAAATGAGAGGGAAGGACTTGGACACCCCATTTAGTTGATAGGTTAGGGGTTCCAGGCGGATGGTGTTTATGGAAAAAAAACTAGGAGGGATGGAAACCACTGACTCCATAGGTGAAGGAGGAGGAATGGGTGAGCCTGGAGGAGATTGGTCAATGGGTGGCTCAGGACAAAGGTCTAAAGGGGCCTGAGTGGGGTCATGATATCCTAGGCCATACCATTTCTTAGCATCATCATCATTGAAAGGCTCAATAGGTTGATGGGAGCCTTGCTCATAGCATTTGAAACCAAAACCCTTCCATGCGCACTTGTAAAGATAAGTGTGTGCAAAGGTGGGGTTGCCAAGAAATGAGAAGTCTGATGTGAATGGTTGGGGTGAAGAGAGAGGGTTGCCATCAATAGGAGCTTGATTGAGCCCCCCATAGACAAGATTGGTGTGGAGGTGAGGAGGACCATAAGGCACGACCATCCAGATCTGATGGTCGTAACTGGGGCTATGGTGAAGTCGTCCATACTCTTGTGGAGTTTGGAACATGTCTAAGGCCAACAAGTGATATTCCCCCAGTGAAAGTCATTAGAAGATGTCTTCCATGGGGTCTTTGGTTGTTTCTTGTAGAGGAGGGGTAAGGGTGACCGCCAGTTGTGAACTAGTCAAAGCTTCCACAGATGGAGGCAGTGTCGAGGTTGATGGCTTAATAGGAATGAGGACGTCATTTGGATGGTAGGTTGTGTTACAAGTTTTGAAGGGTGATGGGTCAGCGGGAATGGTGTGGACTTGCCCGTTGTGCTCAAATTTCACACAATGGTGTAGGGTGGAAGGGACACAGGCCATGGCCCTGATCCAGGGTCAGCCCAGCAACATGTTGTATTGAAACTCTCCTTCAATGATATAGAAGAGCTCTGAGACTGTGCGTGGACCAACGCAAATGTGAAGAATGACTGTGCCAATGGTCGTGGCAGTGGTGTCACTGAAGGAGCGTAAGATTGTGTCAATTTTGGAGACACAATTCTTGGGAAGAGCAAACTGATCAAAGGCATGGGTGGAGATAATGTTGATGCTAGCACCTCCATCGATCATAATGCGTTTAATGTGTGTCTAATCAACATAGGCAGTGATGAAGAGGGCAGCATCCTGATCTTCTGTGTTGGATGTGGGAATCTCAGAATCACTGAATGTGATGGAGGCAATAGGAGATAAAGAATGGATGAGGGTAGCGAGTGGTTGGGGGTCCTCGAGTTGGACCTCCGCTACCTGCAAGGCTCTGATGAGGGCTTGACGATGCTGAGGTGAGGTTTGGATGAGGTCATAGAGGGACATCTTCACGGGCGTCTGGTGAAGCTATTTCAACATGGAGTCATGAATCGGCCTAGAAGAGGAAGAAAAATAAGGCTGAGATGCACCAAGGATAGAAATTTTAGGCTTCGGTGCTAGAGGTGGCTTGACGAAAGGGTAGGTCTAAGGAATGGTAGCTTTTTCTTTTGCCTTGTCCTTTTGTGACCTAGTGGTTATGTGGATAGCATTGATTTCAAAGATAGGAGGTGAAGAAGGGGTCATGGCCTGCTGGTGAGATGTTGATGTGGTTGAAGAGGTTGGATGGGAAGGTATTGAGGGTCGGTCAAGAGTGTCCTCAAGGAGAAGAGTGCCCTTCTCCATATAGCGGTGAATGATGGCCTTGAGGGCACAGTAAGTCTCGGTATCGTGTCCTGGTGTATGATGGTATAAGCAAATCTTCATGTCGTCAAACCAGGAGGGCTTGGATCCGAGAGGTTGGAAAGGCCAGATGGGTGGAAGGGTTATGATGGAAGTCTACAAGAGTCGGTGCAATATCAACAAGTATGAGCCCACTAAAGGGTCCTGCTAGTTGATATGTGCAAGGTAGGTGACTTTTGCTTAGGTGAAGCTGGAGGAGGTTTCCGTACCACCTTGTGGGTTGATGGTGCGGTGACAGGCATAGACGGCACTTTCTTCATGAGAGGTACAACATTTTTAGGAGAGGGTAGGTTGGAGGTAGGTAAAAGAAGCAAAGGAAGCAACTGGTTTTTATTAGAGGTCAGAGTGGGAAGGGCTCTGGTCAGGGTTGAAGGATGGGGGCCCAAAATGGAAGGTAATGGTGACGGGGGAGGAGGCATTCGTTTATGTGGTCTGGCAATCTTCTTCGACTTGATTGGAAGACTACTATTGGTCAAGGTTTGGTCTAAGTCCACCTTCACTTACAGGTGAGTGAGGGTAGAGATAGAGCGAATGCCAAATGACTTGATAGGTTTAGATGGGGTAGATGTGGGTTTTGGTTTTGATGGGGTCGATTGAGGTTTAGAAGAGGGAGTCTGGTCTTTGTTGAGAGTCTAAGGAGATTCTACCTTGGGAGGATTGGTAGCATGAGACGAGAGGGCATGAGCATGCTGAAGAGCTTTAAGACGCTCCCACAATACCTGATGCATCACTTTCCTTGAAGGGAGAAGTCTAATTTTCTCCACTAATCAGGAAAATGGCTGAGAAGATGTTGGATGAGATTTGGGTTCTTGAGAAGATGTTGACAGTTGTGGGGCTGAAGACGAGATGGGGGTAGCAGTCTTAGTCCCAAGGCATGGTGAAGTCGTGATAGGTTCATCCTTGAATGGAGACAAAGGAGAGGCAGGTTCTTCCTTGGGTGGAGAAGAAACCAGAAAATGAGGCTCCTCAAGTGGGTAAAGGGCAGGGATGATGGTGCCCTCCACTTGTGGTTGAGGAGTAGGAAGGGTTAGGTCCTCCATAGGTAGAAAGAAGGAGGATGGTGAGACCGGTGATGCTGGTAAGGTCGAAGCGTCCTCCAAAATGAGAGAGGTTGACAGAGAACTAACTACGAAAGGAGGCTCATCCACATGTGATGGACTGATAGATGGACTCACCTCTTGAGGTTGGTTAGGGATGAAGGGCGAGACCGTATTGACTATTTGAATGTTGTGTTCATGAGTGTCGTCAATCAAGGTCTGGACATTGTTTTGAGTTGGGGGATGATTGGGGAATGGTTGCTTGAAGATATCGATGCCCTGATTAGGGGATGCATTGGGATTGTCTAGGGTGAGGTCACCCTTTTCAAGCATGTCTTGGATTATGTTTTTAAGGGTTTTATAGTTTCTCGTGTCATGCCCTTTAACACGGTGGTAGTTGCAGAAGTCATTTTCCCTATACCATGTAGGGATGGCGTGTGAGGGATCAAATTGTGGAGGTGGTCAGATCTCGGGGAGATTGAGAACCCCCTGTTTAACAAGTTTTTCTAGCACAGACGCATATGATTCTCTGAGAGGAGTATACTGTCATTATATGTACCTCTACTGGAATTGGCTGGTGGCACTCTGAGATGTGGATGGCTCAGGCCAATTAGTTGAAGGCAAAGAAGATGAAGGTCTAACAACCACAACATTAGCTGAAGCTTTAGACATAGGATTGGATGATGAAGGTTTAGAAGAAAAGGATTCATTGGTCCTAGAGCTAGGATTATTACTTCACAACTTGACTTTATTCTCCTTGATGGCACACAATTCAAGCTTACGGGCCATCATGAAGGCTTTGTCGAAGGTGCGAAAGGTCTGAACCCTCAAGGTGGAAGAAATATGTTTGGCGCAGGCTTGGGAGAAAAGTTCAATAAGTTCAGGCTGGGGTAAGGAAAAGGAGAATTGATTGACGAGGCCTCTCTAGCGAGCAACGAAGTCAGCTATGGATTCATCCTCGAATTGGCAGATAGAATAGAGGTCTGTGATCGAGACCTTATTGGTGATGTTGATGGAGAAGTGATCAAGAAAGAGCTGGGCCAACTGTGTGAATGTGAAGAGGGAATGGCTGGCAAGGGAGCTATACCAATCAAGTACAGCACCAGAGAGGGACATAGGAAATGTGCATAAAAGCAATGCATCGTCATGGGCAATAAGGTAATAGGCATGTCTAAATGCTCGTAAGTGTTGTGGGTCTTCCTTGCTTTGAAAATGAGAAAACATAGGAAGTTCCCACTGGTTGGGATATGGCCTGATCGGGATAGAAGGATGAATGGGCTCATTGCAAATTTGCTCATATGAGAGAGAATTACGTGAGCTATAAACGGACGTCTCTAGGCTAGACATCTTGTCCATCAGCATTTTGATGATATCTGCTAATGGATTGGTGGGTGGAGTGCCCCCTAGGTTGTAGGACGCTTGGAAGAGGCTAGAGGAGGCATACGATGTAGTTGGTTGTGCCTGTAAGGGTGCAATGTAGGGATAACTAGTCATAGGGATAGAAGATAAGACTAAGGGTGGTTGGGTGGAAGGCATAGCTAGGCTCGATGTTGACACGAGAGGTTGGATTGTGGTAACAGGGGCCAATGGATAGGTAGCCACCCTAGTGTTGATAGGGGCCAGGGTAGGCAAAATAGATACAACCAGATTTTAGAAAGGAGTGGAGAGCGATTGAGTGGGCTGAGGTTGATAGGGGCCAAAACCCTAGTGGAAGTGGGCCCCAAGATGGAAGGAGAGGCCACACTTAGAAGGTTAGTCGAAGGTTGGTCATTGGTCGAGGTGATAGCTTGGGTGTCTAAAGGTTGAACTACGGATGCTATCGATATGGCCGTAGTCGCAACAAGAGAGGTCGACATTCCATAAATTAGATTGCCCAAGGAATCTCACGTTTGGCTATGTGCGAGATAGTGCTATAAGGCTTTGATGTTGAGGTCCAAGAATCATGGAAAATCTTGGTCCCCTTCTGGGACAATAGGAGTCTGGGGTGGGGTTGAGTGAGTAGGAGTTCTTTCAGTCTCTGAGTGGAACTCCATTATAGGACTGGTTATGGATGGAGTAGACAGAAGTGGTTGATGCCTTGTGTGGTTGACTAGAGCCTTGGCTTGACTACAGGTCAAAACCATTCAAGGCAAGAAAGGTCATCCTCACAAGCTCAAACAAGCAGATAAGAATAGAAAAGATGAAGAGCACAAGTAAATCCTAAGCGTTAAATCCCTAGAAATTTATTAGGATCATGGTGGCTTATGCCTTAGAAATGTGTGTAGGAAGATTGGCTTTTGAGTCAAGTCCTAGAAGAGGTAGTCTATGGATGGTTTCAGGTTATGTTTAGGTGCTCAATAAGTCTGGGTTAGGTTTTGTACATGGCCTGGTGCTAAGGAGCAAGCTCCCCTCACTTCACGAGCCTAGTGATAAGGTGGTCTTGCTTAGCCAAAATATACTTTCCCTAGAGATTAGACTCTACCAGAGAATAGAGTGGGCTTTCCCCTGGTGATGAAATCTAAGTAGGATCATTGGGACGGGTAAGGTATCCGCTGGGGGATGAAATCCCAATCGGGCCTTGTCTCAAGTAAGTTTGATGTTTAGATTTAGTGCAAGTGGTTTAGGTTGTGTAACATCAAGTGATCTACGATTAATTCAATATGTGTTTTGTTAATTACTAAGTGTGGACTAAGAAATGCAAGCACAAGCAAAAATGGAATGCAAAGTGTTTTAAGCCCCAAGTCGAAATGTTAAGTTCGGATGAAAAACAAGTTGAGAAAGGGTTGAAGGATATGATTTTTGACTAGTCTAGAAATGCAAGAAAAAAAAAGAAAAATTCTTTTTATTCCTGCTTATGATGTCATTTTAGAAAAGAAGAAAGAGGTGAAAAGGGAGGATCCTAATGCACCTTGTATGAAAAGAAGGAAAGAAACCCAAGGAAGACCCTAGGGTCCCACCGGGTGTGCCAGAATGTTTCTACGCTAAATCGCTTTCTACATTCAAAAGATAGAGAAATGAGAAACTTAAAGAAAATAGATGAGGGTTTGTACGTACCCAGATTGTAGACGTGCACACTAGAATTCAGACATTGTTAGAACTCCTCTTTGGTTGTGGAGGAATGACACTTGAAAGAGAAAGACACTAAACATGAAAAATGTTAGATGACAAAAGGGTGGACTGCCAAGCAAGAGCTTGGTCCTAGAAGTGTAAAGGCTCCTTGGAGGATGTCAGTCCACTGGTAAAAATAGAATGTTGATCAAAAATAGAGAGTAATAAATGATGGAAAATAGAAAGAAAGAACTTAAGGCAAATTCATACCTGTTTAGAAGCTATATGCCTTTGCATAATCACCGACATCGATGGTATTACTAGCATCGATCAGAAAGGTCACTGACATCGGTTATACTGCCAACGTTAGTAGGGGTCCTGGCTAAGGTCAGTCGGGGCAGTAGTCAAGGACGGGTCGGGCCAGGTTTCAGGACTATGGACAGGTTCTATGGATGCACAAAATGAATTGTGGTCTTGTCTAAGGGTCAGGGAGGTCTATTTAGAGGTCTGAGGGATTGCTTGGAGGTTTGAGGGACTTGGCTTGGGTCTGAGGGACTGAGAATGTTGTCTAGGACTGGACTAAAAGGGTGACAAGGCAAAAGGAAGATGAACGGGAGACATGGTCTGAGAAGGCTTTTCAGCCTCTCAAGGGAAAGACAGGGCAAGTGGTAGACAGTGGATAGGATAGGTAAATGAAATCAATTGAAACAATGAAATGAAACAATGAAACTGCTTACCTCCTGCTTGTTGATTGAAGAATGAAGGAGCCTATTGTTGGAGCTGTGGAAGGCCTGTTGCAAGAAGAAATGACTGATGTAGAGTGCCTGTACCTGCTGTTGTTGTTGTACGAGGTGGAGAAAAAGGAGAATATGAATGCTAAAGAGTGTCCAAAGAGTTTTGTTCATGGGGGGGCAAAATGGTTGCAAAAAACTATTTTGAAGGGTGCCGATGCCGGCAGAACCACCGATGTCAGCCAAATAATGACCGACATCGGCGAGGGCAAAATGGGCACAGAGGCTAAAATTAGCCTCTGTCCGTTCTTGCATGCTGTTGGGTCAAGGGGCTGTGGGAAAATGGTTGAGGAAGACATAAATGGATGCAGGAGGAAGGATAAAGGGGAGATTTGGGCAATAAAAGCTAGGAGAGAGGTGGGGGGATCCAAGGTGGCAAGGGTGAGGTGGAAAGGGGCCAAATATTTAATTATTTTAATTTGATAAATGGAGGGGGCTAGGACAAGGGTTAGGATATGGTTCAACGGGGGATAAGGGGGGAGGACGAAAGATGACCAAGGTGCAGACACATTTTCGGTGTCTACACCAACATCATATTTCCCATAAAACACTCTTCATGGGGTGGAAAATATTGTGGTTGTAAGGAATAAGAATGTGGATATAAGGTTGTGTGTGATCTTTAGAGATCTCAACAAGGTGTCACTATTTGATGACTACCCTCTACTATCTATGGATGAAATTCTACAAAGAGTTGCATGTTAACAAAGGTTATCCTTTTTTGATGGATATTCACATTATAGTAAGGTGTTAGTGAGGGAGGAATATTAACACAAGACTACCTTCAAAAGTAAGTGGGGAAAGTATGCCTACAAGAAGATGCCCTTTAGACTATTTAATGCAAGATCTACCTTTTAAAGGGTAATGGATGTATCCATACAAGGGATCATAAATGAGATGGTGCTCATCTACCATGATAACATCACTATATTATCCAAGGACCACAAGGATCATTTGACACATTTTATATTAGTCTTTGATAGGTGCAAGCAGTTTAGTGTCTCTTTGAACCATAAAAAAATGTATCTTTGTAGTCCATGAGGGTAGACTTCGAGGGCATGTTTTGTCAAAATATGGCCTCTCTATTGACCCTAAAAGGATAGATTCAATCCTTTCCTTATCACTGCCCAAACATAGAAAAGGGTTGTAGAGTTTCTTGGGAAAAATACAATTTCATTAGAAGATTCATACCCAAATTTGTAGAATTGGTGAGGACTCTAACTCAAATGCTCAAGAAACACAAAGAGTTATTATTGTATTGGTCTAGTAGGGGTTTTTTGAAAGAAATCATAAGCATAGGATAACTAATTTTATGCTCAAATTTTAATCACCCATATGCAATGGTATAAAATCACATAAGGCAAATGACATATGTTCTCACTAGAATCACAACTAAGAAGGAACCAAGGCCCATATTGGGCTAGTTGTTCCGTGAAATGAGGCTTCACTAGGGGGCTTAATCAATACAATATTAAATTATCTGAGGTTTATATCCATTGGTAGAATCCTATCTTAGGGTGAGCTCAAGGTCATATAGGTGTTGAGTGGGTCGTAAGACTAATTGGAATCAAGTTATCTTCCATATTTAATATATGTATATTAAGTAATGGTTGGGTTCATAGGTGTAGATATATACCCATTTTGGATATAGAATGATGATGATGTTAGGAAAATACAAAGACTCCATTAAAATGTAAAATTAGTGAGATACATGAACTTAGGTCAACATAATTAACCAAAAATGTGACAAAACACAAACACTTACTATAGACACCAAAAAACCACCCCTTGACTAGTTTTTGATGTTTCCTATACTTGGATCCTATTCTCAACCTATATTAGCTAAACATTACCTAGTTAACCTAATAAAACACCTAGGCACCTTTATTTAATAAACACATTAAACATATTTTTTAAGACCCATTTCACCCCTTTTACACTCAAGGGTTGACCATTGATGGTTAGCCTAACCATCAATAGTTGGCCTAACCATCGATGGTTAGGTCTTCACCCCTGCAAAATAAAAAATCATCCAGCTATAAGATAGGCATGCATGGATAAAATAAAAACTTTCCCATACACACCTCATAGATTTCTTTCCCTTTGAATTGGCATCTCTATCCTCACTCAACTTGTCAAATTTCTCTCTACTCATTTAGCAAGTTTGTGATATAAATATAAGCATCTTAGAGGAGTTAAGGATCTCAAAACATGTATCTAAGCTCTCTTATTTTTTTTGTGTAGGTACTTAGCATCATAAAACTCTATCTATATGACCTTTAAAGGTTTAATTACAATTATGCCACCCAAATTTATTTAGGTTTTCAACTATCATTCACTTGGCATCATATAGGTACCCTATTTTTATTTTTAGTGTTTTCTTGCATTATAAAATTTTCTTACCTTGTTCTCCTCACCTACACACCACCCCTCACCATAACTATCCATATTCTAACTCCTACCCATCAATTATTTTATCTTTAGTTCCATCTTAATTTTTAAAAACTTCCATTGGTAAGTGTTTCCATTTATAGGAACCATCACCGATTACCTCATCTATCACTCATTCCTTGACCATCACCGGTTAGACCCAACCATCACCGGTCACACCCAACCACCAATGGTTACTATTAGAGAAAAATAATAAATTGTTTTCTTTTCCCCATTTCATCCAAAAAAACCCTTATTTCTATTTATAACCTATCTACAAACCCTACCTAGACCCTCTAAACCTAATCTCGGTACACTTGTGCATGGTATTGACCCATCGTGTTATATATTCTATGAAATGGGTAAATTATTTATTTTCTTACATATTTACTTTCTTATCATTTAAATCTAAGTATATTTCATTATATCATTTTTGAATTAATTGTCTTTAAAATGGATTGATAACCCTCTAGAAAGCCTTGTGATTCTTAGATCTAGCATATGCTAGGCAATCCACTCAACCTATCATCTACCAAATCCTATTATATTTTTATTTTGATGTATAGGTTATCCTCCCTAGCTAAAAAGGAGTTCCCACATTCATTTAGATCAACACATGCATTATATAAGGTATTCATCCACACACCTTAATAGTCACTTTATTTGATATACTTTCAAAACTAAAAAATGAAGAAAATAAATCAAAACATTTTGGCACCCCCAGTTGGACCTAGTTCCCTTTCTTCCCTAATTTTCTACTCATCGAATGAAATCATTTATTTTGGGGCTTAAAATTTAACCATTTGCATTCATCGATTACTTGATGATTTTAGTTCATCTAGTAACTTAGGATGCAAAGTAATCATATCATAGCATTCACACTTGTTATCACATATAAAACCTAACCACAAAATAATTTACACATCTAAATAATACTGAAGACAAGGAATGACTAGGATTTAATCACCTGAAAACAACCTTACCCCCTCATAGCTATCCCACTTGGGTTTCACCACCAAGGGGTGAACTAATATAGCTCTCTGGTTGAGTATAAACTCTGGATTTACTATATCTTATCTAACCATCTAACACCCTTATCGATGCAAGATCATGAAGTGAGGGGGTAGGCCCAAATACCAAGCCATGTACTAAAGTTCAACATATATCTTCCTTTTGAGTGCCTAAACTTCAAACCATCCATAGACTTCCTTTTTACTACCCATTTTTCAAGACAACCTCCCTTATCACACTCTTTAAGGCATAAGCCAAAACTGATTTAAAAGTAATCCTAAGGTTAAAACACACTTCTTAGTATATGTATTGATTTATTTAAAATTATTTTGGGTTTGATCTCAATTTGAGGTGTGAGTGTCATAATAACATTTCCTATTTTATCATATGGTTTTAACCAGACAAAAATTGATAAATCAAAATAACCAACCACCACCTTCCTCTTCATCCATGGATTATACCTCAGATGTTGATAAATATCTTGATGCTTCACCTCACCATTCTCCTCCACCACCTTATCTTTCTAGAATCCCAATCATATCCAAAGGAAATCTAGACATTATTGCCTTTCTTGACAATAATCCAGTTCCTTTACAACACTACCTCAACACCTTGGGCCACCATGCCCCCTCTACTTTGTTTCCTTCTTTTGATCCTTCTCTTGGCATGCCATCCCACCTTATGGTATGTACCACTTCAACCCAACCATTGACTTGGGCCTCTTCCAACACCCCATTTGCCCAAACACAAACCAACCAAACACCTCTTATCACACCCCATGTGGGTTCAACCTTGCCGTTAGTCAACTATGCCCTATCTACCATGGAATTATCCTCCACTCTAGAATTTTATCTTCCCTTTGGTTTCAACTAATCCATTGGACATAGTTTCACTTAAAAACTTAGTGGTCTCCATACCTCAAAACCTTCCCCCAATTAGCACTAAGGTCACTAACTAACCTCAACCTACCGAACTTCCTTTTACCTCCACCATACCAACCACATCCATTTATCAATAGGTGCCTCTAATAACTTACCAATATGTCCCTAACCCATAATGGTACATACCACCCTTCACCCAACCTTTAATACCAATTTGTTCTTATGTGGTACCATCTAAACCCCTTGCCAACACCTATCAATATGTGGCTTCTTCAGCACCATCTACTACATATTCGTACATAGTCACAAGCTAACCTCAATAGAATGTGCCCATCAATTATACAACTTCTCAACCTCAACCTAATCTAATCAAAATGCTAATGGGAAAAACTACTAGTTTGGAGTCATCCATCTCCACCTCAACTAATCTTTTGTCCTATGACCAACTTTTTAATGGTCTTATCCACCCCTCTATTCCCATTCATGCTTACCCTTCTCAATGTGATTTCCAATTTTTTTTAAATTCCAAGGTAAGCAGGATCCTTAGTAGCACCTAAGAGTGTTCTATCATGCTTTCTACTTGATTTCTTATGATGATGCTCTCCTCTTTTGAACCTTTCCCATGTCATTATCCATGTATACCTTTGATTAGTATAGTTCCCTTCCCACTCATTCTATCTTTTCTTTATCTTAATTGACACAAACCTTTTTGGAACTCTTTTTTGTAAACACATCTAAAATGGTTTCCATTACCAACCTATACTCCATCAAATAATTTGAAGATGAATCCATTATTGATTTTATTACCAGATAGACGAGCATAAATAATCAACTCACCTTCTCATTACCCTAACCTAAATTAATCAAATCATTATCTTAGGGGTGTGCTAAACACATTGCTCCAACTCTCTAGGTCCAAACTGTTAGGACCTTTGACGAAGGATTTACCATGGCATATGAATTAAAAAATTGTGATATTGATGAATGGAAGTTAAAGCTTTAGAATAAATATTCTAGTTTCAAATCCACTGAACCATCCTCTAGCAAAACCATGAACCCAAAAAATTCAAAATCAAAAGCATTAGCACACTCGGTTGTTCTCAAAATCACACTACTTCTAACCATCAACCAAACACCTTTAACCAATAATTCTTCCAATAACCAAAACCATACCCAAAATTGGGCTCCTTAAAAACCATTTACCCTATTTAGGGAATCCTATGCATTAGTTTTGGATAAACTACTCAAATCCAATATAATCCAACTTCCACCCATGAAACCCCCTCAATAATTATATACTTCTCATCCCCTTCTCAGGTGGTACAATGAGAATGATTATTGTGATTATCATCAGGTCATTAGACATGATACTGATAAATGCAATATCTTTAAAAGTATTGTCTAAGACCTAATTGATAGATGGGAGCTTGTGTTTGATAACCCAAACACTCCTTTCAATCAATCCCTTGATATTTTCAAAAAACCTTTCCCAAATCATTCACCTTCAACCCAACATCATGAAAACAAGCTCAAGTCTTCCAATTCACATGAGGCACATGTAAATAATGTCATCAATAATGTGTGCACTACTGAAGAGGTCATCACCTCTATCACCCAAATAAAGGAAGCCAACCCACCATCCATTCCTTTAAAAAACCTAATGGAGGAATAACTAACCCTTCCTCTTTCTCAAAGGAAACCACCATTCCATCTACTCCTCCTATGGTATAAATAACTAAGGAGATAACCATTCCATTGAAAATTTCATCCACTCCTCTAATCCAAGTAAAAAAACCACCTACTTCTTTAGATAACCAAACCAAGGAAGGAGCTATACCAAATCTTCCACTTAAAACCACTACCTCTACCTCTCCTATTATAGAACCATCTATACCTCCCTTAAAAATTATTTCTTAAGAGTCAATATCCTCATCTATGCTCATCTATCCAATCATCATCTTTCAAACCTTTCACCAAAGATATCAACATTTAAACCAATCATTATTCCCCAAAGGAATTATAATTTGAAACTAATGATCAGGAAACAAGACCCATTTATAAACCCTTTTCCTAGCTAGTTTAAAGTTTGGAATTTACCTCCCAACCTAACTTTGACAGAGCCACCTTTTGGCATTAGCTTTGACTCCCATATCTAAATAAAACTAAACCTTATACTTCACTTGAGTCTACTCTCAAGCCTATTGTTACAATCCCACCAACTACCCCTCCTAAAGTCATCAAGGAACTATCTTAATTACCCCCACCTAAAATTGTCAAGTCACCCTATGCCTCTTTTATCAATACAATCAAAAACATAGGGTTCCTTCCCATGCCTAATCCTACTCACCTTCCTTTGATATTGGACTTAACCACATCAACCCAACCAAAGTTGAATCCAATTAAGTCTATTAAGAAGGTAGGATTTCTTAGACCATAACCTCGAAGAAGGACCATACCAACTCCTTCACCTTTACCCTAAATTTTGGGACCACATCCTTCTACCATTCCCATTACCTACTCTTATTCAAGAAACCATATCCCCTTTCTCCACCTATAATAACCCAATCTTCTAGTTAATCATCATTCCTTACCAATGTTTCTCCATCTACTTTCCCATCCATTAAACCCTTTTCATATAGACCTCTAATCTCTAAACCAACTATAACTAAACCAATTTTTTCTAAAACACCTACTAAACTCACTTGACCAACCACACTTCAAAAAAAAAATATTTACCCCACAAGATACCTACACCCAAAGTCTAAACTACACCACCTCCAAGATTTTTATCAAATCTTATACAACCATTTTACAAATACTATTGCAAGCCTCTACCATTAGCTTACCACCAATCAAGCCTTTGACCCCAGTCGCCAAAAGCCATCTTACTTCAATGATAATTTGATTTATCTTTATCATTAGACCCCTAGACATGATATGAAAAATTGTAAAGCTCTCTAATCAATTGTTCATGGACTTTTAGAGGAAGATGATCTATTAGATAAACATTCTTTAATCCCCTTGCATCTTTTTCCACCTATCTATTCTACCTATCAATCATCTACTTATCTACTCATGCCAAGGAGAGAAGCAGAGGAATTGAAGCAAGCAAGCAGTCCCCTTATCCATACCATTCATATAGTGACTCAGTCTCTATCCAAATAAAAGGATAAGGGTAAAGCCACCTAGTAAAATGAAAAAAGGAAAGGATAAGGAAACCATTCCATGGTCCTACCATTTAACTACTCAACCAACCAACCAAACCCAAACAATTACACCTTCATCTTCACCTTTACCATCATAACCATCCAAGCCAAAAGTCTCCATTTTAGGATCTCCTTCTTCCAACACATCTCGGTTAATATAACAGTTGGTGTTAAAACAAATTCATAGAACACTAATCAAATTATGTCTTTGTGACATAATTAGCACCTCGCCCCAACACTGTAAAGCCTTAATCAAAACACTGCATTTTATAGATGTTCAACCAGATGATCCTGAACCTCTTACATCTTTGACTAGAACCATCCAACATGTTGTCATGGTCACCTTTCAAGAATAAAAAGTTTCACCATATCATCATGAAGACCTTAATCCCCATATTTTTATCACCACATCCATTAATAAGACATGTGTCAAAAGAGTTATGATTGATGGTGGAGAAATTATTAATATCATCTCCTCCATGCTTATGATCAAATCCAACTACCTAAAAACATCGTGTCAGAAAAGCTCAGTAGTTCTTTGATCATTCAATGATACCTTGGATACCACTTTGGGAATAGTTTTTCTCCACATCCATTTGGGGCCTTGGACTATTCCTAAACTGTTTTATGTCATGAAGGGTGAATTTCAATGTAATGTGTTACTCATTTTTGCTTGGATCCATACTATCAGTTGCATCCCTTTTACCCTTCACCAATGTGTGAAGTTTGAACACAAGGGAGAAGTCATTGCAATAAAATCCAATATGAGTCCTTTTACTTCTTGTAATATTACACATTAGCCCAATGATGTTCTCATTCCACCTTCACCTTCTTCACAACCAACCTCTATCTAAACTTCCACATCAACCCAACCTGCCAACACTTATATCTTCAACAATGATCTAGATTCTACTAGTTAAACCATACCTTAATCTCAAATTCTAGTTGAAGACCCCTTTCAATCCACATTTGAGTGTCTCACATTAAGGGAATATCAAATTTTAGCTTTGGATGCTTTCCCTTCTCTAGATAAATTTGGGAATCTCCAAAATGATCCATCTTATGATCCTAATATCAGTATCCTCATCCCCTTAAGCCTTATAAAAAATAAAACATATTTTTTCTATGGAGGACTTGATAAATCACTCATTGCTCCCACCACCATGTCATATATCTAGCCATTCACTTCTAACTTTTCTTATCTTAGCAACCTAGCCTTTGTTCAAACACACCTTCATTGATGCACTTGGAAGGGGTTTAGTTTCAAACTCTATAAATAAGTACCTCATGATATTTCTATTATCAAAAATCAAAAACCTCATGATTTATTTGGCCTAGGGTAAAATCCCCTAGAAGATCCCACATCACCAAAACTAATTCTCACCACGACTGACAAACCTCTACCTTCACCAACCCCACTTTTCTAATTGGAAGAGCCTCTACCCTCACCAACCTCACTTTTATAATTTGAAGAACCTCTACCCTCACCAAACCCACTTTTTTAATTTGAATAACCTCTACTCTCACCAACCCCACTTTTCCAATTTGAAGAACCTCTACCCTCAACAACCCCATCTTTCCAACTTTAAGACATCGACATCATCTCACCTAACTTTTATTCTTTATCAATACTATCATTTTGGGTCCCCTAACTTATCAATGGGAAGGCCAAACTAAAACCATTCCTCTCATGCATCCCAAAATGATTACACATGACTCACCCACCATTAACACCATCCAACATCAAGATGACAATTCTAATCTTACCTACTTGGGTATAAGGGAATCATCTCTTAAAAAATCCCTTCCTCCTAAAAACCAAATGATGTTTAATGAATCAACCATAGATTTCAATTTGGGAACTTAGGAGAACCCTTATATCATCAAGATTGGCCAATCCTTAACCCTCAAATAACAATGAGACTATCAATATTTTCTCTATGTCCATAGCATAGCATTTTATTGGTCTTATCAAGATATGCCTAATATTTAACCTTTAATCACTCTTCATAACATTGTAACCCATAATAAATCTAAGCCAATTTGGGAAAAACTTCATCTTATGTACCCTCATATAGCTCTTCTCATCAAAGAATAACTTCAATGCCTTGATATCCATCAACTTCATTCAACCCATTGACTACCCATAATGGATCTTCAATATTTTTACTATTATGAAACCCACTAGGGGACTCTACCTTTGTGTGGATTTTTATGAACTTAACCTTATGTACTCCAAAGATGATCTCACTAATAGCCATGAAATGTTATCCCTTATGGATGGTTTCTAGGATACAACCAAATCTAAATCACCCCTCAAGATCAATATAAGACATCCTTCATCACCCCGTTTGGAAATTTCTACTATCGTGTCATTCCTTTTGGCCTAAATAACATAGGGTTAACCTATCAATGGGCCATGGCCTATATCTTTCATGACCTCATTCATAAAATATTTGAGGACTATGTTGATGATTTGCTTGATAAATGCAATCACCGTCAAGATCACCTCACTATCCTTTCTATCATCTTTGAAAGACTTATCAATTATCATGTCAATTTTAACCCAAAGAAATGCATCTTTGGGGTCTAATCAGGAGGTACACATATTTTTTATCTTTAAATCCCTAATACTGGTGTGCCTTAGTAGGTAAAAGGTCCCTAACTTTGGATAGTGAATAAAGGTGTTGTGGTATCACATTAAACTAATACATACACAATAATATTTATACACACTAATACATCTTCCATCAATGGAGAACACCTTAACAAAAATCTTGTTTGTTTACTGGTATGTGTACGTCATTACTAGTACCTTTCCCCTATATACACTACCATAAAAAGGATCTAATTATATTTTGATAGGCTCCATGGCCTCAGTTAATAGGTTATGTGTAGATATGATTAAAAGATCTGAATGTGATAATTTAATGAGAATATTTAATGTGTAGCTAAAGCTAAGCATGAGACATCATGACTTAGCTCAAGTGTAATGTGTCAACCCTAATGTCATAAAAACATATAATAAAAATATTCAAACATGGTTGAATCTAAATAAATTGGGGCTATTTTCAACCCTTTCAACCTAATTGCATGACTAAAAAATGTGATTTCATGGTTGATCACCTCCAATTTTGTTAGATATTAAAGTAAAGAACATTAAATACAAGTTTTACATGTATAGGATGTGGTTTTAAACTCAAAAAACTTGAATGTACCATCATGCAATGAATGTACATGTCAATTAGCTCAATTGTGAGGCAATTAGGCTCAAATGAACCATAAGAACCTATTTTTAATTGTATACATGATGCGATTTGGAGTAAAATTAACCCTACACTATAATCATATATAATGAACGAAAGAGTTGATTCATTCAATTAATGAGGAATTTGAGGACAATTTGAACCCTTTCAACATAACTACTAGAGCATGTGATATGATTTCAGGATAAAATAAGTTTGATTATATAATGAATTAAGACAATTAGTCAATTAGAGTAATTAGGGACATGTTTTGGGAAAATTAAGCCCCTACACAAAATTAATGGCCTAATCAATTTTATATTCTAAAAAAAATATGGCTTAGCTAACCCTAATTTTAACATAATTATAAACATGAAGGAAATTATAGCCAATTTGAACCTAATTAAACCTAAATGTGAGTTTACAATGTGATTAAAGGGTCTAAATTACTTCATGTTTCATGAAATGTTGACCCTAAACCATAATTTTATCACAAACATAGTTCCCCTAAACCCTAATTTAATCACATGTATATAAAAACCCATTACACTAAATTGTAAATATAATAAACCCTAATTTTATGGCTTGAATACAACCCCTAAGTTCCCTAATTTCATCACAAATGCATTTTCATGAAGCTAATTAGATATAATGTGAGCTTTTTGAAACTAGTTTTTTTAGCCTAGGATGTGAATTGGGTATAAATTATCTCTTATTGGATTACACATTGATCTAATTAGTAAATTGTTACATAAATAAACCATAAACCCCAATTTTATCACAAATACAAGTTCATGAAAGAAACTGAGGCCAATATGAACCCATTAAACATGTACATATAACTTATAGAATTCAACTATAGTGAGATTAACCCTAATGTCATAATATACAATGAAGAAAAGATATGAATCATTCAATCAAGGCATTTGAGGCTAATTTTAACACCTTCAACTTGACAACAATCTAGCAAGATATGGTTTGAGGAAAAATTAAGTTTGATTCTATAATAAATTTATCCAACTAGTTAATTGGTGTAATTAGGGACATGATTTGGGTAAAATTGAGATGTTGAACTAGATTTATGGCTTAACCAATTGTATAATCTATGAAACACATGGATTAAAACTCACCATATATAATGTACATTTTGCCTTTGTTTTGTATAAAACCTAATTCAAGTAATATAGGCCACATCTAGGTATCTTAATGATTGAAAGAAAATAATATATATTATATTGGTCTTTAAATACCAATGAAGTTATTTTGATCTACATCTATTAAGTCTAATCAACAAATGATAAGCTAATGTCTCAGTTCAAATTGCAAGTCCTATAATACCATTATACAAGCTCAAGATACCAATTTATTGGATTTAAATCAATTATAATTATCCCATCCATCAATTTATTATTTCATCATGGATCCTTTAGTTTATATAAATTAATGCCAAGAATAATCTACATTATTCAATCTTCAAATGGTTCTAATTGAAACTCTATAATTTTTGTTAGGGTGGACTATTACTTACATCTATTACAAGATTTAAGTCTCAACCATTTTTTTTGGTCATTATCCTTTCCAAATATGGATAAAAAACTTAAAATAATGATATATAGAGCCTATATAAGATTTTCACAAGTTCAAATTATCAATTAGGTTACCAAATGACCAAGAATCTTAACTCAACCCTAAAAATTACTAGAGGGTTACAAATAGGTCCTTTTATATCTTAGAAAGATGTCATTCATTTAAGTTCACCTCATAAATTTTATAATTTATTCATCAAACTATCATGGGTCATCTATATTATGATGATAAACCAATCTTATTATTGGTTTCCCAAAAGAGAATAAATTCAATTGTAACCCCTACTCCTTGAGTCCATATAGGCTTATTTTGATTTTGTCAAAGGTTCTTGCCTTAAACTAATCAAAAATGACTTGGATAGGTAATTTTATAAAAAAATTTAAAATAAAAATGAAATTATGGTAAATTTAAACCTATTGAACCTAAATGTGAGTCTACGATGTGATTAAAGTGGCTAAACTAACCCACATATACCCTAATTCTATCACAAATTGAATGTAATTTAGATTAATTTAAAATATAATTTAGGTTAATTGAATCTAATTTTGACTAATTAAATCTAATTTGGACTAATTTAATATATTTTGGACTAATTGACATCAACCAAGGGGCAAATTGATCCTAATTAGGAGTGATTGAGTTTAATTTTGGCCTAATTTAACCTAATGTTGACATGAATCAAACTAATTGGCTAACTAAAAAGGCAAATGCATTTTGTGATATTATTATTTCATATTTATGTAGGATGAATAAATATAATAAATAATGCATGTGAAATATTTAACATAGACAAAACCTAGTTTTCAATGACTATTTTTAACTCAAATCAAGAATTTTATCCCCAAAAACATTCTTTGCATAATTTTTGCATATACTCTACATGTTTTCCAAGTGATTTTGATGACCTCACCTTTGAAAATTTATCAATTCCAATGTGATATGGATCATGTTAAAGGAAGAAGAAGAATTTCAAGAACATAACACCATAGCAATTATAAGAATTGAGATAAAAACACAACGTACAAATGTAAGTAATTTGTTCTAGACAAGTATAACCACTAATATTGATGACTTGGATAATTATTAAATTTAAAATTATGAATTTAATAATGATGAAATTGATATTAATTAATTATATAATGTTGGAATCTCATATTCAATGTATAAAGTTTTTTATTTTGTTGATGATGAGTCTGTGTATGATGCTTTACTCCTAAACAATGAAAGAAAAATTAATGGAAACAAATAATGATGAAATTAAAAATGAAGAAAATTTCATGGAAACATATAATTAATAAATAAAAAATGAATAAAATTTCAGCACACCACTAAATAATTGAACTATTCACAATTTTTAAACACCCTCTCAATAAGTTCCATAATTAACAACACCTCCAAGAATTGTGCATAAGAAAAAAGTACTTAATTGAAGTCAATGAAAATATTTTGAAACAAGTACATAAAAAAATGTCTAACCATGATTTATGAATACTATCTCAAGATATTTGGGATAGCTTCATTCATCTATTAGATTATGATAGTCAAAAATGTTAATTATTTGTTTTGTTGACCTATAATGTACACATTAGAACTAAGAACATCTAACATGGATGACAAAAATAATTAAATTATTGAAAATATACATCATGCGTATCATATTATAGCCCTAAAATTACACTATAAATATTGTAATGATGCCCAGTGTATAATAACAATTTGTACAATAAGTGGTCAAATAGGTAAAAAATGATTGATTTAAAAAATAAGTCAAGGACTTGATATAAAAAAAATAACATTAATGAAATAAAGTAGAAGACACGAAATAATTAATGAACCCAATACCAATGAGCTATGGTCATTATATGGTATACTTCCATGAAAGGACAAGGCTATAGTTGATGCTCTCAAAAAGTTACTTAGACAATTTTGGAAAGACAATACAAGATTTCCACCAAATGCAAAAGATGTAGTGAAAAGAATATTTGGTTTCCCTATTTGTGAACCAAATACAAAATATTTCTTGGATATAACTCAAACACAATTGTACTCCAATTTTTTAGAAAAGCACCCACAAATTTCTATTAGTCAAATATTTTTTGAGATTGGTAAATTTTCTATGTAAAAATAAATCACACACCCACCACTTATTATTGTAGGAAATATGTTGAATTTTCAAAGCACTATTTTTTTACGTATTCATTGTACTTTGAATACTAACAAAATTTTACATAACTGTGGCATAGAAGTTATGTCAAAATCAGCCATAGAATTTATTCTAATTTTTTGTGAAAGACTAGATGGATAGTTCTTTTATAAGAAAGCATGTTTGGATGTAAATTACAACATTTGTGGCGGATTTCCAAAATTAAATAATTATATCCATTAAGAGTGTATAAGTGAAATTGGATAGGAATTTGTTGGTTTGATCAAAAACAAATCTGTGACTTATCAGGTAAAAGATGGAAAAGAATAAAAAAGGTGTGAGCTTGTTACAAAATAGATACCTCTTCAAAATTTATGGATAAATTCAGGGAGAAAATAATTAGACTATGCAAGGAAAACACATAGGGATATATGTTTGGATGAACATTTTAAGATAATAAAATACACATTCCAACTTGATTCAATTATTTTAGTGGTCAACTTTGCTAAAAATTACACATTCAAACTAAAAATTAATGTTTAATCATAGTATTATAACTCATCAAAATTTTCCATATTCATGCATATAATATTTATAGATGCACCTAATAGTATAAATAAATATCAAAAAATATCAAGTGAGTAATGTTTCAATCACATTATGTAAAGTACATGCAAGTTTGTCTTTATAAGTTCTATGGATACTTGACTGAGAGCAACATTCAATTCAATCAACATTACCTTTGGTCAAACAATTGCACATCATAATTTAAGAATGCATAGATGTTTTAATGGTTAAGAAGGATGTGCATTACCACTATAATAGAACATATTTAGGGTTTTACTAACGCTGGACATAGAAAAGGGGAACATGATTTCATCAAAGAATGTGTGAAAATAGCCATTGCAAGGGAGGAGTTAAAATTTAAAGAAGCTACTAATTTGACTGATGCAAAAAACATGGTTTAATGGTGTAATGATAGCATGTTCAATGATGTTTAATAAAATTATATTATTCTTAGACAATTTTAGTTAATAAAGGAAGAATATTTGGCAAGCTATGGTGATTATATTACTCTAATAGGTTCAATTGAGATCGATTCAATTTTTATCTCAAATTCATGTTCTTGGATTATTCATATGAGACACTTGACATGTTTATATTTAACATGCATGGAATCTATTAAAAATGAGTGCAAGTCACAGGAGTGGGTGTATAGCTATAATTCCAATAAACACATATTAGGTTCCACCAAGATTGTAACTTATATATATATATATATATATATATATATATATATATATATATATATATATATATATATATAACATCATCACTTGACTTTACCATGTTTCTAATCTAGTGCAGTTAGTTAGAAGATTAATCATTATGTATTATTTATTCTCATTATCTATGTTGATAGTGTCATTAATTATTTTTTTATACAAGGCATGATTTTATAGTTATTAAAGATGAGGAAAATGAAGAGGGAACAACTACTACTAATGTCAGTGTGTATATGGAAAGAAAAAATTGACATACCCGATCATAGATGGAGAAACATTCACTATCCCACTAGTTTCGTGGTGGTCACTAGAACTTGGATTTGATGATATCCTATCTAAAATTTAGATGTATGGTTTTTTGAAGACTTTGAAACACATAAGAAGATATTACACTATTCAAATTTGGTTCTTGTAATGAATATTAAATTTTAAAAATATCATGGGAGGCCATTAAATAGGAATCTATGGAAATTTTTTGAGTCAAACCATGAAGTTAATCTTGACACTATAAAGATTAGAGCAGATCCTAGTAGTTTGTTGGATTGAAATGGGCAGGTATGTTGACTTGTAAAATGTAGATGTAATGAATTATACCATTTTTTTAAGGTATTAAATGAATAAATTTAATTTTTAATTATTTACTAAGAATGTTTTTTAGGTTAGTGGTGCCAAATAAGCCTCCACCTTCATGTGGTTGGTAGTGTTAGTAAAAAAATCATATTTTTGAAGCTAAGAGAAGCTTATTGATGTAGATTGCATAGTTATATGACATATTTACTCAAAATAAAATTATACAATTCCTCTTTCAATGTTCTTGTGTCCACCTTGACACTCCCAAACTATCACATAAGGTTTCACGCTTCACTTAAGACTTGATTTAAACTTGCACTCTCAAAAAAATGATCTTCTAGCCTTATTCTTCAAGTCTATAGATCTACAATTCAAATTTATCACTTCATATATTCAACCTAATCTCATGACAAAAATTATATAATATCGATATGACCCTTAAAATAATAAATAATTATATGGTTCCAATACTTTATGTCCCTTCTTATGGTTACATCTCACAAAACTCAAAAAATCTACCTACTAACACCTATGTTGTAGGTTTATTTTGGATCATTACTACTTATATTTGTATAATAATACTCTGTAGTCATAGTATTCATGTTATATACAACCTCCATATGCTACCTATAAATTTATAGTCTCCATATCTAAATAATGTTGTAGATTTGATCATTTTAGTCTCTTAAACCCCTATTTTGCTTGTTTTGACACAAGTTCGACTACACTCGATCACTTATAAGATTATTTAGACAATATTAAGAATATTAAAATAATACGTAATTTTTAATATTATCATATACCATGTGTATACAAGGTTTTAATTCATGTTTTAGGTAATACTTTAGGTGATATAAAAGTTTCTTTAATCTAAAACCCTCCATTTCTTGATTTTTAAATACCTTAATGATATAATCATTAATATTAAAGGTTTTTAAATGTTCTAAAAGGATTAAAATAATTTAAATACATTTTATGGGTTATGAAAAAGTTATATATGAAATTTAAACCCATTTTCATGGGTCATTTACAATTTTGACCACTTTTAGTGACTAAAATATCTTAAGGTTAAGAACAAGAACTTCCCTGGAATGGGTGGTGGGTTTGTCAACCGTCCATGATGCCAAGTGAAGAACCTAGTAATATATTTTATTTACCCCATTTAATGTGTTATAAGTGCCATTTTTAGCCAAGAATCATCGAAAATGGAACTCTATAATTAGAACTTCAATTTTGACAACATTTGTTGTTAGTATTTTCACACTCCTAAACAATAGTGAAAATGTGATTAAAGGTAGAATTGGAAATCATGGTCATTTTATAATTTTTAATTTTCCCATATGGACATGTTAGTATTGATGGATTTTCACTTGAGGGTCTTGGAAGTAGAAAGTCTATTTGGAGCTCAAGAAGTTGTCTCTTCAATCCCAAAAAGTTGCATTTCAAGACCCATTCTACATATTGTTCCATCAATTTATCTATAAATTTATACTCACTTTATCCAAGATGAAATTATATGGATGTAAAATTAATATTATTTATCTTAACTTTCATCCATATTACTTAATATTTTCATTTTATGCATGTCTAAAG
Source organism: Torreya grandis (assembly GCA_037957365.1). Taxonomy (NCBI): domain Eukaryota; kingdom Viridiplantae; phylum Streptophyta; class Pinopsida; order Cupressales; family Taxaceae; genus Torreya; species Torreya grandis. The sequence continues at coordinate 246,785 of JARHVA010007004.1, forward strand.
TTAGGCTTAAAAATTGCATTTTGCTTGTGTTGGAAAAGGTGTTCTTACTCCCAAAATGGGTGGTGGGTTTGTTGATCAGGCATGATGATATGCCAAAAACCTATTATTAAATGTTATATTACAATTTATACATGTTTTAATTTCCAATTTTCATCCAATAAACACCATAAATGGATTCCTACAACTAGAGCTTCAACTTTGACACTATATGTTGCTAGTGTTTCTGCACTCCTAAACATTAGTGAAAATGTGATTATAGGTGGAATTGTACATGTGAATCATTGGATAACATGTAATTTTCAAATATTTATGATTTATTTTCCCTTGGGGGTATTTAAGGGAAAAATTCTAGTTGGAGCTCAACAAGTTGTCTCTTTACTGCCAAAAAGTTGCATTTTAGGACCTGTTATTGCAACTTGTGCCACAAATTTCTCACTAAGTATATTCTCACTTTATCTAGAGTGAAATTATACATATTTAAATTTAATATGATGTATGTTATGAATCATACATATGAATTACTATTTTTTCTTTATGCATGTCTAAAATTAGGCTAAAAATCTACATTATTCTTATGTTGCAAAGGGCATTCTTGAGCCCAAAATGGGTGGTGGGTTTGTCGATAGAGAATGATGGGAGGCCAAGAAACTGGTATTTTATGTTATAAAACCCTTTAAATATGTTGAGAGTGTCATTTTTTATCAATAAGCACCAAAAATAGAGTTATGTAACTAAAGATTCAACTTTGACAACATTTGTTGTCAGTGTTTGTTGTGCTCCTAAACAATAGTGAAAATGTTCTTATGGGTGAAATTGGATGTCATGATAATTTAATAACATGTACCCATATTAGAATGTTTATAGTGGTTGATTTCCACTTGTGGATCTCAGAGTCAAAAAAGCTAGTTGGAGCTCAAGAAGTTGTCTCTTCAATACCAAAAACATGAATTTTAGGACCCATTACTATAACTTCTACCATAAATTATTATCTAAGTTTATAATATATCTATATTATATGTATTTATAATTATTTAAAATTAATAGTATGGATCTTACAGTTCATCCATATGAATTACTATTTTTGTTTTATGCATGTTTGAAGCTAGCTTAAAAATTGACATTTATCTTGTGTTGGAAAGGATGTTGTTGAGCCTGGAATGGGTGGTGGTTTTGTTGCTCAGGCATGATGGGAGTCAAATAAATTAGTAATGGATGTTATAATATCATGTATACATGATTTTAGTGCCAAATTTTATCTAATAATCACTATAAAAGGATTTATATAACTAGAGATTCAACATTGACAACATTTATTGTTAGTGTTTATGTATTCCCAAATAGTAGTGAAAATATGCTTATGGATGGACTTAGACATCATGTGAATTGGATAAAATTTAAATTTAAAATATTGATGTGATTAAATTTATGTATTTTCATCTAGGATTCTTGGTGGTATAAATTCCAGTTGGAGCTCAATAAGTTGTCTCTTCATTACCAAAACATTACATTTCAAGACCCATTATTGCAACTTGTGCCACAAATTTATCTATAAGTCTATAATAAATTGATATGTATTGTAATTATAATATTTTCACATACACATAAGGGATCATATGGATAATCCATATGATTTATTATTTTCATTTTACGCATGTCTAAAGTTAGGCTAAAAATCAACATTTGTTTGTGTTGGGAAGGGCATTCTTGGGCCTAGAATAGATGGTGGGTTTGTTGATCGAGTGTGATGAGAGGCCAAGAACCTAATATTATACATTATACACCTATTTATACATGTTTTAATCACCATTTTTCAGCCAAGAAGCACTGTAAATGGAGTTATACAACTCAAGTTTTAACTTTGATAACATTTATTGTCAGGGTTTCTATGCTCTTAAACAATAGTGAAAATGTGCTTATGGGTGGAATTGGACATCATGGTTATTAAATAATGTGTAATTTTACCATTTTTATTTTTTCATAGTGATGTATTTTCAACTAGTAATAATGGGGTATAAATGCTCATTACTGTTCAAGAAGTTGTCTCTACACTTCCAAAAACTTATATTTCAGGACCCATTATTAGAACACGTGTCATGAATTTATATATGAGTTTATAATAACTTTATTAAAGGTGAAAATATATGGATTTAAAATTCATAGTAAGGATCTTATTATTTTTCTATATGATTTATTTTTTTTATTTTGTGCATGTCTAAAGTTAGTCTAAAAATTTGCATTTTGCTTGTGTTTTGAAGGCAAATCTTGAGCCTAGAATGGTTAGTGGGTTTCTAGAATGGACAAAAAGGTAGGCCAAGAACATGTTATTATATGTTATATACCCCTTCTCATGTGTTAACAATTTTATATTTCAGCCAAGAAGAACCGAAAATGGTGTTCTAGAACTGAAGCTTCAACTTTGACAACATTTGTTGTCAGTGTTTCTACATTTATAAGAAATAATTTTCTACCCCTATGGTATTTTAGTTTATTTTCAGGTATTAATACAAATTTGAAGGATAATTTTAGGCTTATCAATCAGGTTTTGAGATTAAATCATGAATGTTATGGGTTTGTTTATGTTCTCATGAGTCATTATACCTTTTTTAGGTATGTACTTGATCTTTAAGAGTCTATAAGAATGATGTAGAAGGATTATTCCGAGAGAGAGAGAGAGAGAGAGAGAGAGAGAGAGAGAGAGAGAGAGAGAGAGAGAGAGAGAGAGAGAGAGAGAGAGAGAGAGAGAGAGATTATTAATTTTCATTATTTAGATTCATCTCAAAGAGGCTAATTAAGAGAGAGATTATTAATTTTCATTATTTAGATTCATCTCAAAGAGGCTATTGTAATCTAAAGAATGACATATAAGGCTACAAGGAAGATGAGAGAGGGTCATTAATGTACTTGTAACTACCATTTTAATGTAAAGATGCATATTTCATGACCATTACCAACATGCTATTAGACTCAAAAAATGTATCTCTTCACTTTATACAAATATCCTTATAATATTTATTCCCAAATAAACATTATGATATAATTAAATGGGATAAATTACTATGGAAGTGGCTAAATTATAATAAGCTTTTATGACGCATTATTAGTATGGATAATTGATATTGTACAAAGCTTGTACAAAGTTAGAAAGGGTGAGTTATAATTCTATGAACTTAATTAGATGTATTATAGGGATTTTATAAGTCATAGTCATCTTCATGGGATAAATTAAAGTAAAATGTAATAGAATACTATTTTAAAAAGCTATTTACTAACTTAAGTTGGAGAAGGTGAGGATGAATCTTAACTAAAAAAGTGTAATCCAATATTTTTAAATGATACAAAAAAATGATCATAATTTTTCCTATCACTTTGGAGGTGTACCAAACCCTTCAGAAGGATAAAAAGGGTAGATTACACCATTGGAGAGACTAATGATAGTTTATAATCTGTTAAATAGGGTTCTGCATGTCTATTTTGTAAAATTTCTTATCAATAAAGGATGTAATATTTTTTTAAACCTATGTATTCATATATATTCTGCATAAATTAATGTGATTAATTCAATTCTATAATGATTTTGAGCTCAAATTAAAGTTTGTCTCCTTGGAATTAATAATACCCTTATTTTCTATAGAAGGACAATCTTCTCGATTGCTTATATCATGTGAAAAATCATGCCTACATTGAAAATTAAGATTTTATTAGTTTAAGGAGTATTATAAGAGTCCATTTAAAGTGTTTTATTGATTGGATAAGGCTTATATTGTATGTATAATTATTAATAAGCTATTGTATTCTAAAACTTAGAAAACCCCTAAAATAAGGTTTAATGACATTACAAGATTGATATATTTGTTTTCAACTGGTGAAATTTAACCAAAATTTATATAAATGTTAAGTATCATGTCTATAACTTATTTAAATCTTTATTTTAATGAATTAGATCCTATGAAAGAAGAAAATGTGGACTAAGACAGTGTTTTCGGTAATTATTGATTTATTAAGATAAGCAAGAATAGTTTTGGATGAGAATTATTGTAGACTAAGTCAATAATCTTGTTTTGAGACTTGAGACACTTTTTTTTTTAATAATTTAAAAATATTTATTTTTTATTTATTAGGTTGATAAATAACCTAATAAGTGATTTGATATACTAAGATCCAATTAGACCTAGAGACCTAAAACACAAAATTGGTCTAAAATTGATCTTTTAAAGAAACCAATAAATAGAGAATGATTTATTTACAATAGAGTTAATTTATATATTTATATATATATATATATATATATAATATATATATATATATATATATATATATATATATATATATATATATTATGGACATTAAAAATAATATATAAGTATTTTAAGAGTCAAAAACATCATTATTAATGCCTAATTGTTCTAAAATAGTCTTGTAGTAGTGTTGAGATAGAGTTTAGGATTTGCATTATCAAATGTCTTAGCAGATGTTTGAACCCATAACAAAAGAATTATCTAAGTCAAGTGACAATATCCTAAGCCTTTCACTAGTATACAATATGTATTTAATTGAAAACATATATTTCCAAGTTGTAAAGAGTTTATGTCAAGATTGAAATTGACTATCTCCAAAGTTGTAGGTTTCCCTTAATATATTTAAGAAGGAAAGATCCATCAAGTGACATTACCTATATAAGTGCCTCAAAATACCATAAATAATTTAAACATACCACACATGATATATTTAAGCATAAAAAGGTTTCTTATTGACTAAAATATGACCTACATGACTCATTTTGACTAATATGTACAAACTTAGATATTTTTTCTAAGGCTACTACATCACTTACATAGATTAAATAAAGGGGTATAAGTAATTTTAAACTAAATAAATTAATATTATTCAATGGTAAAACATTTCACTTCATTGTAATATGATTATAAATAATATTCCATTCTCAAATGTGGATCGATGGTCAAACATTACACTTCATTATTATTAATAAAAAAAATCATAAAGGCATACAAAATAATAATAAAAACCATTTAAATATTATAATATTAAAAACCATAAAGACAAAAAATTATAACATAATAGAATTTTAGGTGAATTCCATATAGACATACGATGTCAATAATACATACATTTGACATATAGGCATACCAAAAATTACATCATCTAACAACATAATATATAATGTCATATGAATGTCACATATGCATACAATGAAAAAAGTGAGTAAATTTACATATAGGCATACAAAAAATTACATCATTTAAGAAATAATAATCGTAAAATAACCTCCCTATATTTTCTTTCCTCAAATAAGATTGTCTTTGGGATGCCTTACTTGTAGATGGAGATCCCTCAAATGTCTTGGATTGATCCAAGGTCCAATTTTAGGTCCTATGCTCATATCTCACTTGTAGATGAACATATTCAAATAAATTTTTTTTTAGAAAATTAACATACTATACATGAAACCATGTTAATAAATTAATTTTAAATGAGATTTAAAAAAACATTTAAAAATGCACTTACTACAATCTCATGGTCATGCTCAATCTACTTCTGAAGATCAACTGGGTCAGTGACAAGTTTAGTTACATGAGCAGGGATGTGAAATTATCAATAAACATGAGGAGGTTCCATAGTAATAATCTAAATTAGACTATCAGATGTCAACTGACAAACCTACATACACAATACATTCACATAAGTTATATTTTCATTTGTACATATAGTAAAATTAATAAAATAAACCTATTTTTACAATTCATAATTTTAAGTTAATATGTACCTTTGTGAGTGCATATGTGAATGACATTGTAGAATTAATACCTATGTATGTCTCAGCTCATATTGATGAAGGAGTGTTTACTTAATCATCAACTAAACATACAATATTGATTAATTTTGTAGAAATTATTTAAGATATATGGCAAACATTTCACTTTTATTAAAACAAGAGTGTATTTAATAGTGGTGTACTTGAATTTTGAGATTATTGGTAGATAAATTTAACTTAAAGATAATAATAAATATACATAGAGAAAATTCACATAGAGTGGAGTATAATATTAACACAAAACCCTACCTTTGTATACATGAATGGTGTTGTATTAACATGGATGGATGTAGTAATGGATGGCCCACTAGCTAGCTTTGTAAATGTAAACATAATATGAATATGATAAAATAATACACCTATGTACCATGGTAATGAAGGTACATATTTTAACATAAAAATTACAAATATATTATTAAATAAATGTGTAAATTAATTTTTAGAATTTAAATTTGTAAATATAACTTAAATTTAACATGAAATTTATACAAAATATAACTATATACATTTAGTGGCCAACATGTGCAAAGAAAATGTGTGTGCCAAAAAATAATTAGTCAATAATATATCATCCAATCCCTCTGAAACACCACCATCATCATATTAAGGTCTAGTGCATATAGCACCTCAAGATCTATAGAGGTGGGGTTAGGTATGAACACTATGTGGATAATCTCCAACATTCACCTATGAAAGCCTATTTGTATGTTGAACAAGTGTATCAGTAAGCAAACTAAGCATATGAAAATTGGTAATCTCCATGACCTCCTTCACTATAGAAGGAATCTTTAGATGAAGTGGTTTTTGGGTAGGGATCCTTGTAGGCCTATTAGGTGCATGCCATGCACTTGGTCGATCCTATCCAAGCCTTTCCCTTGGCCCTATAACTCACCATAGTGAAAATATTTTGGAATCTCATCAAGGAAAAACTCACAATAGCATTTCCTAAAAAAATATAATGGGACCTCATAGTTGTTACATGGTGTATAATCAAACACCACCCAACATCAGTCCCATAAATTGGCTTTAATGAAGTTATGTTGGCATCAAAGTATAAGGAAAAATTTAGCATTAAGTGGAAATGGTGCATTGGTGGTTGGGTCAATGAATAAGGTAGAAAATTTATCTTTTCTTTATATATTTGTTATTCACCTCTTATGCTAACTATTTTTCACCATAGTGAGCCTTATTATTTAATTGTTTAGGGTTTTATTATGTAAATGTTAAGTTAGATTAAAAGGCTGAGATGTCTAAATTAGTTAAATGATATATAAAAATTAAGGAATAATTTATTATGTATTTTGACCTTCTTTTAATTTCTAAAAATAGTAATAAATATGATTAAATAGAATCTTATCTAGAAAGTGACTATCACAGATGATCTAGGTTCTAAAAACTTGGTTTTGGATAGTTTTGAGTGTTGTTAATAAGGTCTTATGATCTATTTGTTTATTGGATATTATCACCCCACCTAGATAGTAGTGTCATATGATTGTAGTATCCTCAAAGTGTCACTATTTTCCTCTTTGTAGGACTAACCTATTTTTTAGGAGCACCTATGCCTATATTTTTAGGTCCTCTTCATGTGAGTAGAAATCTAAAACTCTATGATGTGCAGGGAAAACCTGATTTAGTGTGAAAATCCTAATCGTCATTGTAAGTTTGGCATGATTAATAAATTTATGTTGATTATTAGGATAGGATGGACATATTCAACACCCCAATGTGAAGATATTTTCCCATATACTAATACTTTGAAGTGGGATCAAGCTATATGTAGTTCTCCCACATAGAATTTAGTGTAAGTGAAATTAAATGATAAAATGAGAGTGGACTTAGATGCATTGAATGTTATTAAGCTTTGAGATCTTTAAAATATGGGCTTAGGGATATGTTATATGGTATTATACATAAGTAGGGTAGACTAGGGATCAAATTCCTTAATTTTTCTTAGCATGTCTTTTGTTTAAATATGATTTTGCATTTATTTTTCATCTAGTGAGTAGAGGTCAAATAGACTTGTATTTATAGATATATATAGCTTGTGTGGATTATAAAATGTACTTAGGCTAATCTTAGGATGGGCACATAATTAAAAAAGTATTTGTTTGATAAGTTCATGATAAAGGACAATAACTCCCTGTTGGGGGAACTAGTGCCATGTGGTTATAGTGTGCCAAAAGAAGTGATAATGTCCACCTAGAAAATTATTGGGCATAATGGTTATGATTTGGGAATATTATCTTAGGATTATGTTTGAGATGATATACTATGTCTATGTTCTGCACAATGGCTAGAAAAGTGTGGTAAAGGCTCTAGGATATGTCTAGGGTTAAGCTAGGAGTAGGCTATCTTAATAAACACTCTTAGCATCCAAATAACATTTTTAGGTGATTACATTTGCCCTCATTTATGATAGGAATGTAGCAAAGTGAAATGAATAGTATAAAGTAGACATAAGCATACCTAGACTTACCTAGGAGGTGAAACCCATGTATTTGAGCTTGAGTATGTGAAACATAATCCAAATAAATGACCTTATTGGGTTAAAAAACCAATGCATAAACCTGGTGACAACTTTTGTGCATGAGTGTATATAGTAATAAAATTATTGAATATCTTGGAGTGAGTTGATAGCTTGCCTAATCCTCATATGGGTAGCTCAATAAATCATTCTAGTTTTGACTCCATCATTTCCAACCCTTACTTAGTGGATATTAATATGTGAATAGCTTGGATAAGACTATAAGTGTGTTTGACACTCTCATGTGGGTGGATCAAGAACTCAAGTAGGCTATGACTCCATCATTACCCACCCATGTAAAGTAGATGCATCTATCTAAAATGTACAAAGTTCTAAACTTATATAACTTAGTAAATCTAATTATATGTGTCAACTTTGTAGTCACTTAGGTACATTAGGTAGATCTAGGCCACTCAAGAATGCCAACCATTGTAGATGTAGTAAGGCATGAATCTAGTGATAAAATATTTTCTGATAACAAGTATATAAAACATAGATAATGACATGGAATTTTCCATTCCATCAAGCCAATCTATGTGTAGAGGAATATATGGAAACTATGTGCCACACACATGAACCTAATTTGATATTTTAGTATACTAATTCTAAATTGAATATGTAATAACCAAATTTATGTAACTAAATTGAATGTGGTAGTGATCACACCACACATGATGACACTAATTCTAATCAACTAATATGAATTTGAGATAAAATGAGTGTATTTAAACAAATATGAATATAACTATCAAAATTTTGACTATATCTATGCAAATTTGTATTATACTTGGTGTACGAGTCTAGTTAATCTATCCTACATTAAAGATGGGGCTACATGATAGTAGTGCAATGTAGTGGATAGTAGTTCTCTATAGTGTTAGTGTCCTAATCTGGGCCCTAATGTTTGCTTGGTCTAAAATCTAGGTGATCTAAACTTCTTTCTGAGTCTTTGTTCTTTTTTGTGTCTACCCTATGGCTGATTTATTAAATTGAGCTTGTGTGCTAAAATTTATGTATGAATATAAATGTATGAGCTTTGGTCCCTATGACAAACCCCTGGTAATTTCCCTCTTTTGAGGATATTTTTTAAACGTATGTAATAACTATCCTCAAAATAAGTATCTTTACAAAATGTGTTATTTAGAGTATATATATGATATTCTAATACAATTTATAAATATAACATCAGAATGTAAAAATATTTTAGCATGAGTAGGTAATTTAAGATGCATGTTATAATCTAGAATTTCACAAAGGTGCCAATAATATGTAATCAATGTGTATAGTATAAAATTTGAGTATCCACCTAAGGTATGGGGCATGATTTCCATCACAACACCCAAGCAAGAAGGATAGATGCATGAGGTCCCTCATGGCATCAAAAATAAATATGTGTGTAAAAAAAATAGAAGTGTCATGGTGAATAATCATACATACAAAACACATAAGGCACACAAAAGTAGGCCAATGGGTCAAATACAAGGGACATAGGCACATGTCACTAAATCTGAGAATGAAGACATAGAAGGACATGTTCAAAGGTCCACATACATAATCAACAAGAAATTTGGCTTAGATCCACATAGAATTACATGTTAAATGTTTTCATATACAAGCAAGAAGGTACAAACAAGGGATATGGGCACATGTCCAAGGCTTACAAATAGAGAAGTGGTGTAGATCCAAATAATAATGGCATATTTAAATGCCCTAAAAATAGAAGAAGTATAGGGAACACAATCAAGCCTAATCTAATATAATTATAAATAAAAGCATGTATAACTATGTAGTACAAATATATGTAAATGTTAGGATGCACATATACAGATTATAACCAATTATATTAAAAAAATATGAGCATGAATAGTAGTGATCAATATTAAGATATATAAATGAGTAAATTTGAATGTATAGAATAGAAGGACATAACCTGGTAGTATAAACTATATATGAGTTTCCCCCGAGTGGGTGGATGTATCAAATGAATAAACCTAGATCAATGTATATGCCACCAATGGGTATATGATATCAATTTTGAATTAATTTATTAAAATGGAGATGTGTATGTAATCTCCAATCAATTGATAAGAATAAGTGAAGCATATGTGTATGATAAAACCAAAAAGATACTAAGGTACTAGGCAATATGTAATATTTGACATGTAGTAGAAATGTACACATAGAAATGCCCACAATCTTAAAATTTTATATTTTGGATTAATATTTGATTTTTTTAATATTTTGACATGTTATATTATTTTTATGTTTTCTAGATATAATCTATGTACAAGAAAATAAAAATAAACTATGTATAAGGACAAAGAGAGGGAAGGAAGTGCATGTAAATAAAATCATAATTAAGAGTGCATTGTTTATATGGAATCTCCTTAGATGCATGATGTTTAGTGGATTTATGACTACTATTATATCATGTGAAGCTAGATGATGTACTTTTGGGCTAATATTTTCTATGATGATGTAAGGTTTGAAACAATTTTGTTTAAAATTTCCTTTATTTTTTCTTTGGCATTAACATTTTTAAGATTTTATTTCAGTACGAGATCATTGATTTCAATTTACCTATTATGGTCTTTGTTATTGTAGGTTCTCTAGATTTGCTTTTGATAATCTCTGGGATATTTTATGTCTTGGATACATGTATGATCAAATTTTTATAGTTAATGGAGATGTTTCTATTTGTATTGATAATATATGATCAATCATTTTAATATAACTATAAATACGGTATTTCTAATTCCAATGAAACAATAGATTATGTGCCATATACAAATTAAGAATGAGTAGCTCATGTTGGTGTACACATACTAGTGCAGTAAGACCAAAGTGCATAGATGAGTTGATATTGCCAGTCATCACCAAATTTGGTAATTATTTTACTGAGAATAATAGTGATCATCTTGTTCATTACCTCTACTTGATCATTACCCTGTGGGTATTATGGTGTAGAGAAATTGTGTCATATTTTGTATCTGAAAAAAAATTTAAATGCTTTATTTTTTAATGAGGTTTCATTATCTATAATTATGGCTACTAGGAGATTGAAGTGGGAAATAATATAGGTCATGAGAAACCAAAAAATATACTCCCCATTTGTTTATTATAATGGATGGATTATACCCACTTTTTAAAATATTATGTGGATGTGATAATGAATTTGTGGCCTCCTACAAATTTAGGGTTTATCTTAACAATTATATCAAATCCTTATAACATGAATGGCCATGGTGATATGATAGGTTGAAGCTACTATGAAGGTACATGGTACAAGTTACCAAACATTGAAATTGGTCACATAGTTTTTCATACTCTTCACATTAATGTTATATGGTTGGCTAATATTAAATTTTTTTGAGTAACTTGTGTGACATTGGTTTACCACTAAGATTACCAACATATTCACTATCATGTATCTATTGAATATCCAATTTGGCTTCCTCATATGTTCAACATTAGAGTAAATGTCTATCAAGAATATCTTTTAAATAAATCATCACCATTGATGACATGTAAAAGAGAGTTTCATTGTAGTTTTCAATTTTCATTCTTTTTAAAATTATCTGGTGTGATATATTTAATAAAAAAGTTGTATATATTTGAGAACCATTCATATGGTGTCAAATTTCATGTGGTAACTAGGACTGTTAGAGTGATAAGGTCTATATGGGATATTAACTGAGATTTTAGTCATTTAATTATGAGTAGATATTATTTTGCATACAAATTTATGGGTTTCAATGATGCATCACTTTACATTTCATAGACATGATGCTTTTCTTTGCATGGGATGTTCTTCATAGATAAATCATCAAACTGAGCCTGTAGACAATGAACCATGTTTTTATAAAGAATCGGGGGTTATTATTTTGTTTGGTAAATATATGTGACTTGATTAACAACTAATTAGGAGTCCCTATAAAATTTTATTGATTTTATCTTCAGAGCTTAAGCTCCTTGAAGGCCTAAGATGAGAGATTCATATTCCATGATATTGTTAATGCATGAAAACTTGAGTTGGTATGCAAGAAGTATTGTGTGTCCCAAAGGATCAATGAAAAAAATTCTAACACCAACACTAGATGCACATTTGGAACCATCAAAGAACATTATCCATGTATCCACAGTGTTATTGTATGCTATTAAATAATCTATGAAATTATCCTTAATATGTTTTATATCCAGTAATAGAGATGTTATCAATTAGTCTACATTTATTTAAACTTTTAACAATTTTTGTAAAATGATTTTGAGGTCAATTTAAATAAGTAACATAACCCATTTCACAATACAACGCGAAAGATGTGGTTTTGACATGATGAATTTTAATGGATCAACCTTGGTGGTGATATATGTATCTTTTTTAACCATGTAGTGATGAAGTTTGTGAGTTTTAAATACTAGTGCTAAGCAAATATTTTTAAATTCTAGATTATTTTTCTCATAGTCAGCTAGTGTATGATTGATGTAGTAAATTTATATTTCCTTATGTTGATCATTACGTTGTGTTAGGAGTGATCCCAATGCATGATGTGTCAATAAAACATAAACTAGGAGTGGTTTACTAGGGATAGGTGGAAACAAGACATGAGTTTTGAGTAAATATTTCTTAAGTGTTCAAATATCTCCTGACATGTGATGTCTCACTTAAATTTCAAATCATTTTAAAGCATGATAGTAAGTGATTGGGTTTTATCTATGAGTTGTGCCACATATCAATGAATTTCTTGAATTTGTCCTTATAGGGACCAAAGTTGTTTCATATTTTTGTGATGAGGCATATCCATGATCTATTTGACCTTCTTATGGTCAAATTCTATGTTGCATTAAGATATAATGAAACCCATTGTTTCCTTAAGGAAATTCCAAAGACACATTTCTTAGGGTTGAGTTGAATGTTTTGTTTTTTGAGTCTTCTTAATATTTGTCACAAATCCATTACATGACATTATATATCTTTTGACCTTGCTAATAAATCATTGACGTAATCTTTAACTATTGTATGAAAGAGTTCATGAAATGTATAGAACATAGTGCATTGGTAAGTTACATTAGTGTTTTTTGACTTGAATGGCATGAATATATAGCAAAAGTTGTCCCATGGTGTGGTGAAAAAATTCTCTTCTTGATCTTATTGAATGATCTTAATTTGATTATACTCAACAAAAATATCCATAAAGGAGAGCATATCATACTCGATTGTGGAATAGACTATCATATCAATGTTTGGTAAAGGGAAACCATATTTAGGACATGATTTATTGATGTCTTTGGAGTCATAAAAAAATCATATTTATTTGTTAGGTTTCACAATAGAAATAATATTGGCAACCCACTATGGATGGGTGACTGATCGAATGAAAACAACATCTAACAACCATTAGATTTCATCCTTAATAAGGAGAGCCACTTAAGGATGAATTTTTTAAATCTTTTTATTTATTGGTTTGAAATGGAGATATAATGTAATTATGTGTACTATGATCAAGGTACAAATTCTAGGCATATTGGAATCAGCCCATGTAAATACTTCAATAAAATTAGTTAAAATCTGAATAATATCCATGTCTTTTGATTTAAGTAAGGAGGTAGCCAAATTCAATGATTAGTTTCATTAACATAATTAAATTTAATTGTTTCTTCATTAAGTAATGTGGATTGATCTAAACTATATGGTGTTTTAGGAATTATATCATTTGTATTAGGTAACATTTTATTTAAATCATTTGAATGCTCACCAAAGTATGCCTAATCACTCAAGGAATGGGGAAAACTATTATTATGATAGAAGGAAGGGAGATATTCATATGAACATAGGAATTATAAGACAACCTCATAATTAGTAATTTCTAAAAAAATTGTAGATCTAGAGAGAATGTATCATTAATGAGATTAGGATAGATAATTGAAAGTGTATAAACATGGTTCACTATACCAACTGCTTGTTTAATAGGTGGATAGAATGTGATATGTTTATAATAATTATTAGAGGATATGGTATTATATGTATCATTTTGATATCCTAATCCTTGTTTGCACTATGGATCATATGTTTCCATAGGATTTAGTATTCCTTGTTCATGTTTGCCAATGACATGTCCTAAGCAACCAATCTTCTAAAAATATCTTAATGTGAAAGATGAAGTAAATTTATTACCCAATGTACTAGAAATAATTGATGGAGTTGTATGCATATTTTCAATTATAAACTAGGGTGGTGCAGTAGCAAAATCCATGTGTCGAATATAGTTATGTGAAGGCTCTATATTTTGATAATACTTAAATTACTCTTTATCCATAGAGAATGTATATATATGACCTCTATAGCTTAATTTTAAATATTAATGTAACATTGATGGAACTATGTGCAGAGTGTGGATCTATGGTCTCCCAATAAAGAGATTATAGTTTAGATCATTTGGCATAACTTGGGATTTTTTAGCTAGTGCTAAGGGGCCAAGGGTAAGGTTTAATATGATTTTACTCAAAAAAATTTATGGAATGTTATCAAACCCTCAAATGTTGATATCACAAGGATCCAAAAATGCATCCTGTATGTTAATATGACATATAAAAGAGATGTTGTAGATGTTCAACCCTAATCTATTGTCAACTAGAACTTGTTTGATTCTTACCTTATTAATTCATAAAGAAATTTTGTGAGGTAAGTGTAAATATATGATGTGCTTAGGTAGAAGGTACTCTCTCTTAAAATAAATATGTTCTTCTATCCATTTCATAGTGTTGATAATAGAAGCAGCATAGGAGTGCTTAGGTGCTATAGGTACATGAGTATCATGGAGTGATGCATAAAAAATATCTATGTATGTGTCGAAGTATTATAAAATCTATAAAATGGAAATTGTATTCAAAAGAGTATTGTGATGATAAAAAAGCTATAGACATGGGTATTGAAAACCTACCAATCTTTAAGACCACATAAGGACATGATAACCTAGACCATATGTTCTACCAAGAGCTTAGAGATAATAGTGGATGTGGTATGTTGGCTAGATGTATGTGTTTAAGAAGGAGAGATAAGCAAGACCAATGATGTTTTGATATATCTAGGAATGATGGGAAAGGAATCAAAATGGACCAATGAGAAAAATGCATCTAAGGGATATTTATTAATTTTAGGTAGTATAAATATTATTTGATTTAATAATTTATCTATGTGTTTAATTAGTAGTGTCTTAATTATATTTCACATAGCAGAAAGATAACATGGTAAAGAAAGAATGAAACATGAAAAACATATGAGTTGATATGAAGCAACATGTATACATGTATCTATGTAATTAAAGAATAATTTCTTAATTGTATTACACATAGAAGAAATATAGCATGTGAAGCAAAGAGTGAAACATGAAAAACAATTGATTTTATATTAATTATCATGTATACATGTGTCTATGTCATTTTTGAGTTGATTACGAATTAGAGGAAATAAACATGCAAATGAAAGTAGTAAACCTTGCAATAAAAATTGATTAATTTTGCCTCTAATTATAATTATGATTATATAATGTAGAATATGTGTGAATATCAAATTTTAATTTTTTGAAATGTAGACCCTAGGGTTTGGTAGTTCTAGGGTTTTGAAGTAGGGTGAGTTAACTAAAGATTTAAATTAAATTTAAGTAAATGACACCCTAAGGTTTTATTGATTAAATGGGA
Organism: Torreya grandis; assembly: GCA_037957365.1. NCBI lineage: Eukaryota > Viridiplantae > Streptophyta > Pinopsida > Cupressales > Taxaceae > Torreya > Torreya grandis. The sequence continues at coordinate 262,834 of JARHVA010007004.1, forward strand.
TATTATATGCAAAAAATTTATAAAAATAAGAATTTATAACCCTAATTTAATGTATAAATATATATAAAAGGTAAACTATAGGCAAAACTAGGGTTTTAATAAATATTCAATGTAAGTAATTTTTGCCAAATGATTAAACCTTTTAGAGTTTTATTATGTAAATCCTAAGTTGGATTAGAAGAATGAGATGTCTAAATTAGTTAAATAATTTAAAGTAATTAAGAACTAATTTCTTATATATTTTTACCTTCTTTCACTTTATAAAAATAGTAATAAATATTCTTAAATAGAAACTTATCTAGAAATTGACTTTCACAAATTGTCTAGGTTATAAAAATTGTGTTGTGGATAATTCTTAGTGTCATAAAAAGGATATTAAGATATGTTTTTTCACTATAAAGTAGTACCCCACTTGGATAGAATTTCCATATTATTGTACTGTCCTCAATGTGGAACTAGTGTCCACTTTGCATGAATGTTCCTATTTTTGGGGAGCACCTACGGTTGTGTTTCTTGATCTTGTTCCTATGTTCATGAAATTTTAAACTATATTTTGTGCCTATAAAACTTGATTTAGTGTACAAACCCTAATTCTCCTTGAAATTATGGCCTAAGTAATAAATGTGTATTCATTAGTAGGATAGTCTAGACATCTCTACACCTTGTTGTGAAGAGAGTTTCTAACATACCAATACTTTGAGGAGGGATAAAGGCCAATGCAATTCTCCCACCTAGTACTTGATGTAAGTGCAAGTGAATTATAGAATGAGAGTGGACTTGGATGCCTTGAATGTGCTAGAGTTTTGAAATATAGGCTTATGGATATTGTATATGATAGTTTGTAGAAGTAGGTCATAATATGGATCAAATACCTTAATTTTACTCAACTTATCATTTTTTTGAATAACCTTTTTCATATATTTTCCATCTAGTGAATGCAAGTCAAATAAACTTGTATTTATAAATATTTATAGCTTGTGTGAATAGGAAAATATACATAGGCCAACCTTAGGAGGGGCACACATTTGGAAAAGTATCCATTGAGGAAATTTAGGGAAAAGGATAATAGTGCCCAATTGGGGACACTAGAACCATATGGCTATAGTTTCCCAAATGTGGCATTAATTTCCACTTGGTATACTATTGGGAACAATGGGTTGGGATCTTGGAATGTTATTCTAGACTATGTTTGGGATGACAATAGATTTTTGTGGCCTACATAATGGCTAGAAGAGTGTGTAAAGGCTCTAGGATAGATCTAGGGCTAAGTTAGGAATAATATATATCAAACAACACTATTATCACCAAATACCACTTTTAGGTGATTAAACCCTTCGTGTATCCTTATACAATGTTCATCTATCAATTTAAATTTTTACCAAGTCAACATGAACTCATATTGACTCTAATATATTGGCTAGATAGGTGTGGTGGGTGTTGGTATAAGTGGGGTACCTTATTCTCCTAATTATTTGATCAATTTAAATTTTGTTTTCCACTCTATGTAAATCTATATCCTTCTAACTACCTAGGGTATATTATGGAATTATAAGAGGGATATGATGGTCAAGAAGAGGGTTAATCATAAGGTTTGGATGAGGGTTATCAAGGTGGCCTCTTACACTAGAGTGGCCTATTTAAATAACATAATTTATCAATCAAACAATGAAAATAAAAAAAATTACTGAAGTTTAGGGTTATTAGGTTTAATTTTTTATTACATATCTCTGATACATGGTGGCATCATCGACATGAAATTTTTTTTAGATATAAAAATAAGATCACATGGTAATAAAGAAAAATGTGATCACGTGATGGACAAGAGAACTCAAACTAAAAATGTAAATGAGAGGTTATAATGCTTGGGTGGGTTTTTAAAAAGTTATTTAGCATTTATAACATGTAGTCATTATAATGAATGAGTGTTATGGCCCAACATACCCAAGCCTAAAATTTCAATAATGTAAATGCATTATGGATATAATTCATACATGTATTGTTCATAATGTGTACATTTTATGGGAAATGCCCACATAATTATCCCTTAACTCCATGCACACACACACACACACACACACACACACACACACACACACACACACCTATGTTTGACTTTTTTTATTATAGTTTAAATCATAAGACACACTCTAAAACATGCCAGTATACCTAAGTGATCCCATAAAAATAATACAACCCTTTTACATTTCTCCCATAGATGAAAACCAAACTCAAAGGGATATTAAAAATTAATTTTTTTAAAATATGGATTTTGGTAGGAAATGACTATAATGTTCTAAAGAGTAATATTTGGAAACATTCTAATTTAAAAACCTCTATAAAAAACTAAATATACATTCAATGCCTAAATATGACATATTGAAGAGAAAAATGAATAATATACAAGTTTATTATAACCTTCAAAGCATACTTAAGACCAATATTGACAAAAATTACAAAATGGAGTCTCTTAAGTTGATGTACCAACATCATACTCCCAAAAATCAATGTTTTCATGAGATTATACTATCATTTATACCAAAATAATGTTATAATTTCAATTTACATTTCTACCATAGATGAAAACAAACCTCAAATGGATAGTAAAAATTTAATGTTTTAAAATATGGATTTTGGTGAGAAAATGATTATGATGCTCTAAAGAGAAATATTTGGAAACCTTATAATTTGAAAACCTATCTAAGAACATAAATATACCTTTAACACCTAAATATGAGCTATTAAATACTAAAATGAAGAATATACAAGTTAATTATAACTTTCAAATCCTACGTAACTAATATTGACAAAAATTACAAAATGGAGTGTCCTAAGTTGATGTATGAATATCAAACTCCCAGACATCAAAGTTTTCATATTATAATATAATTTATACCAAAATAATGTTATTATTTAAAATTTTTCAACTATATTATCATACATTTTCACATGTTCAACTACACCACATTTGTGTTTCTCATTGGATATCTTCTTCATTGTCATACGTAGACATGAGAGAAACATGTTAATAGAATAATTCATTACAAAACAAATTTGAGGAATATGTAAGAACTATTGACTAGTATTGTGTTTTCCATGCTTCCATCTCACACCATAATATCCCTAATAGGATATATATTATTTGTAGATAGAACTATGATTTTAGATATACTACATATCTGATCCTCATTCTCAATTTCAACCACCTCATCATCCAATACATCCACCTTGTAGTCAATTAATTTATATTTAATATTCTCATTACTTTCTTGTAAGACTTATTCATTGTAATATTCTTCCATTATCTTTAAAATTTCCTCTATGGAAACATTTATTTATTTTTCCATATCTATATTCTTCTTCATGGATTGTTTGCACCTATTTTCTTTCATATTTTTTCCAAGGAAATTTAATTTGATAAAATATCATTTGGAAACCCATCCCCTACTATTTTAACAAAATCATATATCAAAAATTAAATTTAAAATTACAAATTTGTGACATTAGAGGTTTTACCAACTATTCTTGCCATGATAAATAATGTATATTCAATTTCTTCTTCATTACTATTTTGAAAATATGCCTTAGGTTATTCACATGAGAACCTCTCAACTTACATATTTTTATCACATGTATTTTATTTATATTCTTCTACTTAAATATGGTATTTCACATGTTCCATATCAACCATCTCTTTTTTTTTAATCCTACTATAGCTACAAGAACTCTTTTCCATTCAAAACCTTGGTACTATTTACATTTTTTATAACCCCTTTCCTTTGTACAAGATCTATTACATATAAATGTGCATTAAAATTACTTAGTTCCTCTAGTAACATTTATGTTGTTGGTTATCCTATCTAACCTCTACCTTTTTATCTAAATTATATATTTACTCTTCTTTTGAATGCCATATTAAAACTATCTTGCAACTTTATATTTTACAATTTTCCTTTAACTTATTCACTAAAGTTACTTTATTACTTAGGTAACTCTTTGAAAACCAATATTTATCTCCTTGTTTTTATTTTAGACTTTGTGTAGGCACTAGGATTTCTCACAATAACATTTTTTCTAGCCTAGGTCTTAGGTTCCCTTTCTTTTTCATCCATATTCCACCCCATAAATTACCTAATAACCATTTTACCCTTACCCTATGTAATTATTTTTATTAATTTTGTTTCACTTAAGTAATTTAATTTAACTAATTACCTACCTTAAAATCTAGATAAATCAACTCAAATCATAATAAAGGTAAGTTGTTATAACCACTAACAACCACCTCATTATCCCAAATTCATTTAAATAAATTAAGGATTACTTTAACTTCATGATTAAATGGTTTTAATACCTATGTTAATTTTTTTCCCTAAATCATTATTGATCCCCACAATCGATGTTGACTATGTCAAATCGACATCTATTTAACCACAAGTCCCCTCAGAGCAAAGGACCCAACTTATGTGATAATAATGTGCACTATGATCAAGGATTTTATTTAAAATTTAAATTATATAATTCCTTATATTTTATAGTCCATACCCTTTCATCAATGCATCAACAGTTATTTGAATATCAGGATTCCTCTCACCAAATTTATAGTTCATTATAGATTGGAAACATTACAAAAATAAATATGTTATTTTTTTATGAAATTACTTTAGTTTTTCATTATTGTTTCCAATTTATTTTACCTACTTAATCAATGTTAGAACATATTGAACCATCCTAAAACATCACAAATCCCATAAAACCCACCTTTAGGTCCCTATCCTGAAAGCCTAGTCTACATTGTTAAACTTGGCATTGATCTTATAGATAAACATCAATATTTGCTAAAATATTATTCTATCTATAACATGGATCCTTTTCAATTAACAAATTGATTTAATATTTAAATCCTTATTTTTAAATCCATGAATTTTGACTTGTAGATGACTCTACTTGAGTTTTTCATGACATGATTACAATTTGATATCTTCTCATAGTCCCACATCCTCTTTTATCCAATTAATGTGACATATACTTCAAAATATTATTTGTGAAATTTTATTCACCCCCACCTTAGAATCCATTTTTCACCAGCTAGAAGTAATACAAGCTAAAGGGGACGTAGTATTACAATATTCACTTTACTAATATCTATGTAATTGATATAGATTAAGCTAAATCATTTTATTATCCTATTTGTATCATTACATGATTTATTTTAATTTAATTTACTATATTTATATACTAAAGTGTTTAAAAGGTGGGCTAAAATCCTTATTGTTATCAGTCTAGATTGCACCATTTTGGTAGAGGTATTTCAAACCTACATTATCTAGGTGATATAATGTGATCACCTCTAGGTGTGGATGACCTTGTTAATGAGGTGAAACTCTAGTTTTAGGTCTAGCTCCCTTGATTCATTAATTATGTATTAGTTCCTAAAACCTACTCACTTTTTGATGAAAATTTATAAAGAGATGCTTGAAAAAAAACCTAAGCTAAAGGAGTTGATGGACCAAAAATATCATGTCCACTCTAACCAACCCTTAAATAACACTTGTGAATCAAATAAGGACTAATGACTAAAACATGTTCTGTAAGAGACTCCTAAGAATTATTGCTTAACATGAAGGCTATATTATATATTTTCAACTTGAAGGTGATGGATGAGAGATCTACTCTAAGACACTACCAACCAAATTACACTTCAAACACAGTCACTATCATTTCCACACATCACATGACCTATTTAGGATAGAATCCTAGCAACTAAGTGATAACAAATAATTGAAAATGAGGATAAAAATTAGCACTTATGCAAATTAATAAGTATGAAATACACTAATCTATGATAGATAATATGAAATAGTCCTTTTATGGATTTAAAAAGTTACAAGGTACAATTTAGGTAGAGTTTCTGCATACCCAAAAAGGGATAACTACAATGGATTTTTTGCCTCAATTTATAGAAAAAAAGAAGGGAAAAGAGACTATAATATAGCATGGAAGAGTGGACAAGAGGTCATGATGGTCATAATTCACTAAATAAATAATTATAAGCATCAATAATAGCTTCATGATCTCTCCATAGATTACCTTGAATATATGATGGCCTTCAATAAGAGTATGGAATATGAAATGGTCTAAAGTAGATTATTTAAATTTTATTTGACTCAATTAATATTAGGATCATGCAAATATAGTTAACTCTCTCTCATTTTTATATTTACAAAGGTATAAATGGTGTCCATCTTGGCTACCATGAAGTATTAGGTAGCCTACCTCTCTCTTGCATGTCAATAGGCTTAGAAAACTTACCCATCCTCAATTATGGATTTTAAATTTGCATAATAACCTCAATAATGTAGTTAAAATGTATTTTATTACCTTAAATTTACTCCCTTAACATCCCTCTATGCCAATAGATATCTTCTCTTGATGACCAAATAGGCCTACTAGGCAACTAGGCCTAATCACTTGATGCTAGCTACCTAGATGACCATGAGACTTTAATATAAAATTAATAATAGGTAATTGAGAATTTTCCATGTCTAAAATATCATATTACACCATAAATTATTATTTTTAAATAGTACACACCTGTAACTCTATCTCATTTGGGTGACTAGGTCACCTCTCACTAGCCCTTCTAGACTTGTTCTTTAGTATATGCCTATAGGAGAACTTACATGAGGATTGAAGAGTATTTTATTATATATTAGGGTGTAATATTATTATAACTACATTATTTAATGGTCTATAATTTTTCATCCAGTTATGTACCTTGGATTTATCACTAAATATTTCAAAAGATAGGGTTTTGGTACATTTATACAGATATCTATACAAACCAATGCTAGGACTAGGACCTTATTATAGTTTTCAATGTGTTTTAAGTGTATCCAAAGAAAATTTAGGTAATTTTAATTCAAATTTATCAAATTTTACTCCATCGTGTCATTAGGACATGTTTAGTTAGGTTCAGGTATGCATGATCTCTTAATGATTGTTCATAGCCCTAAGGGCTTGATATTTAAAAATAATTCCAAGAAAATAAAGTATAAAACCCTCCTTAACCTTACCTAGAATATGATATCCCAATTCACCTTCTCTTTTGTGTTGCAACATGAATAAATTACTCCTCAAGCTAAAATCCTACATTCTAGGAGGTTGAGAGAAGTCAACTTGCATGAAAAAGAGAACAATGTGTGTTTTGGGTTATAAAGACTCCAAGAGGTATATGACATCCTTATAAAAATATTTTTATTATTTTTATTCTTTTTCAACTCATTGAGTTTATATAGAACCCTCAAACCTATGCTTAGGGTTTGTTTGCTTCATATAATAATTGACCCTTCATGACTATAAGTGCATTGTCTACCATCTTTCATAATTTAAAAACCTATGGAATTACCTTATGACATTTCCATCACTCTCCTCTAATTTTTTATAACCTCAAACACTCCCCAAAAAGGAAATTTATCTCCAATTTCCATGTATAGGCATGTAACTCATTATTTAGGCCTATTAGACCTAACTATCCTATCAAGCCTCTCCTTTGTTTTAGTGTACTATGTAATTCAATATATAATGAGAGCCTTTATAAATTAAGTTATAGGCCTTATTTTCACTCTTTAAATTCACCTCTATGAAGGGTTTCTCACACATCACTTTCCTACACATGAATCTTCTTTTAAGTGCTTCTTAATTCTACCTAGGCTATCAATGTGAATCTATTTTATCTACCTAAATCTAAACTTATGAAAACATTATTCCCATGTCCACTTAATCTCTTATATCTCTCAATCTTCAACTATTCACCTTAGACATGATTGTTTTCTCTCATTCCTCTTACAAACTTGTAGGTGACCAATTAGGTCCTTAAATGTACTTTGAGAGTCTATTATAGTTTGGATGATTTTATAACCCTGACATCTGTGTCTCTACTTTTCCCAAATAGTTTTAATATGTTCATTATTTTAATTAACTCTATATAGGATTCAATTTGAATACCAAAGTATATATTTTCCTTGCATGTTTCTTATCCCTCCTAACTCAATTTCATAATCGTGAAGGCTTTGAAACTCTCAAGTATCAAGGCTTAAACAACTCCTCCATCATCACAAATAATTAATCATGATACTTGAAAAGGTTAAGAGCATGATTTTTTTTTAAATTTTTTTAAATACCTACAACCTCATTGAGAGTGACTTAAAAATTATATGGAACTTTATCATGGAGAACTAAAACATTACCAAAGCTCTGAAAAGTAGACTTACTCATGGACTCCTCTTGAGAGATCCATCCCTTAAGAAATTTTAGGAATCCATTTTTGGATATGTACCTACATTTCACTTACTACAATAGGTTTTGTAACATTTTTTGATCTTTGAGAACATGTTTGTAGGTGTTCAAGGAGAACTAAAGACTCATTGATAAAATTTAGGTCATCATAACAAGTGAAAAGGTATATAAATCCCCACTAAAACCTAGTCTATTATTACCTAAATCTTGGATTATAATGATTCCTACATATAACCTACATGAAATTTATCACTAAAATTTGTAAAACCCTAAATATATTGTTTTAATAACCTTCAAGTAGGTCCATAGACTCATTGATTTGCTTTAGAATACTTGACTATGAGTGACCATTTAAGAGGTGAGTTCCTAATTTTTATTTACTACCTTATGAACCTTCTTAATCCCATTACACCATTAATCTTTCTTTAACTCTACAGTCATAATCTTATTTGTATTAAATCTTTGACTGAGTTTATCCTCTTTAGATGCATTGATGGCATTGATATTTATTTTATCATAATATCTCCATCTACCATGCTTCTTAATATGTACCTATGATTCCTTAATGCCTCTAGACCCCATCCTAATAGTCATAAGACCTGACTTCTCAATATGCCTAGAGATGACAAATGGGCGCTCAAATCAGAGCATGTCTGTCTAGGATTGAGGATGGATTCTTAATGTGATAAATTAAGGGAAATGGAACTAATAATATATATAATTACTATGAAAAGCAGATCATTTCATGTATAATTACATCCATATGATTCTCTATAGTGAAAACACCTCTGTTCAAGTCTTGCAATTGAGATCACCCTGTATGGCAGCCATACTGGAAATAAGACATTCATGGAGTTGAGTTATCATTTGATCATCAAGTACACCATAAATAATTCAATAAAAATTTAATGTATCTCTAAGAATCCATCATTACAATCAACAAATTTTTCTTGAAAATTTGGATGTATTGAAGGCTCTAAAATGCCAAGAAACTATTGTCTATAAGATGCAAGTGTGACTATATGAAGTTTTTATTGCTCCCATGAACTCACATATGTTAAGTTAGTATTTAGGATGGTGTAAAATGTTTTTTTATAACCATGAGAAGTCACACAGCTTTCCATTATTACTTCATCATGCTAAAAAATGGATAAATTGAAGTAAACATAAACCCAACCTAGATGGAGAAAACATAGTGGGTCTGTCACCTTATTAATTATTGTTCATAAATGAGGGAGATGAAATATGAGAAATAATGACACAAAATGGCATAAAACTATATTCCCCTACTTTTACCAAAATATTAGGTCCTCATTTTCTCTCTCTTATCCATAGCATTCATAAACCTTATAGACCTTACTGAGCTACCAAGGAGGATGATGGAAAGAAGGGGTTAATTTTTAACCTTTTTGACTTTAAAATCCTTCTAAATCATGGATATAGGCCTAGGAGGCATAAATTAATCCATGTATGTTCATGAACATGATCTTGATCTAACAAAATCATATGGACCCTAGGAAAACCTCCACTTTATGTGCTGAAAATTGTCCATTCTACTTTAAAACTGATGGAGATGATATGTAAAGTCCCTATGATGTATGTAAATTCTTGTGTGGAAATATTAATGATGTGTTCATGTATTAATTATGTCATACACTTTTCATTTTCTTACAAAAAATCCACTTGAACATTACCAAATATATCAATAAAATAATTTGAGAGTGGAATACAATGTTATAAAGTTGATTTGCCACCTTTATAGGAGTTGAATTAACTATAGGAGGTGTGTTATGACTTAGAAATCACATGAAATGTCTCAACATGAGCCCTTAGACCACTTAACACCCTTCGACCCACTTGTCCATGCTAGGAATGATTATATAAGCATAAGGTCAAGAATAACATTTACCTTGATTTTATCAAAACATCCTTAAACAATGCTAACCAAGGATTGTAAAAACCATTTTAAGGACCATGAAAAGATATAAGGTAAGCATGCACAATCTCAAAGGTCATTAGTATAAATTTTTGATCTATAGAGGTTGAAATTTGGCCTAGGAAGCTAAATTATCAACACTTCTTAGGAAGTGTACCACTTCATAGGACAATTATAGTACTATGAATCCCACTCATATTTCCTATTAATATATATTTCAATGAGTTGTCTATTGTGTGCAAGTAGTATTTACAAGATAAAAAGGAACTCTCACATCACTTGATAAATGTTGCACAATCTTTCTAGTCATATGTAATCATTAAACCATGTACCTTAATTTACATTTTTGGTAGTTTATTTCATATATGAATGAAAAAAAACATTAAACATTATGGCATACCTAGTGGGGCCCATTTTGGGCCGCACTATTATTGATTATTTATTTTTTTTCTAGTTTTTTAATCTCATTCCATAAATTTTTTTTTTGTGTTTTCATTAAAATAGAAAAAAAAATATAGATTACTTTCCTTTTTAAACAAGTTATCTTTTTTAATTTGCTTATTATGGAATAAAATATATTATAAGTGGATTAATTTATCATTTAATCACACTCTATTTGACACAATACCAAACCATGATAATCATAAAAATTATAATAAAAACAAATACCTCCCATGTAGACCCACTTGGATTTCATCACCAAGGAGAAAGTTGACTCAATGTTCTAGCTAACTATAAATAATTGGCTAGTGGTATATAGGCTAAGCACTTGACACCGTTATTGTTGAGGTCTTGTAAAGAAAGAGGGTAGGCCCCAATACAAAGACAAGTAATACCATAAAAATAGAATTAGGGCTCAATTTACCTTTATGTGTGTTGAGGTTTCCAACATTAAATAAAACTGAAAGCATACATAGATTGCCATTTCTTCGGACCTTCATTAACCCATCACCCCATCACATTCTAAATTTTTTTTCTTAAAAATAAAATATATTTAAGTGTGTTCAAATAGAGTGTGTGATTTTCCTCATTAAAATGAGATAATCAAAAAATAAGTTTTGTGTTTTACATTTACTCTTTGTTTTTATTATTTTTCTACTACTTGGTTCTGACATTATAATAGACATTGAAACATATAGAATCACTACACACATCCTCCTTAATGGAATAATCATTGAGTAATCCTACCTATATTGACTCTATTAAGGATGGTATCCCTTAGTATTATCAATAAGGTGATCTTGATATTACTAGTATATTAGACAATAATCCAATTGCATTGAACTATTTCCTTATAACATGATTGATATAGATCCCTATTTCCCCTCATGGCCAAAATTTTCACTCTTTTAATGGAATGAAAATAGAAACATTTTAAGGGTACACCATGGCCATGTTGTCTTTTTCCACTAACCTGCCACCACCCTAAGGTTCAAATACTATTATAATACAACCTCTAGATACCCAACCACCCTTAGTATTTATTAGCCTTGCTTAAATTGTTATTCTAATTAAAAAAATTACTACACCTCAACCTAGACCCAAAAAATAATCCTCTCCTACACTTTATAGATTAATATTTATATTACATTTACTCTTACTCCTATCTAATCCTACATGACCTCAAGCCCCCAACATACCACACAACCTCCATTGTCCACATAGTAAATCCCTATAAGTAAACATTTTCAACAACAAATCACTTTAACTACTCAATACCAAATTCCACTACAACCCCTTGAGATTAATTAGGTTAACCTATCTTAAAAATAAATATTTCCCCTATTATTCCCATAATATGTGTTTGTATATGAATCAACTATCACCATGTCTATCAGCTATCCTTTTTCACAACCTTTGTTAATGTCACTTACTCCCTATCAAAATTTGTAAAAAAATGTTGTAGGAGGCATCCTCATGGATAGGATGAAAAACATAGAACCCTATGCCTCTAGGCATAATGACATGATTACATACAAATAAATTTTTAATGAACCAATCAACCCTATCATCACAATCAGGTCATATCTTGCATAGTGGGAACATCCTAAATTCACAAAATTTCAAAATAAGGAAGATCCCAAAAAACATATTAAGGCATCCTAGCATGTGTTAGCTCATAGACCATGATGACACCTTCCTTTTGAGGACATTCCCTATGTCACTAGTAGGGCCAGTTATAGGATGATATAGTTCTATCCCTCAACACTCACTGTTCTCTCAAACTTTATTAGAACACTTCTCTATTAATATTGTTAGGAAATTAACCATTATTAACCTCTATGGCATTATCCAATTTAAATACAAGTACATTATGAACTTTATTGCTAGGTGGTGAGGACTTATAAATCAACTAATATTCTCCCTACCTCAACCTGAACTTATTGAATTATTATTGAGACTGTGTGCCAATCATATCTTATCCACTCTACAAGTTTAGTTTTTCACAAAAAATTATGAATCTTTTTCTATGTATGGTTCGTAAGTTAGAAAATCAAGCTTCAAAAGAGGGAAAAGTTAAGTTATAAATCAAAAATTTTAAACCTAACCCTTCTAAAGGAAATAAAAATCCAAAGCCAAAAGGGGTATATAATATTATTTTCATAAAGTTAGCTTCTCTATCCATGACAAACTAATCAAGCTTTTCCTAGACAAAACCATAAAGAAACTTAACATGGTTTTCACCTAGGAAATACATGCCTTTGGGAGAGTCTTATGTTGTTATTCTAGATAAAATTTGAAAGGAAGAGGTTATCGAGCTTACTTTTATTAGACATATCAATGAATCCCTACCAAAATAAATTTGGTATAAAGAAATTTATTTTTACATGTACCATCATGTGCACATTAAAAAAATTAATAGGTGTTTCCATTTCAAAATCTCAGTATAAAACCTCATTCATCAAGGGGAGTTATAGCTAAATAATCCAAAGTTTCCACAAAATCAATCCATCATAATATTTAGGTAGCTTTTCTAAAACCATCCATCCTCATATAATTATATACAAAATAATATGAGAGGCACCCCAGATCAAGATAACCTTGTAGTAAATACTATCCATGATCAAAATTTACTCGAATAAGTTGATGATACACCAAAATCATCTTTTGTCACAATAAGACTAATGGATCTCCATACAATAGATAATTTTAGACCATCTAAACAAACTAAACCTATTTATATCATCCACTTGAGTCTTTCAGATCTCATTACATGGGATCCTCCAAAAGAAAGCTCATTCCAACACATTTAAAGTCATCCAAAAGCATTAGAGGATAAAAACTTATTCCAACCATGTGAGATAAGTCCCTAGGTATCCTAAAGGGTAAAACATTAAAATACCCACCTATAAGACTCTAGGTCCCCCAAAATGAGGATCTTTGTATAAATACTCCCATAACCTTTAACAACATTCAAAATGGTAAAATGACTATGCCCTAGGTTCAAATTAAACCATCTATATTAGGATCCCATCTTTCCTCTAAACTTAATATCTCAATTGGAGATTCATCTATTAAGGGATCTAAGTTATCTTAAATCCTCTACCTATAATACCAACACCAAAACCTCATATTAACCTTGAATACTTTTATTATCCCCAAAACATGTTTAAAACACCCTTCACAAACATTAAATTTTCTTGTACCCCTAACACAAAAAAAGAAAGTACAAAAGTAAACATGACTCAAAAATTTATACCCAAAAGATAACAAAACCACACCAAGATCCTTTGTAAGGATCTTATGCCAGCATCCTTGACCAAATTTATGTCCTATAAAAGTAGTTAATCCTCGTATTTATAAACTAGCATGGTATAGGGAAAATAAAGTGTGTGCTTATTATAAGTTACCTAGACATGACACTGAAAGATATAATTTTCTCAGAGTCATGATACAAAATATTTAAGATGAATATGATCTTTTAATTTAATAACATTATTCCTTCTTGGATCCAAACATTAAGATTACAACCCTCATTGCTACTAATACCCTAAACCTATTTCAAGGAAAATCAAAATAAGTATTGAAAGTATGATTAATAGTCTTGATTATATCCATGATTAACATCATTACTACTTGACGCCTTAAAAAATGTATAACTTTGGAACATTGATAATTCCCCCATTATTTTGGATCAATACAATAAACATAACCACACAGTCTCATTCACAAGCCCCCAAAACCCAAAAACTAAAAAAAGATAATGTGTCCAAAGATAAAGCCCATATCCTAACCATAAAAACATCTAGATTCTCTAATACAAAACCTAAAATCTACATTTTAGTAAAAATAAAATAGAATAACTCTTTGAAACTCATATAGATATTAGTTCTGAATAAACTCCACCAAAATCCAATCAAAATTTCCCTCTATAAACTCATTAAGAATTCACCTCAATATTGTCAAACAATGATAGAAGTAATTGAGGCCATACAAGTGCACCCTGATGAACCTCAACCTATGATGGTATTTATTAGAGATTTACAAATGGTTTCATCTATTAATTTTAATGATTTTTAAATAGTCCCATTACCATGTAAAGACCAAGACCCATCCTTATTTTTCACTACACAAGTTAATCAAACTCAAATCAAAAGAGTTATGATTAACAATGGGGTTATCATTAACATTATCTCCTTGAATGCTTTTTTAAAAAAAACAATTTCTAGAAACATTTGTAGATTAATCCCAAATAATCTTGAAAGCTTTTAATGATACAATGGATCTTACTCTAGGAACTATTGTCCTTACTATCTAGGTAGGTTATCATATCCTTCATGATTTATTTTATGTTATAGAAGGTGAATTAAAATATAATATCCATTTAGGATGTCCTATATCCAATCTATGATTTATGTGTTGATGGTTAAAATTGCACTTACTTGTAACACCAACAATGGGAAGTTTCAAGATGTGGGACTTGCGACTTGAAACAACCTCCAGATTTTTAAGAAGCTGGTCTCTTCTTTATATCAAGCATATGCTAGGAAAAGAGATAGGAATTTTAACAGAAACACAAAATGAAAATAAATAAAAACTAACTATGGCAATGTGCTTGAATGTAATTTGACCCTTAATTCTGAGCACAGTGAAACTATATGTAAGATTCAATTACATTTAAGAGCAAACAAGGCATGATCAATGTAAAAGATGAAAATAATAGAAATAGAGGCTCACAGCTTAGACTACTTTTGCAGTGACATAGAATATATCAAAAAAGACATAGGATTCAATTTTCTTATTAATTCTTTAGTCACATAAGA
Organism: Torreya grandis; assembly: GCA_037957365.1. Classification (NCBI taxonomy): domain Eukaryota; kingdom Viridiplantae; phylum Streptophyta; class Pinopsida; order Cupressales; family Taxaceae; genus Torreya; species Torreya grandis. The sequence goes on from JARHVA010007004.1 coordinate 278,326, forward strand.
GGCACATAAACATGCACAGTTATATAAACTTTCCAACTCAAGAAAATAGAACAATGGCAAATGATATTCGTAATCACAGCTCTAGAAAGACTAAAACTATTGACAATAATTCTCTCAAAAAATTCTCTCTAAGTATCTATTGATGATTTTTGGTGATCTCTACACCCCTTTTTATAGCCTTGGATTCCTTCCAAATTGTTCACATGTTCTCAATCTAACGGCCCAATTGAAAACTAACCAAACTAGAAGTGTCTAATAGAAGATATTTCTTAGATTATGAAATGTTCTATTTCTCTACAAGTTCATTAGCCGATGTAAATACTCAAGAATCTTCCCACTTTCAAATGGGAGAGGACACTTGGCTAATTCCCCTTTTCCTCTTGAAAACCTTCTCTTTATTTAGGATGCACCAGAAAATGACACTTGGCGTGTTCCACAACACTTATCGAAGACACACGACACTTTCTACGTAACTTATACTCTTTTTATATCTTCGCTTAGGAATGTTTTACCTTTGACACCTATCACAATCCACTTTTTTGAAACTTTAACAACTTATAGAAAGTAAGACCCACAACATTTCTTGCTGGAGCAAATTTAAAAAGGGCATTGGGATAGGTGGTGATTTATGCTTGCCTCAACAAAGGACATGTGGCAATCTCTGCTTTACTTAACTAGGGATATGTGGCAATCTTTGCTACTTTTAGCCACCTTTTGAGAAACTTGTAGAAGGTGACACGTGCTAGTATTTGTGTCACTCTATTTATATTATAGAAACAATCAGGCCTCATTTCATATTTACATGGACAACGACACTTGGCAACTTCCGCTTGCTTTGAAAACAAAACCTGAGACCCACTAGAGTCTTTACTATATTGACAAAAAAGTTGAATAAAATTTGGAGGTTAAAATGTGGTGGCTTTTGCTCACTTCAGCTGAGATACGTGGCATCTTCTATTGCTTTTAGAAAAGCAAATTGAAACATTCTGTGATTGGCACTTGGGGCCCTCTGCCTAATCTCGACTCTTAGCTTCTTGAAACCTTCCACTCAAAAGAGATATGAAACATGGATGTTGATATGAAATGTGGATGCAAATATGAAATGTGGATGCCAACACTTGTCACATTCCATTGAGTTATTATGAGATACGTGGCACGTCCTGACCAACTTATAAAAATTGTGAAAAGTGCCTCGGCCAATGACACTTGGTAGCTTCCACCTAACTTTGACACTTAGAGAAAATTGAGTCAAAAGGAAATTAGAGACCGTGATCTATTTTAAAACTTCACCATCTTGAGCCAAAATATGTGGGAACAAAATTTTATAGGGTACAACTGAAAATCAGAATGAAACGTAGAGTATTTTTTACTCTACAGTTATTGGCAACCCCAAGGACTTTTGAGCTTGCTCAAAAAGAAACCACAACTCCTACATGATCAAAAATTGCTGAAAAACATTGATTAACTAAAATGTTTCAAATAGATTCCATTCACAAGAATCTCCTTAGGTTCACCTTCCCTCGTTTCTAGCTCAAACAAATTTTTTTGTTTACACGCATGAATTTTATAAGGGCCAGTCCATAATGCTTCAAATTTAGTGTGTTGACCTGGCTTGATAGCTCTTGCATCCATTTCAAAACAATTAAGCCTATTTAAAAATGGGGATTTGAAGTCCTTTTATCAAAATAGTCTTTAAATATTTTTTGATGCTTTATCAATGAATCATGTGCTGCATCCCTCTTTTCTTGAACTTCTAGAAGTTTCATGAGTTTGACTTGCATGGGGCCATTTTCCTTAATTTCAATTTTTTTGATTAGCTGGAGAGCAGGAATTTCCAAGATAAGGGGTATTAAAGTAGGCTTTCCATAGACCAATTCATATGGGGACATTTTGATCACCTATTTAGGTGTGATTCTATTAGCCCACAGTGCTAAATTAAGCACTTTATGCCACTCTTTGTGATGATCAGCTCCTATTCTTTTGATGAGTCTAATCAGGTTCTTATTAGTTGATTCTACAAAACCGTTACCATGACAAAGTTTTAAGATATATTCCATGCTTTAATTCAATGTCAGATACTTTAGACCCTAAAAATGCTTTAGCACTATCTGAAATTATGGTGTGAGGAGCCCCAAAATGAGTAGTGATACTCCATAGAAAATCTAAGATCACATTTTTTGTTGCTTCCTTGAGTGGCACTGCCTCAGTCCATTTGGTGAAATAATTTGTAGCTATTAAGATCCATTTGTGACCCATACTAGACATTGGATTTATCATTCCAATGAAGTCAAGACCCCATTGAGCAAAAGGTTCATCCACAATTATAGGACTTAGAGGCATTGCTGCATTCATTCTCATCCCCACATAATATTGACAAGATTTACATTTTTTAACCAGTTGATAACAATCTATAAATAAAGTAGGCCAAAAATAACCTACCTCACTTATCTTTATAGTTGTGGTCTTTACAGAAAAATTTCCACCTGATACTCCATGATGCATTTCATGTAGTATTTTCTTAGCCTCAGCCTTTTCTACACATCTTAACAATTTGCCATCAAAATTTCTTCTAAAAAGAACCTATTCAATTAAAACAAAATGAACTCCTTGCATCCTATAGTATCTTCTCTTATTTTGAGGGAGTTCTCTTGGGTAAATCCCATTTTTCATAAAATGAATCCTGCTTGTGACCTAGGATTCCTTATCAACTTCTTGTACCCTTAATATAATTTCCTCTTTTGTTTCTAAATTTGTCTCTTCAGGTATCATCTTTTCAAGCTCTTGAGTCATATATTGGCACAAACCCCTACCTTTGACTAATTTAGTGGGTTGGACCTCTACATCATATTCAAGGATCTTGGTTAACTAGATTGCTCTTTCTTTAGTAATTTCACCCTCAATGATATATTCTCTAACACTTGGTTAAGCTACAAGTATCAAAATTTTACTTCTTGATACTATATACCTTAACTTTTAAAGGGATTTTACCATAGCATATGCTTGTTTTTCCATAAATTTATATCTGGTTTCATATTCCTTAAGAGTCCTTGAGAAAAAGGCTATTAGTTGCTCTCCCTCCTATCTATCATCCTTCTGTGTTAGGACAACAATGATACTGAGCTCTCCTCCATATACATACATTACAAAAGGCTTAGAAAAGTTTGAGTTTCTAAGTACTGGAGCTGTTGAGATAACTTTATTGACCTCTTCAAAGGCTTGCCTTCCTTTCATAGTCCACTTAAAAATTAGGTCTTTTTTTAGCAAGAGTGTCACTGGTCTTACTAAGCCTACAAAGTCAGATATGAACCAACTGACAAAATTAATCTTTCCCAAGAAAGATTGAATTGCTTTCTTATTTACTGGAAGAGGTAAGTTCATTATAGCTACCACTCTTTTTGGGTCTATGGAGACTCCCTCTTTAGATACTATATGTCCCAATAATTTGCCTTGAGGGACAACAAAGATACATTTCTTAGGATTCAAGGATATTCCAAATTCTTGACATTTTTTAAACACATATTATAAATGATCAAAATGATCAACAACATTATTTGAAAAAATAGTAAGATCATCAAGATAAATCAAGTTGATTTTATTTATAACTTCCCCAAATGCTACATCCATAGCTCTTTGAAAAGTGGCCCCAACATTTGACAAGCCAAATGGCATCTTAGCATATGTAAATGTTCCCCATTTGGTAGTAAAAGTAGTCTTGTATTGGTCTTCATTAGCCAACCAAATCTGATTGTATCCAAAGAAACCATCTAGCAAAGAAAACCTCTCAGATCTAGCCATAGTCCGTAAAATCTATTCCATGGAGGGCAAAGGATAGTGATCTTTTAGAGATGCTCTATTTAGGTCTCTAAAATCTACATAAAATCTTATATCACCATTCTTTTTCCTAACTAGTACTAGATTTGATACCCATGTTGAGTGTTTGATTGGAAAAATTATTTTAGAATCTAAAAGTTTATGCAACTCATCCACCATTAGAGGTTCAATCCTTGGATTCACTGGCCTCTTTTTCTATCTAACAGGATTAGATCCTTCAGTCAGTTCTATTGTGTGATGAATAATATCTCTATTATATCCATGAAGGTCTTTATAGCTCCATATTTTTAAGAAGCTGGTCTCTTCTTTATATCAAGCATATACTGGGAAAAGGGATAAGAATTTTAATAGAAACACAAAATGCAAAGAAAGAAAAATTAACTATGGTGATGTGCCTGAATGTAATTGAGCCCTTAATTCTGAGCACAGTGAAACTATATGTAAGATTCAATTACATTTAAGAGCAAACAAGGCATGATCAATGTAAAGGATGAAAATAATAGAATCAGAGGCTCACAACTTAGACTACTTTTGAAGTGACACAGAAAATATCAATAAACATATAGGATTCAATTTTCTTATTAATTCTCTAGTCACATAAGAGACATATAAACATGCACAGTTACATAAACTTTCCAACTCAAGCAAATAGAACAAAGGCAAATGATATTCCTAATCACACCTCTAGAAAGTCTAAAACTCTTGACAATAATTCTCTTTAAAAATTCTCTCTAAGTATCTGATGATGATTTTTGGTGATCTCTACACCCCTATTTATAGCCTTGTATTCTTTCCAGATTGTTTGCATGTTCTCAATCTAATGGCCCAACTGAAAACTAACCGAACTAGAAGAGTCTAACAGAAGATATTTCTTAGATTCTGAAACGTTCTATTTCTTTGCAAGTTCATTGGTTGAAGTAAATACTCAAGACTCTTCCCACTTTCAAATGGGAGAGGACACTTGGTTGATTCCCCTTTTCCTCCTGAAAACCTTCTCTTTATTTAGGATGCACCAAAAAATGACACTTGACATGTTCCATAGCACTTACCGAAGACACACGACACTTTCCATGTAACTTATACTCTTTTTATATCTTCACTCAGAAATGTTCCACCTTTGACACCTATCATAATCTGCTTCTTCAAAACTTTAACAACTTAAAAAAAATAAGATCCACAACATTTCTTGCTTGAGCAACTTTAAAAAGGGCACAGGGACAGGTGGTGATTTATGCTTGCCTCAACAAAGGACATGTGGCAATCTCCACTTTACTTAACTAGGGATATGTGGCAATCTCCGCTACTTTAAGCCACCTTTTGAGAAGCCTTTGGAAGGTGACACATGCTAGTATCCACATTTCTCTATTTATATTATAGAAATAATCAAGCCTCATTTCATATTTACATGGATAATGACACTTGGTAGCTTTTGCTTGCTTCAAAAACAAAACTTCAGACCCACCAAAGTCTTTACTATATCAGTGAAACAAAATAAAGAAAATTTGGAGGTTGACATGTGGTGGCTTCCGCTCTCTTTAGTTGAGATACGTGGTGTCTTCTATTGCTTTTAGAAAAGCAAATTGAAACCTTCCATGATTGCCACTTGGCACCCTTCACCTGATCCTGACTCTTAGCTTGTTGAAACCTTCCACTCAAAATAGATATGAATTGCGGATGCCAATATGAAACTCGGATGCCAATATGAAATGTGGATGCTGACACTTATCACATTCCACTAAGTTACTATGAGATACGTGGCACATCCTGACTAACTTATAAAAATTGTGAAAAGTGCCTCAGTCGATGACACTCGGTAGCTTCTACCTAACTTTGACACTTAGAGAAAAATGAATCAGAAAGAAATTAGAGCCCATGCTCTATTTCAAAACTTTGCCATCTCAAGCCAAAATATGCGGGAACAAAATTTTGTAGCGTGCAACTAAAACTCAGAATGAAACATAGAGTAATTTTTACTCTACATTATGTTGCATCCACCTTTCACCAATTCATCAAATAAAATCATGATGTCTAAGTACATATCATCCCCAATGATCCTCATCCATTCAAAACTTGTATGTTAACCTTTTAACCTAATGACACTTTACTCCCTCTAAAAGACATGATCCCATCACCATCATCCAATGAAGCATTTACTAGTTAGATAATAACTTCATCATCAATAACTAATAAGGATTATTTAGACTCCATTATAAGAGAGTATAATTTATTAACACTTAATGCCCTTCCTACTCCTTAAGAGTACTGGATTCTAGATAAATAATGTGACTATTATACCAAACATGAAGATATTGTTAGTTTCAGCCCTTCTTTCCTACACATTGAAAATGTATATGGAGGGATTGATCAATCATACTCATCTATTGATATCCCATCTCATGCCAAACCTTTCTCTTTAAACTTATTATTCCTAGACAAAACATATTTTGGTTAAATGTACTTATAACAATGCACTTGGAAAGACTTTATTATGGAACATTATGAGCAAGGACCACATGATGTCACACTAGGAAATTTTAGGAAAGCCCATGAAAAACATGGTCTTGGGTTTAATATAACTCCTAAATCCATTCTTGAAGTCATCCCTATATCTAATCTTTAAGATAATATCATAATGGCACCTTCTAATATTATCCCTAATATAGATGTTATCATTTCCATCTCCTTAAACTTTTTTTGGTCAATAAAATTAACCTACAACCTCTCACCTATCTTAGCAATGGAAAAATTAATTAAATTCCCATTACCTACCTTAGGATGGTAGAAGAAGACTCTCCTACCATCCCCATTCTTTAGTGTCAATATGACAATTTTATCTTGACTTACTTGGGTGTAGAAAATTTACACTTATACAATTCTCTAATGGTTTAAATGTCTAGTTTTTTAAATGAAGCCACCATAGATATTAACATAGAGTCTCATATGCCCCACTCATAATTAAAGTTATAATATATATATATATATATATATATATATATATATATATATATATATATATATATATATATACCATCAATACCATCAAGACTTCACCACATCTTATTATAACTTAACGAGGGTTTTGATTGGTCATATAATGACATGCTAGGTATCGACCTGTTATCATTATTCAAAATATTATCATTATTCTAGAAGATAAATTGGTGAATAAAAAGCTATGAAAGATGCATCCTCACATTGAAATATTATTCAATTAATATCTATCGTGCCTCTTGTCTATTAATTTCATCCATCTAATTGATTACCCTCATTATGTGTCTAATATTACGCCTATCACAAAACCCATGGGGGGTCTCTATCTTTGTATAGATTTTTTGGGAACTCAACCTCACTTGTCCTAAGGATGACTATCTTCTTCTTAACATAGATCAACTAGTGGACCTAAAAATAGGATACAAGATGCTATCACTTATGGATGGATTTTATTGATATAATTGAATCCTTATCATCATATAATACCAACATATGACTTCCTTTATTACCCACTAGGGGAATGTTTACTATAAGGTTATGCCCTTTGGCCTAAAGAATGAGAGAGCCACCTATGAAAGATATATGACTTATATATTTCATGATATAGTACACTAAATTATAGAATATTATGTGGATAACCTTGGTATGTCAAATTTCTAAAAAAACCCATCTTTTTGTTCTTAAAGTAATATTTGACCACCTAATCTAACTTTGTGTCCATATCAACTCTAAAAATTGTTTTTCTATAATATTTATTGGTAAGCTCCTAGGTTTTATCATCTCCATCCGTGGTATAGAATTTGATCTCTCTAATATTAGGTATATCATAGATATTCCACCCCCATCCAACTTTAAGCAACTTTATAGAATATAAGGAAAACTGTGTTCTGTTCAATGTTTTATCTTCCAGTAATTGATTTGATGTCAACCATTCCATCACCTTTTGAGGAAGTATACCTAGTTCATCTAGGATTCTAGTTTTCAAGATTCCTTGAAGATCCTTAGAACTATCTTCTCTCCCAACCATTTCCTATTATTCACAAGGATGGGTGACCTTTATTCTTATACATTTTAACCACATATCATAATTTGGGGGATATGCTTACCCATAATGATGAGTAACATAAAGAAAAGGCATTGTATTACATAAGTCATAATCTCATTAAATATGAGATGCATTATACACATACATAAAACCTATGTTTGGATTTAGTTTGTGTGGATTCCAAGCTTTACAAATATCTTCTTAAGCACAATACCTATATAATTACAAACACCAATCCTCTTCATATTATGTATTTGAAACCTTACCAAAATCATTAAACGGTGAGGTGGTTCATGCTCCTACCATAATTTGATCTAGATTTTCTCCATCAGAAGTTAGTTAAAGGCCAAATAATCATTGATCCATTAGTTGAGGCACCTCTTACAAGTGGTTAACCATCTAATTTTAAATTTCATAATGAATATATTACTTCCACATCCTAGGTGTATCCAAATTATCAAATGAATTTATTCTTTGATGGATTCAAGTGTGATCATGGAGGTGGGTTTTGGAACTATTATAATACCTCATGAGGTTAATCCTATACCTTTATCCTTCAAGATGTATTTTGAATTCACTAATTACATGGTAGATTATGAATCATTAATCATAGGTCTTCAAACAACTTTAACTTGGTTACTTTACATCTAGGGAGATTATTAGTTAGTTTTCAATCAAATCAATGACATGTATCAGTGTAATAATGACATCCTCTAAAAATACAAAACATTAGTTGATCAACTATTATCCACCTTCGATCATTATGTCATCCAAGCCACTAGTCAATTATCCAATTTAGCCTCCCTAGCTTCCTTAGTCCCATCCTCCCCTCAAGAGTCCAATATTTTTATGTTAATCCACATAATCAACCAACCTTATTATACTAGAATTGATCTACCTTATATGCATAATGTGGAATAAAATCACTTAGATATGTGATATACATAAACATTTTATTATTTTTTTAAAGCTACTATCCTTCTTGATCTATCTAAAAATGCTAAGTGTGATTTTTAAAAACAAACCAAATATTACATTATCCTAGGGGGCGTTATCTATAAGTAAGGATTTGATGGTTTACTCCTTTGATGTCTCAAGAACTCTAAGGCTACCCTCTTAGTCTAAAAAACACATGATGGGTTATGTGGGAGATACTTTAGTGGTCGAGTTGTTACCAAGAAAATTATTTAAATATGATATTATTGGCCCACTCTAAAATAATTCTATTGTGCATATGTCAACAAATGCATAAAATTTCAAAAACACACTAAGCTATCACACTTCCCTAGTCATGCCTTACAAGTAGCTAGATACTCTTGGCCATTTTCCTAGTGGGGGATATATCTTATAAGACAATTTAATCCCAAGTCTTCCCAATGACATGGTTTTATCATTACCACCACTAAATACTTTACTAAGTGGGTGGAGTCTATTTCCTTTATTCTGACCAAAGAAAATATGATTTCTTATTTTATTAATCATCATATTATTTGTTTCTTTGTCAAGATAATTACAAATAATGGAAAATATTTTAAAAATAAGCAAGTCTAGAGACTTTGTGATTATTTTGACATTAAGCTAAGATTTTATTTGCCCAATTATCATCAAGATAATGGATATGGTGAATCATGTAATAAAACCCTTATTAAAATGCTAACCAATGTAGTAAATGAGGCTCAAACTAATTGACATATTAATATTCCCTTCACCTTATGGGCTTATGATACTAGCTTTCAAACCTCTACAAGTGATACCTCTTTCTCTTTGGTCGATGGTACAGAAGATGTCCTCCCTCTAAAAATACAAATTCCTTCTCTTAAAATTACTCTTAGAGACATCTTTTATGAAGAAGACTATCATCAATAAATTTTAACAAAGCTTGAAATTTTAGATGAGAATCGATCTATTCCGCTTGACCATCTTCATGTTTATCAAAAAAGCATAAAGCATGCATATAATCAACATATAAGATAGTGATAATTTAATACTATAAAACTTGTCCTTAAATAAAATCAACATGTCACAATTATAAAAAGAAGGAAAGCAAGGAAAATTTTCTTTGAATAGGCTTTTACAATAGATTGTCACTCATAAATAATGATATGGGGCATATCATTTGGCCTCTCTTGAAGGAAAAATAGAACATGAACCTATTAATTCTTTCTATTTGAGTTCTTTCTATTATTAATAAACTTAAAATAAACTATAGCTAGCATGAGTTCTCCTCCATTGGTTTTAAATCAACCTAAAATCACGCCTCATATCACTTGAAAAAATACCCAATAATGATAAAATAATCACGTGGATATCTAATAACATGCCTATCCTTACCTTAAATATTAATACCCTAGCTTTGTTCATAGCATGTTCTAAATGGACAGGCTCTGCCTATCACATGAAGGAGCCCCAAATCATTATCTCTAATATCTCCCACCTAAAGAAGTTTATTTTAGGGATAGAAATATCATCTAATGTAATCAACCTTTAAGTTAGCCTTGGTGACCTTAATCTAGATCAATAATCTAGGATAAAAATATATATCAAAGCAAAAGGGAAAAATTATAGATTATTCCTTTGAAGGTTAAATATCCATAAAATGGCATAAAAATCAAATATTGATCCCTTAAAGGATATTTGTGCAAGGATATATCATAATTTATAGACCACTCCCTTGAAGGATGGCTATCTAAAGTAGTAAATATAGTGGAAAACATCCCACATTGATCAACTTTCTAAAAAGTCATGCCTCTAAAAGAAATAAGCCCTAAATAAAAATCTTAAGTATCCCAAGAAATCTTCCCACATTTATCAACTTTCTCCAAAGTCATAAACTTTCCACATTGATTACTCTACATGAAAGGTTCCATGGTTATCCTTATTGCTTTGAAAACATGACATGAGACTTATAATGCTTTGACCTACGTCATGTGAAAATCAAATATATATTAATTCCCCTCTAATAAGTCATGAATTAGTTCACATAGGTTTATTAAAAGTCATCATTAATAGTAAAAAAATGACACACATGCATATGCAACAAATTCTTTATCTCTGATTTAAATCCAAGGAAATACATAGTCATAAATACATCTACTATTTTTTATAATCATTAAATTTTTTAAATATAATCAAATCTCATAAAGCCAAGGTATAAAATCATTAATTACTCTAACTTATCTCATAATAACATAAATCAATAAAATTAAAATACACCATCATCTAAATCATGTAATTAATTCATAACCATGGAAAAAATTAAATACATAACATAATCAAAAATCTATAAATCACATCACATCAACATAATCTAAAAATATATAATTTTAACTCATAATCAAAAATATAGAATCTATATATATGTATAGCTCATGAATATCTCAAAGTGTAATATACAAGATGGTTATCTATCCAATAACAATATACAAATCATTCTATGGCTAGTATAATGTAAAAAATATCACTAATCAATAAAATGGATGTGACTCAAATGGATGTTAACCCCACCTTCACCCCCATATCCATCCTTACCTCCATCCTTGCCACCTCTCCACCATACCATGATACCCAAGCTAGATGTGCCATCCTATGTCCATTGGGATGATCTCACCTTTGTCATAATATAGGTAGCATATTGATATACATTTGATAGTCACTCTGGTATGATCCACTCATAGTATTATATCTCTAAAACTATGCCCTTATACCTATCAAGGATTACTATCCCTTCCTACCCTATGTTATGATTTATGCCTCCTATGCATAGATACCTTGCCACCACCATAACACCCCCCTCAGTCTATCCATATCTATCTTGTACTTTTCATGACCTCATAATATATGATTATGAACCCCCTATAATACGTCTATGTGGAATTTTAAAGTGCTATGGCTCCCATGTATCTCTATCAAGGTATCCTAAAATGTGGTCACTTGTCCCTATAATCCATCCCACTCTACCCTTAATGCATCATGCTCTATAATAATATCATGTATATCTATCTCTACTATCTCCTCATATGTTGTCTCCTCCTCCATAACCTCTTGCATATCTACATCCCCTACATCTTATGATGGTCATACTACTCTCTCCTACCTCACTCTCAACTATTCCCCCTACCATAGTAAATGTTACAAAGTAAATGTTACATCATCCACATCACTAACTACTAATTCTTATTCTAATCTTACCTATGGCTTAGTATAATGGTCCTTTGATAGTCTAATATCTATGTCATACCTCCTATCAATCTATGTTTCATTTGAGATACCATGAACTAATCCAAATTGTCTCCTCAACTTCTCAAATTGAAAACAATCTAGGTGGCCCACTCTCTATCCCTATAGCCACTTATCTAGTTATCTCATAGAGAGCTCTCCCTCCACCATAGATGATGCTTTAAATCCTAGATATGACATTTATATCACATCTCCATCTTATAATCCCTCCAACACCTACTGATAATATGTTAGGTAACATACAAGTCCATCAGTGAAATATCTAACAAGGTATTCTTTCCACTAAAGGAATCCCACATTAAATGCAATATGATGCCACTATGCCCATAGAGTCCTATGTGGGTGAACTGATCTAACATCCTCATAATATCAACACTATTAAATAAAGGTCACGTCTATCCCTTACTTCCACTATGTCATCCATCCCCAAATTTCTATATATACCTATGAAAGAAGAGTATGATCCCATTGAAATATAATGAGATGTTCTCACATATTTGTTACAACAACTATCACACTATAGGTAAATTTTCCTCCCCCCAATATAAAAATGCATAAAAGGATATGGATAGCATCATCATAGTCATAACTAGTCACCCCTATATATCCTCCTCATATAAACCCTCAAACACAAAATCCCTAGCTATGAAGGTGATGTCTAGTGTATCCTCTTTGTATAATCATGCCAGTGTCACTTCACAATCACTCTCATCAATTGGTACTATTATGTAACCATGTATTAGAAGTCATCATATGTGATATATATCCTCCACTATCACAATAATATCCCTAGTAGGTATCCAAAAGGTAGTAGTTATAGCTACAACCCACCTTTCCAACATATATAACAATAGACCCAAATCTCTATGAGCTCAATGATAGTGGTTCAAAACTCCAAAGTTGATAGCTTCCAGATGTTCCCATTCATCATCACCCATCTAATCATGTAACTATTCCAAGAGTGGTAGAACCTAGTCCCACATTTTACGTCAAGTCCATGCTTGCAAGTTTAGGTTATCCCCAGTTCTTTTACTCTTATGCTACCCTAATTTTTTATACTCTAACTTAAATCAACTTTGATCCTTAGGAACTAATACCGATACTTAAGGATTAATGTTGATCTTATATTGATTCATGATCATCAAAGGGTGATCAACATTGATATATAATGATCGATGTCTATCCTTACATTTCAATCCATAGTATGAAAGAAAATTAAAAAAACTAAATCTACAAAAAATATATAATAAGTTTAAAAAAAAATTAACAACATTATAAAGAATCTGAATAAATTAAAAAATTCAAAACAAACTCTAAAAACATTCAAAAAATATAAAACTAATTCAATATATTCATATTACATGGAAAAAATCCAAAAACTTATCAAAAATCCAATATCTCCTCATCATGAGATTGTCACCTCCTCCTTTGTCTTCTTCCACTAGCCTCTATTGGTCATACTTAGTCTAGATGTGCAAACCTATGTCAAATTGTTTTGCTCTTTCCCACACATTCTCAACTGTAAATGAACACCTAACACAGTAGGCATACTATTTATATCCCTTATAGTTCAATCTTTATTCTATTTTGATTAGAATTTATTTTATATAATTAGCATCGAAACATATGTATCGATGTCAATTGGATCCATTTAGCTTTTTTTTTTCACTATTTGATTTTTTTTCATCACTCTAGTCTTGACCTAAGGCCATTTAAGTTATCTTTTGTTACAACTATCCCATTACTTGTTACCTAGCATTAATATCTAGTAGACATAAACCCACTATTGGTCCCATAGCCTTTGATATATCTACACTCATTTTATAATATATTCACAATGGATCTTGAAAGTGTACCTCATCTTGATATAAACTACCTCTAGGTAAATCATATGTACCAAGCACACTGGATGATTTGGTCATCCCACATCCTAGCCTTGTTCTCTTGATATCCTTGGATTGAGACCACTTGTTCATAGTTGTGACATTTCATTAAATTTTTTAATTGATCCCATTTATGTTTGGATATCATTTATCTTGTTAGAGAAACATTATACTTCATTTCTATCCTTGCAAATTTGATAGTCATTTTCTATCTACCTTATCCATTACCACCTCATTTTCAAACTCATCACCACCACGTCATCCTTCATCAATTTTATATTTTTGGGGGGATACCTCATCATATAAACCTATGAAATTATAAATATATTATTTATTTTCTCATGGTAGGTTTTTACAAATCACTCAACAAAAGTGATAAATGTAGGCACTAGGATTTTACATAGTAATATTTGTGCTAGCCTAGGTCTTAGGTCCATTTTCTTATTCATCCCTATTTCACCCCATGTAATTATCCAATTAAAATTTTAACCTTACATAATTTAATTAGTTTTATTAATTAAAATTTTCACTCAATTAATTTAATATAACCAATTACCTACTCCAAAATCTAGCTAAATCAACTCAAATCATAATAAAGGTAAGTTATTTTAACTCCTAATAATCCCCTCATTATCTGAAATTCATTTAAATAACATAAGTATTAGTTTAAATTAAAATTTTAATGGTTTTAATAGATTTGGTAAATTTATCCTTAAATCATTTTTTATCCCTGTGATCGATGTCCATTCTATTGAATTGACATCAATTCAACCACAGGTCCCCATCGAGCAAAGGACCAATTTTTTGCGCTTGTATTTTACATTATGATGTTGAAGGATTTTCTTTGAAATGATAGTCATAAAATTCATAATATGTTATAATCCATACCCTTATGTAAAAGCATCAACACCCATTAGAATATCAACAATCATCTAACCAACTTTGTAGTTCATTATAGATTTGTAGCATTTCAAAAGTATGCTATTTATTTTATGCATATCTTTATATTTTTTATTTTGTTTCATAGTTTAGTTTACCTCTTTAATTAGTTATAAACCATACTAAACCATACTAAACCATCCCAAACCTTCTCATATCCCATAAAACCCACCATTAGGTCCCTATCCTTAGATCATGATCCACACTATCAATATAAACATCGATTCCCTGAATCGACATTGACCGTAAAAATTGACATTGATATTTTATAAAATATTATTTTCTCTATAACCTAAAACTTTTTTAGTTATCAACCTGATTTAATATTTAAATACCTATTTCTTGAATCCATGTTTTTTTACTTTTATATGATTCTACCTAGATTTATTCATGATGTGATTAATATTCGATATTTTCCCATAATACCACATCCTCTTTTCTCTAATCAAAGTGACATTTCCTTCAAAATAATAACTTGTAAAATTATATTCACCCCCATAGTAGAATAAATTTATGATCAAATAGAAGTAATAAAAGCTAAAGAGGATGCAAATGAGGATTATTGGAATGTACTCTTTGCTAATATCCATGCAATTTATATAGATTAAGCTAAATCATTTTATTATATTATCTATATAATTACATGCATTTTTTTAATTTAATTTACTATCTATATCCACTTGAGTGTTTATAAATTAGGTTGATGATCTTATTAAGAAGTATACCACTTCCTATAACTAGTCTAGTATTAGAGTCCCACTCATATATCTTATTAATCTATCTATTTTTGAGTTGTATATTATGTAGAGATAGTCATTCCAAGATAAAAAAGGCTCTCACATTTCTAGATAAATGGTACATTATATTTTAAATCATAGTAACCCTAAAACCCTATAGCTTAATTTACATATTTTGGTAGTTTATTCCATATAATAATTAATAAAAAAACACTTTAAACTTGAAGTATTCTTCAATGAGAAAAATAGGCCTACAAGCCTAATTGAGAATAAAAGAGAAAAAACTATTTTTTTCTTCTTTATATAATTTTTCCACACTTCATAGTATTATATCAACCCTTCATATTGATCTTTTCCTGTACTATAGCTTCAAAATTCAAAATATGTTAAAACATGGTTTTCTAGGCCTAGGAATTAGGTCTACTTAATGTGTTTTTAAGATAATTTTTTATGCAAAGGTTAAATAAAATTTAAACCAATTTTATAAATTCATTTACATCATATTAAGAATTCCTAAAAAAATTCAAGTAATTTGATCATTCTTTTTCTTTTAATGGTGATTTTATGTTGTAAATAGAGGTTTTAATCTTGTCTTTAAGACTGGAAATATAAGTTTTGATTATAACCTGAGATAAATACCATTAAAATTTTTAAATAAATTATAATACTTAATAAAATTAAATATTCATTTATCTAAAAAATTTAAAGAAATTTTGATAAATTAGTTTTGAGATATGGAAGTTTCAACACTGCAAAAACCGTAGTTTTCTAAGTGAGGCCAGGAGAATTAAAAAAGGCCTACTTTGAATTTTATAGATCCTTTTATAATTATTCAAATTTTAAATTTTATAAACAATATATATATATATAATTTAATCAATTTAAATCATTTAAAAATCTCTATAGTCGATAAAACAACTTATTTCTTGATCGTACATTTATTTTTTGTTGACTGTAAGAACCCTATTTTATTTTTAAGCCTTCTATTATGTTTAAGAGATGTTAAAATAAATACACAAGTTTTAATGAAATATAAAATTAAATTAAATTAAATATTATATTTAAATGTTAATATCAACTCCATAAAGCATAATTTTACTATGTTTGAAGAGAAAAACATATATAGTCCTGATTACATAGCCTTATTTTACACAGAATCTTTTTCTTTTTCTCAAAATCTTGATGATTTTTGGTATCTCACCTTATTTAATCATTAAAAATGAAATATTATCAACATTTTTGAATTTATATATGCATTTCATGACCTTATATTTGAATACATCCACTTCTACTTATTTATCCAATGTATCAACTCCTTCCAAACATAGGCAATTAATATGACACTTATCTTGGATTAACTTTTACTAAAGTTTTACATGTTTATTATTGTTTAAATAATATTAAAATATATATAAAAATAAATTAAACCTAATTTAACCCATAAAAATAATATCAACCTTTTACATTTCTCCCATAGATGAAAAACACCCTCAAAGGGTTAGTAAACGTTCAATTTTTTAAATATGGATTTTGTGGGGAAAATGACTATGACGTTCTAAAGAAAAAAATTTGGGAAATTTTTGATTTATAAACATCCCTAAAAACCTAAATATACCTTAAATATTTAAATTTCACCTATTCAAGTCAAAAATGAAGTATATACAAGATTCTTATAAGCTTATAATCCTACTTAAGACTAATATTGATAAAATTTGCAAAATGGAGTCTCCTAGGTTGATGTACCTACATCAAACTCCCAGGCATAAAATATTTCATGATATAATACTTTAAATTTTTCCAAAATAATTTTCTCTTTTTCACTTTTTCAACTTACTTCTCATACAGGTGTACATTTTCAACTACACCACACTTATGTTTGTCCTTGGATATTTTATTCATTGTCATACATGCACATGAGACAAACATAGTAAGAGAATAAATCATTTCATCATGACTTTGAGGAATCTCCAATTATTATTTACTATTATCATGTTGTCCATGCTTCTCTCTCATGCCATAATATCTCTAATAGATTGTCATTTCTTTATCTAGAACTCATATTGCATATTTACTACATAATTGATCTACATTTTCAATTTCAACCACCTTTCCATCCAATACTTCCACCTTATAGTCATGTAATTAATATTTACCATTATATTTACTTCCCTATTACGCCTCTTTATTTTTATATTCTCCCATTATCTTTAGTAGTTCCTCCATGGAAACATTTATCTATTTTTCCATATCTATATTCTTCTTCATGGACTGTTTACAAATATTTTCTTTCCTATTACCTTCTAAGGTAATTTATTTTGACAAAATATCACGTGTAAACTCATCTTAAACTATGTTAAAAAACTCATCTATCCAATTATCAATTTCAAATTGGAAATTTAATACATTAGAGGTTTTACGAACTATTATTGTCTTGGAAAGTAATGTGTATTTATTTTCTTCTTCCTTACTATTTTGAAAATTGGCCTTAGTTTCTTAACATGAGAACCTCTCAACTTTTTTTCTCACTTTAATTTTTTTTTATATTCTTAAATTTCATTATGGGATTTCAAAAGCTCCATATCAACCATCTCTTCTTCTTTATATTATTGCATATATAAGAACTCTTTTCTAGTCAAAACCTTGGTATTATTTTCATCTATTGTAACCCCTTTCCTTTGAGAAATATATGTTACATATTAATGTTCATTCATATTCCTCATTTACTCTAGTAACATTGTTATTGCTAGTTGTTGTATATGACCTATACGTCTTTCTATGAATGTTATTTTTACTTTTCTTTGAATGCCATAATAAAATTGTCCTAAAAGTGTCTATTTCACTTATTCAATAAATTTTATTTCTTATTTAGGTCACTCTTTCCAAATAAATATTTTTCCTTTAGGTATATTCAAGTCTTTTATACAATAAATTATGATGGATAAAATGGGAGTAAACATGCAATCTTATTTAATGACAATAATAGGCCTACAAGCTTAATAGAGAACAAAAGAGAAAAAAATTAATATTTATCTATATAAACACTTATTACACTTACATAGTGTTATATCAACCCATAATATTGATATTTTCCTTAACTATAGCTTTAAACCTCAAAATATCCTAAATCAGGGATTTATAGGCCCAAGAATAGGCTTTTCGAATGTGTTTTTAGGAAAACTTTTTATTAAGAGATAAAATAAAATTATAACCACTTTTAAAACTTCATGTAAGTCCTAATACACCTTCATAAGAAATTCTATTCATTTCTAGTCTTCATTTTCTTGTAATGGTGATTATAGTGTTGAAAATAGGGGTTTTAGACTTGTCTTTAAGACTGTAGGTCTATTTTTTTATTATATTTTGAGATAAAAACCTATCCAAAAAAATTTAAATCACATTAAAAAAATAAAAAAAATATATTAATGTATCCAAAAATCTACATCCAATTTTCATTATTTTTTTTTAAGATATGGAAGTTGTAGTGCTGCAAAAACCCTAGGTTTTTTAGTGAGGTCGAGAGTATTCAAAAAAATCCTAGTTTGAATTTTATAGATAATTTATGAAATATTCCACTTGGAAATGTTATTAAAATAAATAAATATTATTTAAAATAATTTTAATCCCTTAAAAATCTCTAAAAGTTGATAAAATAGTTTATTTCTTAACTGTACATATAGGTCTTTTACTGCAAGAACCTTTTTTTTAAAAAATTTAAGCCTTCAATTATGTAAAAAATATGTTTTAATAAATATACAAGGTTTAAATAAAATTAAAATTAACATAAAATTAAATAAAATATTTGAATTTCTAAATCAATTCCATAAAACATAATTTACTATGTTAAGAGAGCAAAACATATGTAACCCTGATTACACAACCTTGTTTCACATAAAATCTTCTTCATTTTATTAAAATATTTATTTTTATTAAAGTATCTCACATTATTTACTCATTAAAAATGTAATATTCTCAACCTCATTTTATTTATCTATGTTTTTTATCATATTTTATTTGAATATCATCCAATCCCACTATCTTTCTCCAATATATCAACTCCTTCCAAATATAAGTAATTAATATGACACTTATCTTGGATTAACTATAGCTAAGTTTGACATGTTTATTATTATTTTAAATTTAATACACTCCCTATAACATGACATTAAACCTATGTGACCCCATAAAAATTATATTATAATTTTACATTAATCCAATTGATGAAAAATACCCTAAAGTTATAGTAAAAATTTAAATTTTCAAAATATAGATTTTGGGAGGAAAATGGTTGATAATCTAAAGTGCAAGATTTGACAACATCCTTATTTAGACACCTCCATAATAGCCTAAATAGACCTTCAACACCTAAATATGACCTATGAAATATAAAAATTAAATATATACAAGTTTATTATAACCTTTAAATCCTACTTAAGACCATATAGACAAAATTTACAAAGTGGAGTCTCTTAAGTTGATGTGCCTATATCAGTATCCAACTTGGTACCAATTAAGAAAAATAATAGAGATATTAGTATCCTTGTTTACTTTATAAATCTAAACCAAACATAATAAGAGGATAAATATCCTTTTCCCTCTCTAGACGAGGTAATTCAAATGGTCAATGTATCTGAGATGATGTCCTTCCAAGATGGATTCTCAAGTTATAATTAAGTGTTGCTATAAGAACAATATAGAATGAAAATGAATTTTTTGCATATAAAAGTATTATTTTTGACCTAATTAATTCATGACAAACTTTACAACAAGCTATATATTTTTCCTTCCAAGGGAAAGTTGGCAAGTGTATCATTATTTATATGGATGACCTAATGGTGTTTACAAAAGATAGAGTTGATCATGTATACCATCTATATAGAGCATTTGATATGTGTAAAATATAAGAAGTATCACTCAATATAGATAATATTATCTTTCAAGTCACTAAATTAAAATTTTTAGGCCATGTTATCACTAAGGATGGGATATCCATTGACCTAAAACAAATTCATGCCATGTCCAATATAACACCTCCTAACAATAAGAGTTGAATTCTTTATATGGTAAGATAAATATTAAGAGTAATTAATATTGGGATTCATAGATATTTTAAAGCCATTGAATTCCATGTTAAATCAAAACATAAAAATAGAATGGATAATAGAATCCAAGAATTTTTTTTATGACACCAAAACTACTATTGCTCAAGCTCTAGTTCTGATCAGCCCAAATTTCACTAAGGATTTCTACCATTATTCATTTACATCAAAACACATCATAGTATTTGTACCTTTTATCACTTGAATAAAATTCCTTCATTCTTCTAAGAATCAATGAACATATTTTTTTCATTTTGCTCTACACCCACATATTCTCACATCTCATTGGTCTCCATACCTATCATTGACTTTGGTGGTATGTCTTAGTTTTCATTAAAAACTATAAACCAAAACCATAATCATTGGAAATAACATGTCTGTTTTCAAAAAAATCATATCTAATACTTAGCATCAAAGTGGAGTATTGACCTCCCAATTTGCATTTGAAGCTTGACACTCTTAGCTCTCTCGGCTCATTTATCTTGTTCTAGGAGGTTATTCAAAATTTTATGCCCTTTAGGCTCATAAAACATGTCCAATTATAATTACCATGTCTGATGGTAAAGTTTCATTTATAACACTTCATAGTAGATTCTTAATACACTTACACTTGCACAACATTCTCACCTGCTTGCTCTCTTAGCTCCACATAACTACTTTGGGAAACATTTAAATTTATGTTCCTATTACACTTTTTATACCTATCCCAACCTTTCCAAATCACTCATGCAATTAATTTTCATGTTTTATTCTTTGAGTAAAAACACTTTTTTAAGAAACTTATCCCACTTGTTAGGTATTTAATACATTTTTCTCTAACTTGTTCAGTTCTCTCATTTTGACTAGATAGGTCATTTTAGTTTTTTTACCATTTTGGACTTTGTAACTAAATCCATCATGTTTACTAGGCTCATTTGAGAAATTTTCATGTTTGACACTTCTCCCCAAAATGGCTTTTGGGATCTCATACTGTACTTATAAAATCTAAATAAATCTTACATGAGTGAAAAACTTATCAAAATTCTTGATTTGGTCTATCTAGTTCCAAATTATTTACTTAGTTGTAATTTAGATTTTTTGTGATATTTTTCTATGTTTTAAAAATTTATAACTCTATAGACCTAATTAGGTCCCTGAATACCAACTAGGTTTGGGAGGGGGTCATTTTATATTACTTTATTAATCAAACTAAAATCATTGAGTAGGTATTTAGTAGAAGTTGATTCTATTTTCTTTTTTACTCAAAGTTTAAACTTTAACTAGGTCTACATCTTAGGCTAGGGTAAGTCTTATTCTAGTTGGTCTAAAGCTTAACTAGGTCTCTACTGATATGTTGGGAAAACATCAATGTTAATCATATATGGGATACTTGAATATGTAAGCATCTATCCCCCATTAATATTTATTTGAAATTGGGGTTTGGGCCTTGACTAGGTCATCGAGGATCTCATGCCCCTTAAGCCTTTTCTACCTCAGGTATTACCCCCTATAACCTTGACTATGTTATAACTAGGATTTTGTTTTCCAATTCCCCAATAGACATTGTTTGGACATTTTAAGCCAAAAATCCCTATAAACCATCATGTTGATATTTTAGGCCCCTAAACTCCCAACCAGGTCTATGATCTGTGAGATTTTCAAAATTATTTTTTTTGCCAATAGAATACAGTCCAAATTGGGTATTTGAACCCAAGTAGTTCTGTTAACAAGAAAAAAGGCTACACTAGTGTTATTCAGGATTCCAAATCTAGATTAGCACTAACATTTTAAAAATTAAAAAAAAAAAAAAAAATTAAACTATACCAAATCCCTACGAAAAACCTAAATAGGTTTGTTGAGGACCATTTTTTATCTCTCAGTGGCTTTTTGAGCATAACTTTTGATCTATGTGTCAAAATCTCAAATTGTTTGATTTTATAGAAAGGTGACTCCATCTTAGACACAACAATGTATTCATTTTTAGATGATTTTTTATATTAAGAAACCTATTCACATTTCTATGTAAAATTTATTATTGATTTATTTTAATTGCTTATCTTAAATTTTTTTTAGTTTTGGGTAGGCTGGTGAAAAGCAAAAGTGGTGAATCTGGAGGGAGAGGAAGAATAAATATTTAGTTGTATAATTAATGAATGCTATTTAATGATTTTATAGGTAAAATCTCCCCCATGTACCCTTTGATATATATTATAATGAATTATTCCAGCAACACCTTGAGGCATTAGTGAATTTCTCATATCAGGATCATAACATCCCACCACACTTCTAAAGCCTGGACTCTTGGTTGGATTTGTACAAGATATCCCACATGTACTATCCCTAGATGAACATTTAAATGTCATTGTATCCATCCACTCTATGAATCAAACTCTAGTGGAGGCTCTAATACCAAATGTAATGAACCATTACAACAAAACCTTGAGGCATTAGTGAAATTTGCATATCATGATTAAAACATGTATTAGATGCATTTGACACTCCAAGTGTTGGCTTTCCCTATGTATAAAAGAGATTTGAACCTAACCCATTTCAATTTTTTACATTTTTGATTTATTTTCTCCCTCAAACCCTCTCCTGCCATTATGGTAATAAACTTTTGATAGATCTAATGTAATGAGTCCTAATTATTATTGTTAGAATGATGAATATTGATAAATATAAAGATTTTAATTATTTTCTCTTTAGTTTTCATGTATATACAGTGGTTTTGACTGCTCTTTTTTTTGTTCCCCTTAAAATCATGTATTATATTTAAATTCAATTTTACATATGTTGGTTGGATCAATGTCTAGTTTATAGAATTCTTATTATTGTGATCTCAAATTTGTCCTCATCATTATAGGATTTTATTTTATTTTTCTCCCATTTTTATTTTCTTTTTTTTAATTAGTTGTTAGAATAAAGGGTTTGAATCTTATTTTTTTATATAATAGCTTTTTACCAGAGCATGAACTAATTTGAGACATAATTAGGGGCCCATATCCCCATGTAATACCACATGTATACCATATATTTATAGATATATATCAAAAATTGAAGAAAATGGTCACCACCACCCTCAATAATAGCCAATAACCATTAACATCCCTAGGAATATAAATGGCCTCATATGCCTTTCCAAAGATTTGAACTGAGTGGGGCTTGAAATAATCAATCCACTTAACTAACCCACATCTCATTCGCTTGTTTATACATATCTTGATTGTAATAATTATTTCCTTTAGGTGAATGTGTTATTTAATGTTAATAAAATGGAATTAAAAAACTAAAATTTAGTCGTAAAGACACTAAATGAAACCCCACACATGTTGATTTACAATTGGGAAACATCACATTGAATGTTTTTTTAATCTATTTCCAACACCCACACAAAAATTAATTAGAAAATATAGTAAAATTACATTTAATTTTACTTTATTCAAGTACGTAAAACACATTGAAATGAAGTTAAAAACTTGGAGTAGGATTTGAACTAACAAAGACCCCTTGAAATGGAATTGTCATAATGAGCCACTAAGTGACTATCAGTACAACTAGACTAGGTAGATATAAACCTTGATGATATTCTCATAAATCTCATTTCAATAGATTTGAATCATGAGATGATCCTATAACATTGTTTCATGTGAAAATTCATTCCAAAAATACTCATGCAAAAGGTAGACGACAATGAACATCTAATTACGTTCATGAGTACCAACCTCAAAGATGTAAAATTGAAATATTTAATGATAGATAAATACATATATGCATTGATTAAATCTATGAATAAGTTCATGCATTATATTCTAATGAAAAAGATTTATTCCATCATTATTTACCTAGATATAAATCTCACACTCAAAAGAAATCATTTGGGTGAAAGAAAAGGTAAATGGATGGAAAAATTACATGAGTTTAATCTTGAGATCATACTATCAAAAATGGTGATATGCCAAACAATCATTTAACTTATGATTAATATTGATCCTAACATTTATATTGAATAAATAAATGAGACTTAGATAGTTGGTGGTCAATGGTATGCTCAGATCATCCATTATTTACTCATGATTATATGTCTTCTTTAGATAAATAGAGAGTAGAAATGAGCCCTTAGGATCAAATCATACATATTATATGATAAATAAAAGAGTCATATAATAAAATAACTATGAAGGCATACACATAAGGTGTGTTACAAAAAAATTAGCTATCGACATCTTAGATTATATACATTATAAGATAGGCAATGAAAACCCCTCAGATAATGCAATAACCCATAAAATTTTAAGGATGGGATACTATTGGCATACAATATTCAAACATGCTCACAACCATGTTAGGACTTGATGTAGACACTAATTTTGTATAAATTACTTAATAAGTGTCTCTCTATATCTTATGTAGTCTTCACATTTAATATCCTTTTTCACATTTATGTATTGTAGTGACATCATTAATTACTATTTACCCTTCTCAACCTCTTAAAATCTCCCAAAATACATCAAATACCCGTAAAATCTAAATTATCACCAAATTCCAAAAACTTAACGCTAATAAAAATACATGTGAAACAACCTAATAAACTCCCTCCTTAAAATAAGCCATAGTTATATCCTTCTAAGATGCATTTAGCCAAAGAAAGGTAAAATCATTAGCAATTCTCTGTGATCAGTGTCAAATGTTTTTGATCAACATCAATTGCTTATAGCTGGCCACAATTTTCTCAAATATATATATATATATATATATATATATATATATATATAAACTTTTTCTCTAAGGTGGATAGTTATTAGAATACAAATAACATTCAAGTTATTTTAAATTACAAACATTATGTTATTATATCAAATCTCTAAATATTTGGAATGACTCTATGGAAAGTAGAGCATATCTCCGAATCATAACATCATCCTAAGACATTTAAAAGGTTAGTTTTGTATATTATATTAGAATAATTTCATTACTTATCTTGGTATATATTTTAATACCATTAGTTTACTACCTCAATCATCCCAATTATCTTTAGAATCTATTTTATCAATATATAAGCCAACTTCTTATTTTTCTCAAGAAATTTACTAGAATAAACATCAATCATAATGATTAACATCAATATTGATAAAATAGATACTAATTTTATGAAATAGCATTGATCCCTATCAAAACTATCAAGTTACAAAATCCAAACTTATTTCCATATCCTTTTTTCTTCACCTTGGTTTATGTTGATCATTTTATTTTACCGCAAACATGGACCCTACATTTAGATGACTATTCTAGGAATACCTAATGAAATAGTCATTATTTTCTCTTTCTCAATCATTCCCCAACCTCTCTTCACTGATCAAAGTGATATTTCACATGATTTGAGTCTCTACACCATTGCATTCAGTCTAAACATTGAGGACATTTTAACCCAGCTAGAAATAATCTAAGAAGAAATAGACACTACAAAAAAATATTGGCTTGATTATTTTGATTAAATTAATGAAATATTAACTATCAATAAATATTTGTAATTTAAATTATCACTTTTTATAAGATTAATTTTTAAATAATTTGATTGACATCCGCAAAAGGAAACTAACCCCTTCCTAGAATTGGTATTTTACCATGCAATACACATTGTTATATTATTAATATATCTTGGCTAATTTTTTACTTGAGTGTAGGTAATAATTCCTAGCCAAAAATCTGCTCTCATAATATCTTGGTCAATTTTTCAAATTTTATCCTATAAGTACACCTCATTTTAGCTAAAACCCTACTTTCATTTTGATTTTTTAGTAGTTCATATTACAAAAGGAAAATTACATAAAAACTACATAAACATTCTAGCACACCCAATGAGACCATTTTTGGCTTCCTAGTCATTTATTTTCATTTTCTTGAATTTTTAATAAAGTGCTCATTATTTTTTCATTAACAAAGAAAAAAATATAGCTTTATTTTGGGATTTAAAAGAGAGCATTCATTGAGCTTCATGATTTCTTAGATTATTCACATATCATAATTAGGTAAGTTAATATATCATCATAGTCACACTTATTTTTCACACATAACCAAACCAAAAAACTATCAAAGAAGCAACAAAAAAATCCTACCCAGGTAGACCTACTTAGATTTCATCACCAAAGGGAAAACTTAGTGTTTTAACGAGTATAAAAAATTGGTTGACAGTATATCAGGTAAGTTCTCAATAACTTTATCATGTTGGGGTCTTGAAGTGAGAGGGTAGGCCCAAAAATCCCACTATGTACCATCACCATCATAGAGCTAGGAATCATGTACCTTTAGGTATATCAAGCATAGCAGTCTTGAACAAACCTAAAACTAACCTTAGCTGACCATTTCCTAGGTCCTGTGTTAAGCCCAATTCCACTTCATTATCTAAATCATAACTTTTAAAAGAGAGAAAAAGGAACATTGTGAAAATTTTATTAGAGTTTATGTTTTATCTTCACTCAAGAGAGACAAAAGAAAAAATATAATTTATTTTTGTTGTATTTGCATTTATTTTTTATTTCTTAGTGTTACATGGTTTTAAATAGGTAGAAATGACATAATAAAACTAAGTCACAGACATCATCTTCATACATAGAACATTCACCCAACAATCTTACATCTCCTTATTATTTATTGAATGGTTTTCCTCAATAATATCCATAAGGAGACCCAAATTTTGAAAGCATACTAGATAATAATCCACTCACCCTTAGTCATTACCTTATGGCATGATACATACATATTCATGTTTCTCCTCATGCGTAAACCTATCAATTTATCTATGGTATGGAAATATAAATATCAAATTAAAATTAGCATCCCAGTGTCCTGTTCAATTCATTAACCACCACTAGTAACTTTTGATTCTAATACAAGTTCTATTCCACCCCGTAGTACTAATATTACACAACCCATAGTTAATAAACCATATTTAGTAATTTATAATCCATCTATAGTTAATTTTCAAACCCAAAATGTTATCATAACCAAATTCACATCCATAAAACCACCTTCTTCATTGTTCTATAATTTACTGGTCTTAATCCCTTCCACTCTCCCACCTATTCAAACACACATGACCACAAACATAATTTAACCTTTACAAGGAGTTACATCATGTCAACCTCTCCAAAAACTCTTACCACCATCAACCATGAAATAAATAACCCCATCAAAACCATTCACAACTACATATTTTAATTATTATCAATAACAAACCCTACCCCCTCTATTCCCATAATATGCCATTGCATATCAACTAATCATTACCACATTAATTAGTTATCATATTTCATAGAAATTTCCTAATTCACATCCACTTCACCATAATTTTCAATAGAACACTCTAGGGTGAATGCCTTAATATAATACCCATCCTAACCTCATGCACACTTTTATGGATAGGATGGTACAACTCAAATATTTTACATCTAGATAAAATAATATATTACTGTATGAACAAATATTTAATGAAATTATAAATCTAATTATCCGTATTAGGCCCTATCCTTACCAATGGCAACTCCACATGTCCATCAAATTTAAAGCTAAGGAGGACCCTCAAAAACACATCAAGGAATTTATACATGATTACTACCTTTTAGCCCATGATGATGCTCTCCTAATGAGAATGTTTCCCATGTCATTATATAGGACCACTTTAGAATAATATAGTTTAATTGTGTAACATTAGTTATTCTCTTTTGGTTAACTAGCCCAAAAATTCTTATATAAATTTTTAATCAATATCACAAGAAGGGTAACCATCATTAATTTATATGCCATTAGATAGTTTGGAGATGAATAAATTGTTTATTTCATTGTAATACATTGAGGACTTATAAACTAGTTATATTTTTCCATCCCTTAGACTGAGTTAATCAAACTTTTTACCAAGTCATGTGCCAATCACATATCATCCATGCTTCAGGTCCAATCTTTTAAGACCTATGATGAAGCCATTACCGTGGCCCATAAGTTATCAATCTAAACTCTAACTGAAGGAAATTTTATGTTACAAAATAAAAATATTAAACGTAATCCTTCCAATGGGTCCACGAACCCTAAACCAAAAGGCATAATAAATATTATTTTCCTAAAATCAGCCCCTCCATCAATAACAAACCCATCAAGTTCTTCTACCTCCAAG
The DNA here is from genome assembly GCA_037957365.1 of Torreya grandis. NCBI lineage: Eukaryota > Viridiplantae > Streptophyta > Pinopsida > Cupressales > Taxaceae > Torreya > Torreya grandis. The sequence continues at coordinate 307,227 of JARHVA010007004.1, forward strand.
ACATAATCATATAAAACTTAGCATAATTTCCACCTAGGAAATACACACCCTTGAGATAATCTTACCTTTAATCATGGACAAAATTTTGAAAGCATCAATTATTTAAATCTCTTTGATCAAGACCATTGATGACTTTATTTATAAAACTAATTAGTATAAAGAGAGTGACTTTTTCACCTACTATCATGTACCCTATCATGATATCAATAGGTGTTGATATTTCAAAATATTGGTCTAGAACCTTATCAATCAAGGGGAACTACAATTAGACAATACAAATGCTCCTTCAAACAAATCCCTTGATATATTTAGACAACACTTTCTAAGTCATCTATATTCATCTAATTTTATTTAAAAAAAATACCATAAACACCCAAGATCAAGAATTTCATGTAGTAAATACCATTTATGATCAACTTCTACCTAAATAAGTTGGTAGCACACCTATGTCCTCTAAAGTAATAGATATTTTAGACCTCCTTATATATGATATTTTAGAAAGGTCTATGTTTTTCAAGCCTAATTTTTTCATCCATTTTATCCCCCCAAATCTCATTACATGGAATCCTCTATAGGAGGGGCCATCTAAACACACTTAAGATCACCTATGAACAATGGAAGGTAAAAGGGTTACTCAATCTACATAAGGTAAATGCCTTGGTATGTCAAAGGGTAAATCCCTAAAACACTCATGTATAAGGCTTGAGCTCACTTAATCATCTAAATTAAAAACATCATGAAGAAAATATGATTCAACCTTTTAGGGTTTTATAAGTGTAATTCTTCTATTTGGTTAAAGGGTTGTGATGTCTAAATCAGTTAAACAAATATATAATAATTAAGTACCTATTTATTATGACCTTTGAAATTATTTTAACCTTATAAAAATATTCATAAATAGGCTTGAATATAAATATATCTAAAAGGTGACTATCATAGATGATCTGGGTTCTAAAAACTAGGTTCTAAATAGCTTTGAGTGTCACTAATAAGATTCTAGTGTTCCTTTGCTCACTTTATAAAAATTCATAGTTTAGAAAATAACACCATCCAAGTGTAGTGTCCTTAGTGTATCACTAATTTCCCCTTTTTGATACTATTTTTATTTCATAGGATCACCTACACATATGTTTATAGTTCCTATTCTTATGTGATCGAAACCTATAGCTCTATGTTGTATCTAAAAAAATTGATTTGATGTACACACCCTAATATCCTTATAAGTAAAACATTAGTAATAATTTAGTTTGTGTTAGTATCATTTAATGAACATCCTCAACACCATGATATGTAGAGAGTTTCCTACACACCAATAATTCGAGTAGGGATTAAGTTCGGTGTAGTTCTCGCACCTAGTGCTTGATGTATGTGCAAGTGAATTCTAAAATGATAATGGCCTTGGATTCCTTGAATGTATTTTATATTTGAAATGATTTAAAATGGACTTGGTTATGATGTATATGGTAGTATGCATAAATTACGGTAGAGTAAATATCAAATACTTTGATTTTGCATAACTTTGTCTTTGGTTTAAGTAGTTTTTGCATCTCTTTTCCATCTTGTCAATAGAGATAGATTATAATTATATATATAGGATTATGTTTCTTGTGTAGATAATTAAATGAGATTAGGATAAAATTATTAGGGGCACATTTTTGAAAAACTCTCTATTGGGTAGATTTGGGGATAAGGATAGTAGCACTTAGGTGAGCACACTAAATCCATGTGGATGTAATATCATAAATGTGGTACTAATGTCCTCTTGGAAGACTACTAAGAAATATATATTAAGCTATGGGATGATAGTTATAGGACTAATTTAAAATCACTATAGGTTATTATAGTGTATTGAATGACTAGAAATGTAAGTCTAATGCTCAAGGATATGTCTATGTATAGCCTAGAGATAGGTTAAATTTTGTGACACTCTTTGCATCTAATTAACTATTTTATATGATTACATATTCCCCCATTTATGATAGTGATGTAACAAAGTAAAATTACTATTATAAAGGAAAAATAATCATACCTAGACTTACATTGGAAGTGAACCTTGTGTAATTGAGTTTAAGTACATAAATCTATGGATACATGTGAAACATGATCCAATGTAATGTCTAGTAATGAAACACAAAAAAATTAGGTCTTAATAGATAATCACAATTAAAAGACTATGATTAAATTAAATAATTCAATAAAGCTAAGAAAATATAGGAAAGGAATAAATACACCTCATTGGGTATATAAACCAATCCATAAACCTAGTGACATCCTACATGTGTGAATGTGCATAGTGATCATAACATTGAATAACTTGAACTGATATGATGGCTTGCTTAATCTTCATATGGGTGGCTCAAGAACCCAATCCAATTTTGACTCCATATTTTCCCACCTCTACTTGGTGAATCTTGATCTATGTGAATAGCCTAGATAAGACTATAAGTGTGTTGAACCCTCTCATGTATATCTCTCAAGAACTCAAGTAGATAATGACTCTATAATTGCCTCATATGTGAAGTAGATTCATCTTTAACTATATTTTAAAAAGTTATAAAAATATCTATCTAAGTAATCTAACTATTTATTTAACTCTACAACCATTCAGATATATTAGTCAACTTTGGACCACTCAAGAATGCCAACCACTGCATATGGAGTAAGGCATAAATATGGTGACAACCTAAAATGTGATAGTAAGCATATACAATTTAGAAAATTACATGTATTTTACCATTCCATCTATTCAACCTAACTAAAGTTGAGTATATAGAAATTATGTGATGTGCACATGCCCCCAATCTAGTATCTGAGTATACTAAATCTAAAGCAAGTATGTAATAGATGAACCTATGTAATTGATATTAATGTATGAGTGATCATGCCTTGAATTATTCCCCCAAGTTTGAGAAATTGGTATTAATTTGAAATAAAATAAATTAATCTTAGCTAAATCTAAACATATCTACCAAACCTATGACTATATCTATGCAAATTTGTATCATACTTAGTGTATTGGTCTAAATGATTTAGATTATCTTAAAGCTAGGAGATTGGACATTATCACCTTGTAGTGGATAATAGTGCCTTGGGGTACTAGTTTCCCAATCTAGGAATTAATCACTACATGTTATAATTTTTGTGTGATCTGAATTGACAATAGAGGCTTTGTTTTATTTTTTGCCTACCCTAAGTTTGATATCTAAAATTGAGCTTGCGTGCTAAAATGAATCTATGAAAATCAATGTAGGATACTAATCTATATGACAAACCCTTGTGAATGCCCTGATTTTGAGGGTAGTTATGAAATATGTTGAATAACTAGCCTCTAAAGAAGTAACTCCAAAAAATGTATTAGCCAGAGTAAGTGCATGATATTCTAATATAATGTAAAACATAACATCAAAATGTAAATATATTTGAGCATAAGTAGGAAATGTAATATGCATGTTTTAATATATCATTTCACCAGGGTGTCAATATAGATGTGAGTAATTTACATTAAAAAAAATTGAGTAACTATCTAGGGGGATGAGGCATGATGTCCACCAACGCTCTCAAGTAGGAATGGTGGATACATGAGGTCTCTGATGGCATCAAAAACTAGTTTATATGTAATAAATAAATACAAGTGTCTTTGTGTAGAAGCATATAATGAAGTAAAAAAAAAAGCACATGAGGCATGCAAAAAGTAGGTTAAGGGGCCAAAATACAAGGGATATGGGCACATGTCACTAAAGAAAAGAATGAATACATACAAGGACATGTTTAAATGTCCACATATGTAAACAACAAATGATTTATAATGGAGCCACATAGAAGGAGATTTTAAAATGTCTGCATATAGAAGCATGAAATAAGACACACAAGGGACATAGGAATCTCTTCAAGGCATACAAACAAAGAAGTGGCATATAATCCATATATAAATGGAATATTAAAATGCCTTCGAAGATGTAAGAATCATAGGAACAAAATCAAGTCTAATCTAGGAACTATAAATAAAAGCATCTATAACTATGTAATAAAAATCTATGTAAATACTAGGATGAATATATACTAAGGCTAACTAGTGATAGCTGGAAAATAATTGAGAAATGAATAACAATGATCAATATTAAGATAAATCAATGCATAAATACAATGTAAAGTATGTAAATATAAAACCTAGTTATAAAGATTGTGTAGGAGATGCCCCCAAGTGGGTAGATGTAGTAATGCATAAACTTAGATTTGTGTAAATGGCCCTAGTGGGTAAATGATAGTAATGTATAAACCTAGATAAGTGTAAATGTCCCCAATGGGTAGATGATGGTTGGTTTGGACTAGTGTAGTAGATTGGAGTCCTACCTAGAATATGAAAGCACTCGATAAGAACAAGTGAAACATATGTGTAATATAAAACCAAATATACTAGGATAACTAGAAATACATAATATCTAAAAAGTAGTGCAAATGTAAACATAGAAATGCATACACTTTATTTAAAAAAATTGTATTTTTAAAATTTTTGAATGTTTTTATATTTTTAAATATTATATTATTTTTGTGTTTCTGATTATAATCTATGTAAAAGCATATGAAAGGAAACTATGTATAAGGAGTGAGAGAGACAAGGGAGTATGTACAAGAGTATAAACCATATGAACTAATGAGTCTCATGAGAGACTCACCATGACATGTGTTGAAGAGGGGAACTATGATCATGTATGTAGTGTGAAAAGGAAACTATAAGCCCATGATCTAGTCTATTGTATTATATAAACCTAAAGTTACCTAAGTAATGATGCTCTAATGTTATGGTATTGACTATGATGTCCTATGAGCTATATGGGTCTTAATGACCAATTTCATAGATGTATAATATGTATGTGATTTAAGTGACCTATATTGAGAACCCTTAAACCCTAATATAATAGTTGTTGAAATGAGTAGAGGAAGGTCCTCTAGAATCTATGACATATCCCTAGTGTAATTGTCTCTCTAGTAATGGTCTTCATAGGAGATTATGTATGCATGAAAAAACAATAAAATTAAACCTAACATACTTTGAGGAGTCTACTAAATAATGTGATCTATACATAGGTGTTGTATTCTTTGCTATAATTGATAATCATGAAATATGTGGTACTGGAACTAGAATTGTAATAGTGTCAGTGTTAGAAGTGTGACTAGAATATGTGATGGAACTGCCTATGGGATGGGAAGAGGATACTCATATGGGACACCCTCAATATTAACCACATCATTATCATGTATATAATTGATTCATTAGAGTATTACAAATGGGATGGCTTAGAGCTATTATAATGATTTCCTACCTAATAATATGTTTAATACACCCACACTAGGTACTAATAGGAATCGAGTGGATGTGTGTTGGTCCAACATTTAATGAAAGCATAAGTTCACTGATAGATATCTAAATGTGGCCACTAAAACCAGTAATGACTATATTATTATGGCATATTTTATGCTATAAGTATCCCAATTTATATAAAATTGTCATATTACACATGCTTATGTTAGATCCATTATGAACCATAGCATTAGAAATAATATGGGGATGTATATATGCTCATATGAAGAGTGCATGTAAATATATGTCATCATCCACAATCTATTGATTTGAAAATGTGATAAGTAGTCTAGGTGGCAATGTAGTGTAATACATTCAGGTAATTTTTTTCAAGGTATGTATCTTCTATGTAAATTTATGATAGGAAGCTAGTGGTGGATGAGCCTAGTATGTTTAATAAACACTTGGTGTGCCCCAACCTCATTATTTATATGCTTTGGGAAAAGATCTGAAAATACATTGAGTGCCTTTGCCTATGTTTTTTGTTTATTTTCCTCTATTGGTGTTCCCACATCACCAATGTTATCCTCAATGAGATCTTATATCTTGTGTTTCATGCTAATGCATCTAATTTTCATGTGGCCTGGTGCCCCGTGATACTTACATAATGAATTTGAATCATAACTATTTGGAAGAGGATGTGTCACATTAACCTCTTTAAATAGAGGGAGAGATATGACATTATATTCTAATATTTATTTTAGAACACATTCTGGTGACTATTGTATATTATTGAATACTCTGCACTAAGGAGTTGATAAAACCAATATGGGAGAAGGATATGAAGCTACATTAACTATGGTATTTTAATCACTTTTGTTTTTTATGGCCCTGACCTTGTATGGAAGTTTGTTTATACTCTTAATATTTAGATCTAATCCAATTTTTTGGAGAGTTATCAATGATGTCATGATGATATCATGAAGGTGCCCTAGTGAGTGGATGAAAGTGACAATGACAAAGTGTGCAATGTGTTTGTCCTAATATACTTGAAGTATGATTGGTTGATCTTCTATTTTGGAATGGTTAGAGGTGTTTAAGGATGAAAATGGATTATTGAGCATGTGAAAAAGGTCCCTAATATGTTTTTTGAGCTTTGAGTGCTTGTTTGCATGAGTGGATTTCATCTGGTTGATCATTGTTGTCATCCAGATGTTCTAAGTCTAGTATAAAAAAATATGAGTAGATAGTTTGATGATGTTAGTATTCACGTGAATGGAGGTTTTGGTAGGAAATGGTCACATGGGTTTATTTATTATTATGCCTAGTTCTTATGTGTTAAATCCTAGGTCATGCTCCTAAGCACATAAAAAGATATGTAAGTGGAAAGTTAGGCTCCTAGGCTTGTTGATAATGTTTTTACATACTTAGCCAAATTTACAATGAAGCAAGAAGAGCTGAGTAAACATATTAGTGAAGTAATATCTCATATGTGTGGGTGTTTTAGGATAAGGTGATTATATGGGTTTATTAAGTTTGGAACCTAGTTATTTTGTACTAAATTCTAGATCATATAATAAAGCATGTCAAAATATATGCATGAGCAAAGTTGGCCTTCCAAGTAGTTCCTAGTATAGTTGGCTTTGTGGAATAAAATTTTGTGTTAGCATGTTGATGATGGAATATCTTTCACATGTGTGGGTTTTAGCAGTAGATTTTTATATGGATAGATTATCCTATGTGGGGAGATCATATTGTCCAAATTTGAGATCATGAATCTAAGTGAAATTTTTTATTAAGGCTCAAAGTTGGCTTCTTAGATAGATTTCAAGGGTCCCCATACTTAGTCAAATTTGAAAGAGGTAAAGATTGAATAAGTCTCAAGGAGATAGATAGAGAGTGTTTGCTCCAAGATGTTAGGAAGTAGTGGGATGGAAAGAAGTCCATGTTATTTAATGACTAAGTAAAGGTAAAATATAAATATCAATGGTGAGTGTTTCTAGTTAAAGACTTGGTTGATCCATAGAGATCGATGATCCATATCTATTCAACATTATAAGGGTGCATGAGATGAGGTCAAAGTGATTTAGGATTAAAATTTGAGCATTAGTTCCTATGTGTTAAAGTTAAAAGGAGATTGATGATGTGTATTTGATATGAGTAGTGAGGACATGAGATGATTGTAAAGTGTCTAAAGTTTAACTATGATCATTTCCATTTGAATATTTAAATTTTCTAAGGGAAAAACTAGTGATAAGTGATATATACATATATTTTGATATAATAAAAATTTTCTCATGCTATAAAATTAAAATATGAAGAGGACTTCATGGTCCATCTTATGAACCCAATTTGAATATCTAGAAGTGTGTACTATAAAATTTATTAAGTTCCAAAGTTGACCATGTGTTCATGCTTGTTTTACAAGTGACCTGAGAGGAGTAATTGAGTTTATGTAGATGTTATTTATATGTTTCATGATGAATTATCTATAATGGAGTGTTTTAGAATCCATGAGTATGATATGTGTGCATTATGAAGGTTTGAATATTTGTATGTAGTATGAACAATGATTTAGAATGTGACTATGTGTTCATTCATAATGACTATGTGCATAGAATATTGTTTGAGTGAATTATGCTTAAGCATAAGGTTAATATGTTGGTTGCTAGAACTTAAGGGGGACATATAGATCATATGAAATGGGTTCATGTTTTTGGTAGTGGTTATATGTTATTTTTTTGTTTGAATAAGTGCCAAAGGATTGAATGGGTTCACATGAGACCTATAATAGCTACAAGGGCCTTATTAAAAGGTGTGTATACTTGAAGGTGACTTGTAGATGCTATGGTCAATTTATGAAGAATGTTTTTGAGTCATGTCTTGATGTGAGAGATGACTTAAGGGTTAAGGCATGATTAATGTCTGACCAAGGTTTAATTATAATGTTTTCTCTATAAATAGTGAAATATTAGTTTCTAGATTTGGAGTGAGAGACTTGGGAAATATTTGAGAGAAGCTTATGTGTGTGATTTGTGGATTGAAGGAGAGGTAGAGTGCCATATGGATGATTATAAGAGTAGAATATATTTAGGACTTTTTGTATGACCTTTATGTCATAATTTTATTAGAAAGTAGTGCCCTTACAAATTGAGTGTGAGTGAAGGTGAAGATTGATAAGCACAGGTCCATCATTAGGTGTTGAAGAGATTAGTTCATAGGTGTTGTTGTTGTAGATCAACATATAAGGTGGTTTCAATCTCCTCATAAGGTATAACTTGTTAAAATTTTGGTTTCTGTTACACCTCAACTAGACAAGTGTTTGTATCACCTTGTGGTATTGTAGTTTCCTTAAATAGGGATTGTAGTTCTTTGATCAATTACAACTAATCTAAATTTTTTGTTGTTGTTGTTGTTGTTGTTATTATTATTATTATTATTATTATTATTATTATTATTTTTATTATTATTATTATTATAAGATATTAGTCCAGTTATAGGTTCCAGTGGGTTTTATTCCCTAAGAGGGTCTCCCACATATGTCATGTGTTTGATCTTGCAATATCATTCTTATACATTGTTATGAATGATGTGTATGCCTCATGAATGCATGTATTGATTGATTAAGAGTTTGAAATGATTAGAACTAAAGTTGAAATATATAGGCTCATTGATTCACCCCCTGTAAATGTTGTACCTATAAAAATTGGTATCAGACAAGGTTCTTCGGTAAATTCTTGACAACTTGAATGTGATCCAAGGTACAATATGTGTAGTCATCAAGGAGGTTTTTATACTAAGCAAGCATCAACTTTAAATGGATCCAATATGCTTTTTGGAGTGTAAGGATGAGGACATATATTATAACCCTAGGGTTATATGTAAGGCAATATATTATAGATGGTTATGTTGCTCCTATTACTCCTCCATCTAGTGTTGTAAACAAGAAGTTATTTGAGAACAATTCTAAGGCAATGAATGCTATCAATTTTAGCCTTTTAGAGACTAAATATACCAAGGTAATCCATTGTAAATATACTAGGGATATATGGGAAAAAATGCAAATCATTTTTAAAGGAAATTTAAAGGTCAAGCTTGCTAAGTTGTAGACTTATAGAAGGCAATTTGAAAGTCTCAAGATGAATGAAGAATATTATATGGCATCCTTTCTACAGAGAGTTGATGAGACTGTGAACATCATCAAATTTATTGAAGAGGATACTTTAGTCTAAAATGTATTAAGTTATCTATCTCTCAAGTTTGATCTAAATGTATTTTCTATAGAGGAGAGTCATTATATTACTCAGTTGAAGATGGATCAATTGCATGGCACCCTTATTGTGTATGAGATGAGTGTAAATGACTATATACCACCAAATAACAAAGATACATTCAAGATAAAGATGAAGCCTAATAAGAATTTATAAGGTAATAAATCCAAAAAGGAAACATTTATGATATTGATGATGATGAAATACTAGCTTTGATTACTAAGAAATTGAACACATAGAGAAGTATAAGGGTAAACTACCCTTCAAATGTTTCAATTATGGAGTGACATGACATTTTCCTCATAAGTACCCTCATAAGCATGATGAAGGAAAAGATGAAAATAAGAATATATACAGAAAGAAAGGATTCAGAAAGTATAACAACAAGAAGTCCTTCAAGAATAAGAAAAGTTCTTAAACCAAATAAGATTTTAGCTCATCAGATGAGGGTGAAGATAGTGACTCAGAATATGATCATGAATATGATGTTCCTATGGAAGATGAATCTATATTCATGGTTGAGGAAGGAATTTTCTCACATCGTAAGGAGTCTACTTAGATTGATTCAAGTGATGGTGAAGATGAGGTGGACTATAAGACTGTATTGATGAATGCTCTTGAAGAATTGAAGATTGAGAACAATATCAATAAGAGTATTAAATATAAACTCAAGGACTATGAGGAGTAATTAAGTGTGTATAAGGAAATATTTAATGAAGACATCAAGGATCATGAAGATATGATCAAACAACTCAGTTCTCAATTGGAAATTTTGTCTACAAGCCTAAAATCTAGAGAAGATGAGTGTTCAAATTATGTTTCTAAAACCAAGTTTTTAAAATATAAGCTAGAAAAGTTAGTAAGATGAGGACATTTGTGAGATTTGAAAAAAGATCATATGATCTAGAAAACATTTTGAGTGGTTGAAATCATGATAGTGATAGAACTAGTCTTGGATATGTAGAAGAACAAAAGAATGTTACTCAAGACAAAATAAAGACTAATGTGAAATAGGATAATTATAATTTAAATACAAATCATATAATAAGAATTGAAGGTGTTGGTAGAATAAAGACAAATCAAATCAGACAACTAAATGCTATGAGGTATGTAATATTAAATGGTTACTATTATAAATGTCATCAATTTGTTCATAGTGCTGGAGAGTGTAAGATACCTATTAGAAATTAATTTGTATTGGACTATGATAGGGGTCATTAGTTAAAGGTGTGAAAAAAATTAAGTGTTTCAACTATCTTGATTTGGGACACTTTACAAACCATTGTTCACATAATATTAGACAAGGTGAGTCCTCTTCAAAAAGGGGAGGTTGTTTTGTTTGTCATGAGAAAGGACATATTATAGGTTTCTATCTAAACATAGTAAGACAAATTGTGTTTCCATCAAGGACTATGGTGTGATACAACTGTTAATAGAGAGGTCATATTGCTAGGTTTTGAAAGTAAAGGTCTATATGTCATAATAGTTTTAATCATGATCCTAGAGTGTAAGAAAGAAGGCAATTCAACACATGGAATCCAAGGTGACAAGTTTGAGTGATGATGAGATTTTAGGTCCAAGTATTATGTTTTCTATGGTGGAGAATTCTTTAAAAGTTGAAGAGTGCTAAGGGCTCTCATTGTCTGCTCATATTGAGAATGAAGAGATCAAGCTCAAAGAGAATACCAAGGTACTGGTTGAAGCTAGTCCTAGAGTATGTATGAATCCAAGTGATCATACTACTATTGTTGATCATGTATGATGAAAATAACATCAATTTTTTGTGCCTAGTAATGAGGTTCCAAAAAATAAGGTGGATCCCTCAAATGAAAAGGTATGAGATAAATTTGTATTGTCTTCATGTATTGTCAATCTAAACAGAGAATAAAAAGAGAATGTTATAGTGGATGAGGAAGTTATTTCTCCTAAGAAAAAGAAGAATAAGAATAATAACTATAATTATCAAATGATCAAGGAGGAGAAGGAAAATGAGGACTTGTGGGCAACTCCTAGTTTCACACCATGGTAGAGCATTATGGTGTAGAGGATGTCTCTACCTATGCTTCTTAGGAGACATTTTTCTTGTGAAGAATAAATTTTGTGTTCTGAAAATGATACTTTCAATTAGGGGTCTTTGGTTAAGGGGGAGAAAAAATTTCATGTGTTTGCTCCATAGGTTTGTGAAGGAGATATTGTGCATGATCAAAATGGGTGTTTCTAGATGGCATAATGAGTTTGATGCAATTTTAAAAGTGTTTGGTTCTTATAAAGTTTTGTGAATTTATTTGTGATGTGCTATATGTGTTTTTGAGGTCTGAAGGTGTGTAAGAAGTTCTAGAGATGTGCATTAACTAGAAGGGGTTTTGTTGAACCTATTTATTTTGAGGTTCTAGGGTTTTGGGCTATGTTAATGTGGTTTTACTTGTGAATTGAGGTATGGGGGTTGTAAATAGGTTTCTTCAGCCAAATAAGTTGTCAAATCAATCTTAACATAGATTTGAAGGTTTGTATTTCTTATTTTATTCATGCTTTTGCCAATATAGATGGTTAATTACCTAGTAGGTTTGTGAAGGAAGTATGTTATAGAGGATGATCCTAGTGATGAAAACTGATGTTATTGAGGGAGGGTATGATATTACTCTAGATATGAAGTTTTAAGTCCTGAAGATATGTCTACAAAAAGTTATGGGATCTATAAGATCTAGGTAGGGCCCTAAGGAGGCTAAACATGCATAGTTTGAAGAAGAGTGATTTTTGATTAGTTTATCTAAAATATAAAGTTATGTTTGTTTCAAGGAGAGTTATCAAGTTGGTGAAGATTATGTTTCCTATTTGGTGAATGGCATGAAGTTCTATTGGTGGTCCTTAGGATAGCTTGAAATAGAACGATGGTAAGTATGTGTGGTGATTATTCATGGTGTTAGAGATCTAAAGATGCTCAAGATGTGAAATGGATAATAAATATTATGGGGAGTCCTTGTTAAATTTTTCATGTTTAATTTACATAATATTTCAATATTTTGTGTTTTCTTTCTTCATTGATTGCAGTGCTTGGTTGAAGAAAGAGTTGGCATGGAGCAAGAGGAAGTTTGTCAAGGTAAGAAGAGGTAGGCTCAAGGTAAAGGGGAGTTTTCATCATATTTATAATGTGGTACTCTCCTATTTATGGTATTTTCAATTCCTCAAGATCATATTGTGCCCACTTTTTCATAGTGTCAAATGGGGAGAAATTTCTTATTGTGAGAGTGCTTGAAAACAAATAAGAAAGGTGATCTATATATTGCTATATATGATGGTTGTTTTCATCAATGACAAAGGGGGATATTTTATGAGAGTTTTTAATGATGTAATGAAGGTGAATTATTGAGTGGATGAATATCCTTGATAGTCTAAGTGACATTGATAAAGTGTGTAATGTGCATGTCCTAGTATGATTGAAGTATGATTGGTTGATCTTCTATTTTGGCATGGTTAGAGATGTTCAGGGATGAGTATGGAGTATTGAACATGTGAAAAATGTCCCTAAGAGATTTTATAATCTTTGAGTGCTTATTTTTATGAATTTATTTCATCTAGTTGATCATTTTTCTCATCCAAACATTTTGGGTCTAGTGGCAAAAAATCTGAATACACAATTTGATGATGTCAACATTCGCATGCATGGAGGATTTAGGAGGAAATGGTCACATGAGCTTATTTAGTATTGTGCCTAGTTTTTATGCACTAAATCCTAGGTCATTCACCTAATCCATCAAAATATATGTATGTTCAAATTTGGGTTCCTAGGATTTTTTTATTGTGTTTTCCCATATTTAGCCAAATTTGGAATGAGGCAAGAAGAGCCAAGTAAGCATATTGATGAAGTAATATCTTGCATGTTTGGATGTTTTAGGAGAAGGTGATCACATGGGATTTTTTAGTTTTAATCCTATTTGATTTACACTAAATTTCATATCATACAATGAAGTGCATCAAATGATATACATGAGCAAAGTTGGCCTTCTAAGCAGTTCTAGGCATAGTTGGCTGTGGAGGAAAAGTTTGAGTGAGCATGTTTATGATGGTATATCTCACACATGTGTGGGTTCTCAGATAATATTTTTATATGGATGGATTATCATATGGAAGAAAATTTTATATCATGTATTTAATCACCAAAAAAATAATTAAGGCTCAAAGTTGGTTTTTTAGAAATATTTTAAGGGTCCCCATAGTCTATTTTGTAAGAGGTAAAGATCAAGCAAGTCTTAAGGAGATAAATGAAGCACATTTTCTCTAATATTTCATGAATTAGTGAGATGGAATAAGTAAACATTATTTAATTATTGAGAAAAGGTAAAGGATAAATATTAATGGTGAGTGGGTGTTCATACAAGTTGATTAAATGGTGAGCATTGCTAGTTAGGGACCTTGTTGATCTACAGAGATAAATGATGCATATTGAGTCAACATTATAGGGGTACATAATATGAGATAAAAGTGACTAAGGTTTAGTGTTTGATCATTAGTGTCTATGCATTAAATTTTAGAGGATATGGATGGTGTGTATTTGATCTAAGTAACAAGGACATGAGATGATTACAAAGTCTCTGAGGTTTAATTGTGATCATTGTCATTTGAATATTCAAATTTACTAAGGGAAAAACCTATACTTTGTAGTTTATACATATATTTAGATATAATATGAATTTTCTCATGCTTTAAACATATAAGATGAAGAGGAATCAATGTTACATCTAATTAACCTAATTTTATGATCTAGAAGTGTGTACAATTAAAGTTACCAAGCTCCAAATTTGACTATGTTCATGCTTGTTATGCAAGTGACCCAAAAAGAGTAATTGAGATTATGTATATGTTATTTCATTATTTCATTATGGATAATATATTGGGGAGTGTTTTACAATCCATAAGGATGCTCTGTGTATTTTTTATGTTTGACCAATTGTATGCAGTATGAACAATGGTTTAGAATGTGGCTGTGTCTTCATTCATAATCATTATGTGCATAGAAAATTGTTTGAGTGAATTAAGCTTAAGAAAAAGGGTATTATGTTTGTTTTTGGAACTTAAGGGGGACCTATACATCGTATGTAATGTTTCCATTATTTTGGTAGTGCTTTTATGTTCTTTTTTTGTTTGATGAAGTGCCAAAGGAGTGAATGGCTTCACATGAGACCTATAAGAGCTACAAGGGCCTTATTAAAAGGTGTAGTTGATTAAGGGTGACCTATAAATGCTATATCCAACCTATGAAGAATTTTTTGAGATATTTATTGATGTGAAATATGACATAAGGGTTAATTCATGCCTAATGGATGACCAAGATGTGATTATCATGTTTTCTCTATAAATAGTGAAACCAAATTCATTGGTTTCTAGATTTGGAGTGATAGACTTGGGAGAGATTTAAGAGAAGATTGTGTGTGTTATTCATGGATTGAAGGATGGGTATAGTTAACTATGGCTGATTTGAAGAGAAAAACAAATTGAGGAAAATTTGTATGACTTGTAAGTCATAATTCTATTGGTAAAATAATGCTCTTACAAATTGAGTGTGAGTGAAGGTGAAGAGTAATAAGTAGAGGTACATCATCATGTGCTGAATACATTATTTCATAGTTGGATATGTTCATAGGTATTATTTGTCATCTCAACATCTAAGGTGGTTTCATACTCTTTTCAAGGTGAAACTTTTTAAAAGTTTGGTTGTTATTGTAGCTCAGATAGATAGGTCTTGTAGCACCTTGTGGGATTGTAGTCTCACTAAATAGGAATTGTAGTTCCTTGATTAGTTATGCTTATCTAAATTTGTTATTTTTATTATAGGATAATATTTAAATTTTAGGTTCTAGTGGAATTTATTCCCCAAGAGGGTTTCCCACATATGTCATGTGTTTGATCTTGCATTGTCTTTCTTGTTCATTTTTATGAATGATGTATATGCCTCATGAATGTATGTATTGACTAATTAAGAGTTTGAAAGGATTAAAACTAAATTTTAAATATATAAGATAATTGATTCATCCCATCCTCTCAGTGATTGTACCTCTATCACATTTGTGTACTTGAGTTTACACATTATTAAGAGCTTAACCTCTCTTTCTTTAACTATGTGGAACATATTGGTAAATGTGGAAAATTTATTCAATAATATGGCTTCATGAAGTGTTGGTAATATAATTTATTTAAATATATATTTTATTTATTTATCTACCATTTGGTTTGTTAATTTTGATACTATTATCTTGTATCATAAGACATAATCGATTATGGGCTTATTTAACTTTTGCTTTAGTTGTGCCACTTACGCATATGATATATTATCACTGATGTTGATAGGGAAGTGTGATAGGAAATTATATGCTAAAATTTTAAATTATGGAATAGATTGGTTTGGAAACTCATAGAACCATTTTAGGGCATAATCTTTGAGACTGCATTGAAATAGCTTCATAAGAAGCCAATCATTGGACACATAGTCCAAGCATGATACATCAAAAGATCTGAGGTATAGTGCTAGGTCACCCTTGTCATCATATAATATGAGATTGGGTACTATGAAAATGGATGGAAAATGAGTTTCCACAATGTGATGTTTTAAAGGTATATATAAGAGAATGTTGGAATCCAAAGCATGTGATGGCTTAACTTCTCCTTACACAAGATGTAATACCTTAGATTATAGAGAAAGAACCTGATGAATAAGGGATTGTATATATAGAGGAGAATAGTTAGCCACATGTGGTACGAATGTCACTGATGGTTTAATAACAAGTTTGGGTTGTGTTATATTAGTCGATTGAGTGGGCCCCACTTAAGGTGTAACAACATAATTAACTTGAGGAGTTGAATATTGACCATTGTTACTCTTTTAGATTTCTTGTTGAATAATGTTTATGAAATCAACTTATACATCCTTATGTTTGGACAAAAAAGTATTGTAATTGACACTTATTAGTTTCATGAAATTTGTTTTTAAATTCTACCATTATAGGTTGAAAGGTAAGAAAATAATTTTTGTATATTTTGAACATTTTAAGAATAATAATCTATGAAAGATTGTAAAACATAAAAATTGCATCAAATTGTGATATTTTTGGAATTTAAATATGATAATATATAAAATGGGGTAAGGGTTTTTGAAACTAGGGTTTATTTGTAATAATTTACATTAGATGTAAAATAAATTCAAACCCTGATGGAAATGGATTTTAATTAGCTAGGTTGTCTAAATAAAATAAAAAAACTAGAAGTATTCAAATCTAAATTTATTTCATAAAAATAGGAATTAATGCAAGCTATGGTTCTGATTTAACCACTTGAAACATCCACCCATGGTTATATAAGGATCTCATCTGCTAGAGAGCTATTCATTGTCTCACTATAACAATGGGATTGTCCCCCAAGGTGTCAGACTCTTGCACTCTTTGGGATGAACCTCCAGAGTAGGATGACTTCCTTCTATTCTAGATGTGCCTAGTTTAAAACCAATGTATAGGACTACAAAGAGCTGAACGAAATCTACATATAGTGTTAAACCTAAAATTTAGAAGGGGAAAAGGGAGGGAGAAGGTAAGATATTGATGTAAAGTAAAAGGTGATTCACCAAGAATAGAGTGAGCACCTCTACTACCTTGATGAATACACTAAAGACTGCTAAGAACAAGACATTTTTCACACAAAATACACCAAAGATAATCCAAATGCATAATTATTTTGTATTAATGTGTGATAACATAACACAACATTGCTATGGATAAATATTACCCATAGTCAAATCCTACATAGACCCATGTGTGCATAAAATACGACCTATAAATGAGTTCCCAATTTCTATATAAAGGTGTTACGAATGGATGGAAATGAAAGGGGGGAAACCACCCAAATACAAAGATCAACAAACATAAATCACATATCATATTCAATAAGAATTAAGTGAGGTTAAATCAATCCTTATTAAGGTTCAAGATTCATCCAATAGAAGTTCCCTTGGAGGGAAAATTTTATTAGTGTAAGGGTGCATAAAATGTCAACCTCTTTTGAACATAAAACTTGAGATTTTATAGTTAATAAGGAGTCCTTGGGTCATTAATTTAAATTTCACCCAGTATTGGGATAATTTCAACATTTAATACTAATTTTAAGTAGTTTGAATCTTTTTTAGAAGAGATCATGTACCCATGTTATGATAATATGATAACTACCCTAGCATTTAATTATATTCCAGTTGGGCCCCCATAGTATGTAATTGAGCACAAATTTTATTTGATTTTATATAGGTCATTTGGTAATCCACTTGGGCCATGATGATATCATTTAGCCAAATAGGTGCATCATTGACATCTTGCACATGTAACTAAATTTTAGCACACCCATATTTGTAAGGTCTTGCATGCATCTGAGTGCTAAAATTGATGTAGAGATATGATTATGTTGTGTATTTTCACACTTGGGAAAAGTTTGAAAGGTTTTATTTTATGGTAATGTACATGTCCCAATCTCCTCATGTGTCAATTCCCTTCTGGTGGTCTTCATAGTTTGTGCCCTATTTAAAACCTATACTAGTTTATGAAGAGAAGGCTACATAGTTCAAGATCATATTTTGTGTTTTATAAGGGTGCATATTTTAACTCTATTATTTATATGAAGACATAATAATTTTAATGCTAAAAAATTATTTGAATAAGATTGCATAAGAATATAGGATATATTAAGCACCTATTTCATGATATAGAATTGCTCCCATGTACTTCTCTCTTTTATGTCTCTAATTTGAGGAAGATTGTGAATCTTGACTTGTGCATCATGTTGGTGTCATGAATAATATTTTCATTGGGTGTACATTAGGGGATCCTTATGGGTGTGATCAATACTTCATTGATAAATTTACCTAAGATGATTTTTGAGTGAGGATGTGGATGGAAAGTATATGTGCATGAGTTTGATCTTAGAGAATTTGATATTACATAATAATGTGACTATTAATGCAGTACATTTGAGTTTGGTGCCTATTAAATGGGTGAATTTGAAAGTCAAAACTTTTGGTAAATATTTCAGGTGATTTTCCTACTAAGTAGGAATCCAATAGCATTGAATCAATCCATTCACAAGAGAGCCATCTAGAAATCCTTAATTTTCGTCTTCCTAAATATGATTAAGTACAAGAATCCCACCTAACCTTGGAATAAACCAAGGTACCTTTCATAATAAGAAATAAAGAAAGAAAATTATGCCAAATAGTGCTTAGAATAATGTAAACTAAACTTATAAACATAACTATGCATAAGCACTTAGAGGAAAATAAACTATTCTAAACACTAACATGTCCACATGACACTTAGTAAAATTAAAATAGATAAACTATTATTTACTAGGATGTTAATGATCATTAGAGATAGTTATTAAGATGAATCCCATTGACAAGGATAGTCAAACGTTATCTATTTAACCTTATAAGCTGGAGCAATGGCTTGCTTATAAGTGACTGGTATATGGGTCACTCCATATGGCATTATATTTTTTATGTTTTCAAAACTTTAACCTATCAAGATACCATTTGAGTACCACATCTCCTTCATTAAAGCCTCTATAATTAGACCTCTTTTAAATTGATCTCTTTGTCTATGCATATTGAATCTCTATAATGCATATGGACCACACCCTCAATTCTTCAAAATCCATTACTTTGCTAACCTTACTATTATGGGATCAATTTTGCTAAACTCCAATTGATAAGATAGATATAATGAAGTAAATTTGAGATATTAAGGAACCCTTGATTCATTCCCATATAATAATATGAACAAAAAATTCCCTAACACCCTTTTTGGCATTATTTGAGCTACCCAAAGGTCTACCTTGAGCTTTGTATGCTAGGATCACTGATTATCTCCCATGATTTACTTGATGATGCAAAATAGGTTATTTTTAGTCAATTTGGACAAAGCATTACCTTGGGGGTAATAATTTGAATAGGTGATTAGATCAATGTTATGCTTGACTTTCCATTCACTAATCTTGGTTCAAAGAAAGGCAAGCACATTGTCTAAGATAATAGTGGTCAAGATAATAAACCTTATGACATTTTTTTCATAGAAGTCAATAATAGAGACCTCACTAAATTCCTTGAGAGCTATCATCTATGTCCACCTTGCAAAATATTTAGTTTTGATGAGGATCCATTTGTTCCCAATGCTTGATGGCATATTTATCATGGTGATGAAGTCTATGCCCCATTGAATAAAAGGTTGATTAACTTGTATTGGGCCTAGGGGAGGGATGATCATTTCTATTTGCCTATGAGGAAGGTACACTTATTTTAAACTCACACCATGTGAATATTTAAATAGATTTGGATAATAATAGATATCTCACATGATTTTCACTATAGTGGTTTTTAATGAGTAATGACTTCTTGGTGATCCATTATGGAACTCTTCTAGGATCTTGTTCTCCTATTGCTACTCTATGCATCATAATATACTTCCATTGATATCTCTTCTAAATAGCACACCGCTAACAAGCATATAATGAATGGATTATAATCTATAAAGTTTATGCTTATATTTATTCAAGCCCTATAGATACATGTCATTTTGAAGAAAGATCCCCATGCTCTCAATCTAGCTTATTGGGGTGTCATAGTTTTCTGGTTGATTCTCGTACAATGCAAGAACTGTGTAGTCTCCATTCTTCAGATTTTTTGCTATCTCTTCATAGAGTCCCTTACCTCACACTAGTTTAGTGATTTAGATGTCTATGCCATAATTTATCACCTTTATGACCCAACTAACTCTATTTTTCCCTATGTCCTTAAAAAGTAAGAATTCCTTTATACTTTAGTGTGAGACCATGAGATAGATCTTATTACTGGAGATCATGTGTTTAAATTTATTGAGAAATCTTATTACCTAATGGATGTGTTTCTGTAAAAAGCTATAGAGGCACTCATAATCCTTGAACATCTAGATAAAGAAAGAAATAGTTTACTCTAGCTGGTCATTATTCTACTATGTAGGGATAGATAAGATGCCTTTATCTCTACCAAATTCATAAAGGATAAAATGCTTGTTGTAATCTAGGATTATCAATGTATCATCTTCTATGATGTCATGCTTGATGGCCTTGAAACTATTTTAAACTTATTGCTTCCATATAGATGTATATATCTTCTTGATAATTATTTTAAGGGGTTTGACTAGAGTCACAAAATAAGAGTTGAAAATTTTGGCACGAACCTTATGACAAATTTTAATTTTCTTAACATGTTTTAGAGACCCTTCTTGTAACCTAGGAGTGAGACTGATATAATGTATTTGAATCATTTAAGATTGATTTTGAGTCCTTATTTGGAGAGGATCTATCATAAAAGATTGACTTTATGTACTATGAATAAATACTTTCTAAATTTTAAAGAGATCCCAAACTCTCAACATTTTCAAAGACTTATTCTATGTCACCCAATTGATCCCCTGCATGCTTTGAGAAAATAGTTGTGTCATCGAGATAAAATAAGATTGCATTATTAAGGATTACCTTGAATTTCATATCTATGGAACTTTATAAGGTATCCCCTACATTTTAAATACCAAAAGTCATCCTTTGGTATTTAAAGGTACCCCATTTAATGGTAACTATAGTTTTTAATCAATCACACAACCACACAAGCACCTAGTTATGACATGAATAGCCATCTAGAAATAAAAATATTTTTGTGCCTATGACTATTTTTATAATTTATTCCATTAGTGACATTGGGTAGTGGTATTTGATGGAGGCTTTGTTGAGGTCCCTAAAATCCATGCACAAGTGGATCTCTCGATTCTTTTTGTTCACTAAGACTGAATTAACCATTCATAAATAATGTTTTATTGGAGATCCTTCCTCATTAAGGGTTCAATATTTATATTAACCAAACTTTAATTTTTATTGACTAATCTAGTGTTGGGTTTGATCTTGATCTTATATTGGGCAAAGCCTAGATCAAAGCCCTTAAGGTTACTATATCTCCATGAGAAGATATCACTATACCTTCTTCTTAGATCAATGAATTATTTGATTTTTTATTGAGAGCATACCTTACCAATATTCAATATATTTTTATCAAATATGGACACCAAATTTAAGACCTCCTTTTTCACCATCATGTTTCTCAGCTAGCCTTTAAACTAGTCACCAGAATTGAATATACTCTCCAGTGTGACTAGCACCTTAAACACCTTATTTTCCTTTAGTTTAATTATCTAATATTTATATTTAGCTTAGAGTTGAGGTTGGTTATTTTAACATAAATTAAATTTATCTTATAAGAGGTTTATTATTTATTCATTTATATTAAATATTTTCCAATTACTTATGTTGTCTAAGATAACTGGTCTAATTATGAGTGTTATGAATTGTTTGGATTCATTTTCATATTACATGATAGGTCATATTGTGATATAATGGTAATGATCCTATAAACATCATCATTATAAACCCTTAGTATGGTTTGGATATTAAAATCATCTAACTCTTCGATCATGTTCCATGCCCTATACTTGTAATCTCATAGCACATTCTTTTTAGATATGTTCTACGCTCTGACCTAATTCACCACTAAATAATTACCCCTAAAGGCTTGCATCATCTTAATCCATTTATTATGCACCAATTTGAGACATTAGAGTAGAACTTGATACTCAATAACATTGTTTGTGTAGCCAAACTAAAATCTAAATGCATTGAAATACTTCTCCTTTTAAGGGAAGACCATTACAACACTGGATCCTATTCCATTTTTGCTTTAAGATCCATCAAAGTATAAGTTCCATATACATTTTATGTTCTCTTACTCCTTTACAAGTTCAGGAAATAATTTCACCTATTCAAGAATGTAGTATGTGCCTATAGCTATTTCCTCTATATTGTCATATGGATCACACTCATAGTGTTTATATACCCAATAATCAAGCAAGTCATTCAAGACCAATTCAAAGGATATGATTGTATCATGAATAATTGGATTCTCATCTTGATTGAACAATGTGTAATTTGAAACAAGAGTGTATGGATCTATGTGATTATTTGAATAGGCTCAGCTTTGATGGTTACCTTGATCTCATATCTAGTTCTAAGGTGCATGTGTGACCAATCTAAAGATAGATATTTACCCACTTCTATAGTGACATATCAGGAGAAGTATATATAAAAGTAAGGGGGTAATTCAATTACTATAATATCTTTCTCAATGAAAAGGTTAAAACACTGATGTAGAGTGAGACTCAGGTCTTTGATGAATCCCACAATTTTGACCATTATCCCATCCAATTAGACAACCCATTTTAAGATGGGAGCATATGTTATTCCTAGCATGTATGTGATTTTATTTGGCATCACTAAATTTCTTGCACATAAATATATCATAAAATTATGTAAAAGATGTTCATTAATGATCAGAGAGATGTAAAATGGGGTAATTTCTACTTCTGTACACTTCTTACTTAGGTTGGCAAAGACTTAAGTGTGTAGTAGGTGAAATCTACAATGGATCAAGAGGTTAGAAACCACTTAGTTCATCCTACATTATATTCCTTTAGGAAGGAATGGCGAGTGTGTCCCACATGGAACATTAAGCCTAGTCTTCTTCATTTTCTTGACTATGTTAAAAGGTATTTGAATCCATTTAACCCTTACCTTTTGAATTTTTATCTCTTCTTGCTCCCATGTAGTAGTCTAGGGCTATATTTTCTTATGCATATCTTGTTTCATGTATGCTAAAGGTTACAAATGTGATTTAACTTAGGCATATACATGTTAAACCAAGGGGACATAAGTTGAACGTATTGAAATGAATCTTCCTCCATCATTTCTATATTTTTGAATGTTATTTTAAAAGTAACTAGGTGGATTTTTACTCCTAGTACTTCATTTTGATTCAGAAAGTCAAAGAAAATTTCTTGCCAATTTAAGAGGGTAGATCCATATTGTTATTTAATTCATACCTATTTTTTATCCCTTGGTTGATATGAAATAAATGGATTCTCCTAAAGAGGTGGCATGTTCTATATCATAGGTTCCTCACTTATTTTTCCATTCATGAACACAACTTGATCATATGGTTGATTGCTCAGATAACACCATTCATAGTCTTACACCATGTTGTTTTTCATAGGCAAAAGAGATATAGAGTTTCTTTTTGTGTTAGGATATGGTGAATATGGTAGCATATTATATGTGATCTAGTTATGAATCATCACAATATGTTAACAGGGAGTCATGTTCAATTGTATAATTGGTTGAAGGGTTGATAAGGCTTGGAATTATGTGACTACTACTTTTTATCATCACTAACTCATTTACAAAGTTTTTCAATAAGTTTTCATCATTATTAAATTCATTCAATTATTTATAAGTTGATGATATTGGTGGGTTGAAAACAACATGAATGTGGGCCAAAGTTGGAATGGAAGGAAGAACATCAAAATTTGTACTTGAGGGTTCAATATATAAGGGCAAAAGTGGTCTTGGCATAAATTTTTCTCCTTAAATCATGTAGTTTTATACATAGATAATGAACGCATAGCTATATAGTAATATTGTTACACTAATTAATTAAATAATTACAACCATGCCATTGTTTAATGCTCTTAGAATGTATAAGAATATAGTATTAGGGTTAGGATTTACCAAGAGTGGAACTCGGTCCCAAGTCCTTTGGAATCTGAAATTAAAGTCAACCATCTATTCATATGGATCCTTTTTGATGGTCATGATTTGTTCCATCATTGAAATGTGGTCACCTTTTTCTTTAGAATGCCTATATAGTGAAATTCCTAACTCATCCCAATTATGAACATAACTAGGCTATAAGTTATGAGAGCACTGGAACACTATCCTTTTCAAATAATAGGTAAGGAGTTCCATTACTATTTTGTCTTTGGTTACGTTGTAAATAGAGAAAATATTTTCTATTCCCTTTGTGTGTTCTATAGGCATAGTTGAATATTCTATAGTCAATTAGGGGATGATCTTAAGATCATCTAAGGGAATGTCATTGTACTAGGGAAGAGTCAATGCCCTAACTCAATTAAAGGTAAGAAAGGGTATATTTCTCTATGTAACCATGAAGGGGATAGGAAATAATCTTCCTCTCTATTAAAGGAATCAATCAAATAAAGGTGTAGATTGAACTTTGTGAGAAGGTCTATTTGTTCAACTTACCTTCCTAAATGGATATGATGATACTCTAATTCCCCTTCTTTTGGACACTATTAGTATCTCAACAAAATGAAAATTAGTTCCTCTGGAAGATAGTCTCATCTATATTTGCATATAGATATAAGTATGGTATTAGAAAGTAAGAATGGTTAGAGTTTACAGTTTTTATATTAAGTGTCTTCAAGACTTGAATTATTGAAATTAGCACAAATCTCTTAGCCACTTTTAAACTATCCCATTGGGTGTCCCAAATACTATTATCACATGAAACATGCACCCATGGTTATGAAGGGATATCATGTGCTGAAAAGTAATTTTTTATCTCATTATAGCAATGGGATTATGACCTAAGGTATGATACTATTTTTCTCCTTAGGATGAACCTATAGAGTAGGTTGGATTCATTATGTTACAAATGTACCTAGTTTAAAACCCTCAGACATGCCTACAAAGAGATGAATGAAATCTATAGCTAGTTCTAAACCTAAAATTGACAAGGGGAAAGAGGAGGGAAAAGGTAAGAGATTACTTGAAAGTAAAAGTTGATTCACAAATAATAGAGTGAGAACCTCTACTACCTTGATGAACATACTATACATTGATAATAAGGATACAATATCACATACAGTCCATCATAGATACTCTAAATGAAAAAGTATTTTGTATTGAAGTTTGGGAAAGTAGAAAGACATTAGGAGGGATTAACATTACACATAGTCAAATACTACACAAACCCAAGTGTACAAAAAATATTACATATAAATGAGTTCCTAGTCTCTACATAGAGGTACTAGGAATGGACAATAATGAAGGGGGATAACTACCCAAAGATAAATAAAAAAAATAAATCAAACATAAGATGTAATAATAACTAAGAGAGCTACTCTTAATCCTCATTAAGGTGTAAGGTTAATCCAATATAAGTGCTCTTAGAGGGAAAATTTTGGAAGTGTAAGGGTGCCTAAAAGTATTGACCTCTTTTCAACATAAGACCTAGGATTTTATAAGCAATGAGGATCCCTTCGGTCATTAACTGTAATCTTACCCATTATTATAGAAATTATAAAATTTAATAATAATTTGTATAATTATTTAGGATACATTTTATTAGTGATTGCATGCCCATGTTATGACAACTTGAGAACCGCCCTAGTATTTAATTCTATTCTAATCAGGTTCCCTTAGTATTTAATTAAGATAAGATGGTATTCAAATTTATGTAATCACCTTCTAATATAATTGGGTCATTTGATGATGAATGTATTCATAGGTGAATCCTTGACATCTTGTGCATCTAGTGGAGTCATCTTGCACCCGTATTTGTAAGGTATTAATGTAGCTTAGTGCTGAAGATTATGTAGAGAGCTAATTATGTAGTGTGGTTGTGAATGTGAAGGGCATGAAGGTGTAGTTATATAAAATGTCCAAATTTGTAGTTTGAGTGTGGTTTGTCATACCCCATCCATATATCCTTTTGGATTCTATTTTTACCATTCTACACACCTTTTTCTCATTTTTAGTCATCCATAACCTTCATAATGGTCATTCCACCTCATCTAGATAGTATTCCCCATGCCAATCCTATTCCCCCGAGTCTCAAGCCTGTAGGATAGGAGTGCTCCATTTGTAATAAAGTGCCCTATAAATAAGTGTCCCATTTCAGGTGGTCCTATACATTTGCACTTTGATCCCGAATAGTCATTTTCATCATATCCTTATCCTTAATTAGATAAGCCTAGCATGAATACATATAACCCATGACCAATTGTTCCATATAAAATTCCACTCAAAGCTCACCCATGATCAATTGTTACCTATAAAATTATACTCAAATATAATTTAAAAATGATGTGACTAAACTTAAAAATAAAGCAATAATATAAAAAAAACACTAAGGTAAACTTCTATATTCTTTACACATAGTCACCCAACACAGCTACATAACCTAATCAAATCCTCATACCAATCCCTAGCAACCTCAAACAGTATCAATTTAGCATTTATATGCACATCACACTATTTCACAAAACACACTAGGTGGGAGAAATCCATATGACTTGATCCCTATTTAGAGTATTGGTATGTAGGTAGCATGCTGACACAAGGGATGTGTATTACACATTTAGTACATCCTTCACAATAACCCCCCTCTTTCTCAAGTGAATCAAATGTAAATTTATCAAGCATGATGGAGTGTTAGGGTTTGAAGACAAAATCATCTCCATAACAAGTTCCATCCACAACTACTGCTCAACTTTTCATAGGCAAGCTCACATAGGCATAGTGCAACTACCCAAAAAGTTTAAAGATTTTGTGATCAATTTGGACAACAATGATAGGAATGTATAATAATTTTGGACACTAAAGTGTCCAATTTTTTGTGCTTCTATGCTTTTGCCCAAAAAAATCTGGATTTATGTTTATGATACCTTCTTAGTCCTACATAACCATTTTCAACCTCTATATCATCTATCTTAGTCTATTTTCTAGCTAATTTATATTTCTTCTTATTTATTTCAATTTTTAGAAAGGTGAAAAAGAAAAATAGTTGCACAAATTAGGACTCTATTTATTTATATATTCTATTATAATTTATTAATCTAGACCCTTAACCAAAATAAGAATAAAAATCCATTATTTCCAGATAAGTTAAATTATTTGGTGAACCTGACATACTTCATTTGCATATAAAAAACCCTAAAAATGCTAAGGAAAATTCCTTGATGATTTTAGTAATATTCTTTTGATTTTTCCTGCATATATAAATTAAAATTTCACATTTAATTTTTAAAATTCAACATAATAATTTTAAAAATCATTTCTTTCAAACCCTAGTAGAATATACTAGGTCCCTATGTTTTTAGAGGTATCACCTTAGATGTTAGTGAGTTTTATATCCCTTTTATTCATATTCAAATTTGATATTTTTAGGACTTTACATTTACTTTATTCATTACTTTCCTTCCATAAGATTTTTATTATTATAATTTACGGCAAAAAATTCAATCCACTTTCACTTTATTTTCCTACTTTAATAATGGCCCAATATACTAGTTTTGACAAAACTGATAAGAGGGAGATTCAAGACATTTTATCTAAAAATATTGATATACAAGATCAAATGCTTAAAATACTACAACAAGAAAAAATAAAATCAAACAAAGTTTAATCCTTTCAAACCATAGAATAACCAATTTCAAATGACACTACAGGGGAAACTATTTATCAACAACACCCTATAGCATTCCAACCTTCCTATGTGACATCACTAGTTATGGCTAGTACATCTTCACCTCTTAATGTGGATACCCTTGTGCAAGAGATTAAATATCTTAAATCCAAGGTGATACATCTTGATCAAGGTGCCTCTATACTAACATAGGCTTTGGACTCTTTTTCTTTACTTCATACACCATTGGTATGCCATATTACTTCTACACCCTTGCCACTATGTTTTGTTTAACACAAACTCACTCTATATGACATCAAGGTGATCCAAAGACACACTTGAGATATTTTCATGTATAATGTTTGGTCTATGTTCCAAATGACTAGTTAGTAACCAATCTATTTTCATGGAGCTTAAAGTATTATGCTTTATAGTGGTTCTATAGTTTACCAAATTAGTTAGTCAAAGCATTCAATCCTTTACCTGACATATTCCTAGCTCATTTCAAAATTAACAAATGTGATAAAGTTTATTATGTCAAATTTGCACAATATAAATAAAGGTCAAATGAGCATCTCATAGATTATGTTCTTAAATATAAGAATATATTGGCTAAAATGACTAGTACCATGGCTGATCAAGAATTAAAAGATCTTTTTGAATAGAGTATTCTAAAAACTTTTAATAAGTCAATAATGCCCAAAATGTTTTCTTCCTTCACTAAGCTATGTTATACACTAAAGGAAAGAAAAGTCAAATTACTTTTAATGGGCAAACTCAAGTACACAAGCATATAAAAAATAAAAAATAAGAGTAACAGTAAAGTCCAATACAAAGTAAAAGTTAATGATAGTAAAAGCCAAAATCAACTTATGGTTAATGTGGTTTGAGATTCCCCTCATCAAGTGGTTTTATCAGGGCCTCCTCAATGAGCCTTTACCAATCTACTAGTATTTCCATCTAGATTCTTATAGTAGTTATTGGAATGCAATGTCCTATCTCTCCCTCTTATTCAAGAAGTTGATACGACAAAGCCTCTTCCACATTGATATGATCAAATTACATTATATGATTTTTATAGGGTACTAGGCTACATAGTGAACAAATTCATTAGTTTGTGACATAAAATATATGACTTGATAGATGGAAACCTTATTGATCTTGGCACTCAATTTGAGCCTCCTCAAGCAAAATAAACATAGGACAAGGCTCTAAATTTTTTTCAAATACTTTCCCACAACATTATAAATATGATATAGGGGGTACATTAGGTGTTCACCATTTATATCATACACACCCTCCACTAGCTACATACTAGGCACCTTTTATTGAGTCATATCCTTTGAGAAACATGATTGGTGTGTATAATTCTAAGGTTATAGCTAGACCTTAAATCTCCTTATCAAAGTAAGAGATAATTTAGGATGATTAAAATTACTATGCACTCTTTATCATGGCCTACATTGATCACCATCCCATTCATAGTGTTCTCATAGATAATGAATCTTGTGTCAATATGTGCACTGTGACATTACTTCAGCATTTGGGATATTCGAAGTAGGATATCAACCCAATGGACATAGTTATTAGTGGGTATAGTAGACACATAAAGAGTTCACAGGGTGATATTGTGCTTTCTCTATAGGTTGGTTCAACAAATGTGACCACACCATTTACTATTGTTCCTAGTGTAGGATTTTTTGACATGTTACTTGGCCAACCATGGATCTAGAAACTTCATGTAGTACATTATATAGTTCATAGATGTATGTAATACATTCATGATGATTAGTTTGTTACATTTTGTGGAGTTCTATATGAGTTACTACTCCCCACTTTAGAGCCATTTCCTACTATCTAGTCACCATTTTTAGCTCTTCCACCAGTTATAATTATTCCTCTAGTTGATATTTGGAAATAGTGGAGGCCTTATATGCCAACATATAGAGTTCATATACTTCTATGGAGGCCTCTTTTAGAGAGACCTTTACATCGACAACAATTTAAAGATTTTAGACAATTTCTAGACACATTATTCACACCCAGGGTAGTATCATTGAGGTCTCCTGCCTCTACACATAAAGCACATTTTTAGAGAGCTTCTTCTACTATAAGATGGGTCCCTAAGAACCACATATTTGCATCATAATTTAACTTATATGGTAATAATGGAGTTTTATTCCTATTTTAGTTAAGGGTCTAGAATAATAAATTAGTACAAAATATATAAATAAATATCATCCTAATTTGTATAATTATTTGTCTTTTATGTTTCTAAAAATAGAAATAAGTAGGAGGAAATATAACTTAGGTAAAAAATAAATTGAGATAGCTAATACAATTGTTGAAAATTGCTATGAAAGATTGGGAAGGTGTCATAAACTTAAATCTAAATTTCATTTGATGAAAAGATAGGAGCACTAAAAAGTGGATGCTTTAGTGTTTGACATTATTTTTTTTTCCTACCACTATTATCTAAAATGATCACAAAGACTTGAAACTTTTTGGGTAGTTACATTGTGCCTGTGTGAACTTACCTATGAAAACTTGAGCATTGGTTATCCATGAAACTCATTGTGGAGCTTATTTTGTCTTAAAACCCTAACCCTCAATCATGATTGATAAAAAAATATTTAAGTCACTTAAGAAAGAGGGAGGTTAGTGTGTAATATGTATTAAACATAAAATCCACACCCCTTGTGTGGGCACTCTCCCTATATACCAATACTCCAAAGAGGGATCAATCCATATGTAGTTCTCTCGCCTAATGTGTTTTGTGCAATATTGTGATATAGATGAAATTTCCAATTTGATAGTGTTTGAGGTGGCCAGGGCCTAATATGAGGATTTGAGTAGGTTTTCATCTATATTGGGTGATTATGTGTAAAAAATATGGATTTTTACCTTAGTGCTTAGCCTATGTTCTTGTTTACTTTGTAAGTTTTATCACACCCCTTGTAAATGATCTTTGAGAGGGCTTTTATAGGGAATAATTGATCATGTATTTACACTAGGATGACTTAATTAAGCATAAGGACTGGATGAAATTGACCATTAGGGATCAAATTAAAAATTCACAGGAGCACTAAAAATGGGATACTTTAGTGCCCATTACTATATCCTAAATGGGCCACTCCTATCCTATAGGCTTAGGACCTAAGGGAAGATGATTGACATAGGGAGTACTATCTAGCTGAGGTGTAATGACTATTTAGAAGGTTCTAGATGACTTGTAATGAGCAAAAAGGTTTCTATAAGGGTCACAAGAGAATGAAAAAGGGACACATGGATGGGTTTTCATACTCAAAATACTAATTTGGATATTTTATATGAATACATTTCCCCCATTTATTATAGTGATGCAACAAAGTGAAATACTAGGATAAAGTAAAAATAGAAATTGTATATAAACTTACATGAAATGGTCAAGCCCATGAAGATGTGTGATGATAAGTGTGTATAGAGATAGAACATCACGAAGAATAAATCTACAAGAGAAAAAAAAGAATATAATAGTTCTTACTAGACATGCTATGTCTAAAATAAGAACATACAAAGGCTAAACAAAAGAGAGAGGAAGAGAAAATAATGAATACACCTCATTAGGTATACAAACTGATACAAAACCTATTGTGATGTTTATTGATTCTAATTAATGATAGGTATTTGTGGTATGAAGAGAAATATCATGAACAGAGTTGAGTGCTCAATTCCCCACGGGTGGCTTAAGAATATAAAAGTTAGCCCTTTGGCTCCATCATCACTTGATATGTATTGAAGCTATGTCATCATGTGTGTGTTAATTTATTTTTGGACTATGAGTCTAATCTCTTTGAGTAGGTGGCTCTAGAATACAAAGTCAAGCTAGTCCTTTGGATACATTATTACCCACTAAGTGTGAACTATGAACTAATACTGGTATGAATGTGTTTCATATGAGATAGCTCATGAAGCCCATGAATGATCTAAAATTTGATAATGTGATGTAGATAACCAAATGTTTATTGAGAACTAGGCCAATCTTTTCCACTCCAAAAGGTGGAGATCAGGCTTATATGAAAGCCATTATACAATTGACAACTAGGCTTATATGAAATCCACTTTGAAAGGTAGAGATTAGGCTTGTATGAAAGGCACTCCAAATTGAGAATTAGGCTTATATGAAAGCCACTCTGAAATGATGCCAACCACTTGTAGATGGATTAAGGAAAATAACTACTAAGAATACATAGGTAGTACAATGAATTGGAAATAAAATAATGCAAATGTGTAGTAAGAACTATTATTTTCTCTTCCTCTCTCTTTTATCTAGCCTTTATATGTTCTTATTTTAGACATAGCGTGTCTAGTAAGAACTATTATATTCATTGTTTTCTCTTGTATATTTATGCTTCATGATGTTATCTCTCTATGTACACTTATCATCACACATATTCATGGGCTTCACCATTTCATGTAAGTTTATGTACACTTTTTATTTTTACTTTATCCCAATACTTCACTTTGTTGCATCACCAAAATAAATGGGGGAAATGTATTCATATAGAATATCCAAATTGGTAGTTTGAGTATGGATTTTGAGACCCATTCATAGGTCCTTTTTCCATGATATTGTGACCCTTATACACACCTTTTTACTCATTACAAGTCATCTAGAACCTTTTAAATAGTTATTACACCTCAGCTAGATAGTACTCCCTAGGTATACGAACCGCTACAAAACCTATTGTGATTTTGAGTGATGCTAATTAATGATAGGTATGTGTGGTACTAAGATAAATATCATGAATAGAGTTTAGTGATCAATTCCCCAAGGGTGGCTTAAGAATACAAAAATTATCCCTTTGGCTCCATCATCACTTGATATGTAGTGAAGCTATGTGATCATGTGTGTGTGTTAATTGATTTTTGGACTATGTGTTTAATCTCTTTGAGTAGGTGGATCCAGAACACAAAGGCAAGCTATTCCTTTGGATACATCATTACCCACTAAGTATGAACTATGAACTAATACCGGTATGAATGTATTTCATATGAGATGGATCATGAAGCCCATGAATGATCTAAAATTTGATAATGTGATGTGGATAACCAAATGTGTATTGAGAACTAGGCCAATCTTGGATACTATGAAAGGTGGAGATTAGGCTTGTATGAAAGCCACTATAAAATTGAGAACTAGGATTATATGAAAGCCACTTTGAAAGGTGGAGATTAGGCTTTTATGAAAGGCACTCCAAATTGAGAATTAGGCTTATATGAAAGCCTCTCTAAAATGATGCCAACCACTTGTAGATGGATTAAGGAAAACAACTACTAAGAATACCTAGGTAGTATAATGAATTGGAAATAAAATAAGGCAAATGTGTCATGCACATTTCCCCTAATCACTGGTGTCTATAACATGGATTCTGATTTGAAAGTTATACCAACTACCCAATTTGAAACTAGAAGTGAGAGCTATCATTCCATGCATGATGCCCCATATATCTAGATAATCTAAGTAAGATTTTACTAAAACTAACCAATCCAAACTAAATTATATTTTATAATACTATAATTGACCTTACCCTTTTGTATGTTTTTGAAAATTCTAGGTTTTCAGCTGTTTGGATAGGAGCACCAAAAAGTGGACACTTTGGTGTCTAGTGTTCTAGTCTGAATATGGTACTCTTGTTCTTTACTATTTTTTATGATTACTTTCTATTAATAATTGTTTTTATAGACTATTATACATTTTTTGAATTTAGATTGTTGATTTGAGTGTTCTAAAATTTATTTTTGACCGATAGAGGGATATGATCTTTTTGATAAAACCCCTATTTATTACCCCCTCTTCTAAGGCTAGGAATGAATACCATATAGTGATTTACCTTAGAAGAAAGATCCTTATAAGTGTGTTATGCTATTAAATACATGATATAGAAATGATAATCCAAAATATGTCTCATGATATATCATAGTTTGCATTGGATATTCTTAGATCAATAGGGGTATGCCTAGATAGATGTAATAATGTAATAACATGTGTAAAATTCTAAAATGAAACTAGAACTTTTGTTTTTTTTCAAGGAGGGTTGGAGAATGATGTCCATCATATCATCCAAAAAGGAAAGATAATTCATGATGTGGAACATGGCATTGCAAACAACTGAAAAAAATAAGAAAATAAAAAAAACAAGGAAAGAAGCAAGAAGTACACAAAAGAGACCAAGGGGATAAGAAAACAAGGGACATGGGCACATATCACTCAAATATAGGAAATAAATCATACAAGGTTTATTCAAATGATGATATACACATATAATTTCAAATAATCAAGATTCGTATGAGGGTCACAAGCATATATACGAGTACAAACAAAGGATAATGGCAAATGTTCTAAGGCACACACAAGTAACAAAATAGGAACTAAGAAGTTCAAACAAATCTAGATACTCAAAGAAATAAAGGAAGTCATGTGAATGATGGAAATATTTTCATATAAAAATAATCAAAGCAAGAAGTGAAAGTATGCAGAACATGTAGTACAAGAATAGTTATATGCTAAGAAATACACACGTGCTATATACTAGCAAATATCAATAGAATAATCTATGTAAGATAGAAAGGAATGTGCATCAACATGATAACTAGTGTGTGGTATAGGAATGACATAAATTGGATGGTCTAGTCATGTAGAAGATGCCCTCAGTGTATAGATATGTCGATGTGTGTCTTGAATGTAGAAGTAGGACTCCCCCTTATTATGTAGAGTGAAGCAATCAAGGATCTGAATGTCACTACAAATACTCAAATAATATCAAGTGAAGCATGGTAATGTAGATAAATCAACAAAAAATATCATAGAACAACAAAATGTAAGTCTAGTATGGTAATAGAAATGTAAAGCATGGATAATGCATATAGTTAAAATGTTTTTGGTGTTTTAAGTTATTTGAATGTTTTTGTATTTTTGACATTTTATATTATTTTTGGTATTTTTAAATATGATATGTATAATTAATCATAAGGAAACTATGTACAAGTAAGACGACAAATTATGTACAAGTAAGCTGAGAAATGTTGTACAAGAAAGTTGAGAAATTATGTATAAGTAAGATAAGAAATTATGTACAAGAGAAAATGATAAGAAATGATACTAACCGATGAGTCTCATAAGAGACTCCTTATCATTTTGTCATATATCAAGGAGAGATGTTGTGTGTGATCATGAAGCATGATGGAAGGACTAAGATCGTGACTCTAAAAACTATGTATGTTATAAGTGCTCTAAAATATATATAGTGGAAAATGACTATGGGGTCCTATTATAACTCTAAGAAGTGGATGCAATTATGGAGCTCTTTGGGACCCATCTGGTACTATAATAATCTTTCTAAAAATGTGCTCTATGTGTAGAGGCATGAGACCTCATTGATACTACTATAGGTGTGAATATTATACCTAAAAACTATTTAGAGTCATAAAACTATTGCTGATGTAGTGGTCAATCGAAGAGAGGCCTTCATGGAAGTGTATGAACTCTTTATGTTGCTAAGGGAGGCCTCTACTATTTCTAAATCTTAATTAGAAAAACTCTATCTCATGGAGGAGCTGAAACTATATTGGAAGGGTGATAACCTGAGTGACAAAGCTATAACCATGGGTGTAATCAACTTGCCTATCTTCATAAACATGTGTGATAGCATGTACCGCATGATCTACTATAGACATAGAGCTCGTAATAGATGTAGGATAAGAGCTAGGTGAACCAAATTTGAAGGGAAAAGGAATAGATATAAATGATAGTGTTTTTTTGTGTCTAGTAGTGACTGGAAGATACTCAAAAGTGGCTAAATAGTTGGATACATCTAGGTATAAACCATGTATGTGGGATAAAATGAATTTAATTAGAGTTTTAAATTATATAACAATATGACTATAAATAAAATTCCACATAAGAGATAGCAAATAAGGTATAGAGAGCATGGAAATTTGCTCCAATGTATAAATTTTTTTGACTTGTAACATGACATTTCTAACATGTTTAGCAAAATAGACTTGAAATTTTATCTATATGAGAGAGAGAGAGAGAGAGAGAGTAAAATATAGAATGAAACCTTTTATTAAATAAAACTAAGCATTGTTTTGAAGGAAAAGGATCTTAAAATGTTTAGTAATAAATTCCTTAATATCATCCCATATTATAAAAAAGAAGTATGAAATTGAAATAATTAAGCTTTACATTAACATATAGTAAATTTCATCATTCATATACATGATAGGACTGATTATGGACTCCTTATTGTTTGCAAGAAATGTTTTGAAATAAGTGAGATCCATTTTTGATTTTATGTGAAATTTGATTTAGATGTAAGGTGATACCTCAAAAAGTAAACAAACCTAGTATATTTAACTAGGGTTTGAAATAAAATAATTTTTAAAATTAGTATGGTGAATTTTAATCATTACAAGTGAAATTTATATTTATGCATGCAATAAAAATTTATAAAAGTACTGCTAAAAAAGAAAATAATTTTCCCTAGGGTTTATAGGGTTTTTGTGTGTAAACAAAGTAAGCTAGGTTCACCAAATGATTTAACTTATTTATGAATAATGGAGTTTTATTCCTATTTTAGTTAAGGTTTTAGATTAATAAATTAGTAAAAAATATAGCAATAAATACAATCCTAATCTATCTAATTTTTTGTCTTTTTTACCTTTCTAAAAGTAGAAATAAGTAGAAAGAAATATAAATTAGCTAGAAAACAAATTGAGATAGCTGATACAGATGTTAAAAATTGCTATTCAGGACTAGCAAAGTGTCATAAACATGAATCTATCTTTTCATTATGGAAAGGATAAGAGCACCAAAAAGTGGAAGCTTTGGTGTTTGGTTTTGTTATCTATTCCTACCACTATTATCCAAACGAAGCATAGAGACCTAAAACTTTATAGGTAGTTATATTGTGCTTGTGTGAGCATGTCTATGAAAAATCAAGATCTTGTTATAAATTAATATCACTATGGATCTGATTTTGTCTTAAAACCCTAACCCTCAAACATCCTTGATAAAATGATATTTGAGTCACTTAAAAAAGATGGGGGATTAGTATGTAAGATGTACTAAATGTGCAATCCACACCCTTTGTGTGAGCATGCTATCTACATACCAATACTCTGAAGAGGGATCATGCCATATGTATTTCTCCCACCTAATGTGCTTTTTGTAATAGTGTGATATTGATTCAAATACCAATTTGATAGTATTTGATGTAGCTAGGGACTGGTATGAGGATTTGAGTAGGTTGACAACTATATTGGATGACTATGTGCAGAGAATAGGGATGTTTTCCTTAGTACTTAGTTTTTATTCTTATTTTTTTTGTAAGTTAGGTCACATCCCTTGTAAATTATCTTTGAGTGGGATTTTATAGTGAATAATTGGTCATGGGTCAGATGTATTAGCACTAGGTCAACCTAATTAAGGATAAGGACTAGATGAAAATGACCATTGGGGATCAAAGTAAAAATGGATAATAGTGTCAAAAATGGGACACTTTAGTGATTGGTGCTATATTCGAAATTGGGTGCTCTTATCCTATAGGCTAAAGACCTAGTTAAATATGATTGACATCGGGAATACTATATGGCTTAAGTGGAATTATCATTCAAAGGTTTTTAAATGATTGGTAATGAGAATAAAAGTGTCTAGAAGGGTCATAAGAGCATAAAATAAGGACCTATGGATGGGGTGTTAAATCCATACTCATACTAGCAATTTGGACATTTTATATGACTACACATCCACTTCTCATAGTTATAGGGGGACTCCATAGTCAGTTTTCACTACAAAGATTTTAGAACACTTACAACATAGAAAGCTTTCAGAGTCACAGTCTCATCCCTTCCATAATGCTTCATGATCATGCATGATCCCTCTCCTTAATACATGACACCATGATAGCGAGTATTTTATGAGACTCATCAGTTAGTATGGTTTCTTCTCAATCTTTATTGTAAATAATTTCTCATCTTACTTGTATGTAATTTCTTTTTACTTTCTTGTAAATAGTTTCCTTATAAATACTTGTATATATCTTATTTGAAAATACAAAAACATTAAAATAACTCACAACACTAAAATAAATTCAATTGTATGCATTATCCTTGCTCTACATTTCTACTACTATGTTAGAATTACATTTTGCTATTATATGCTGTTGTTTGTTAATTTATCTACATTACCATGCTTCACTTGATATTCGTTGAGTGTGTGTAGTGACACCCATATCCTTG
Source organism: Torreya grandis (assembly GCA_037957365.1). Lineage (NCBI taxonomy): Eukaryota > Viridiplantae > Streptophyta > Pinopsida > Cupressales > Taxaceae > Torreya > Torreya grandis. Next base: position 345,448 of record JARHVA010007004.1, read on the forward strand.
GTTTCTTCACTCTACCTATTGATGGGGTATCCTAATTTTATATTTGAGACATACATCAACATTTCTACCCACCATGGCATATTCAACATGACTACACCATCCATGTTATGTCATTCCTACACCACACACTCAAGTTATCATATTGATGTACATTACTTAATATCTTACATAAATATAATTAATAGCTTACTTAATAACACTTATGTTTTTTTTAGAATCCATTTGTACTACATGTTTTGTATACTTTCACTTCCTTCTTTGATCAGTTAGATTTAATAGTATTTTTACCATTTGCATGCCTTCTTTTTCTTCTTTGAGTGGCTAGATGTGATTGCATTTGTTAGTTCCTCTTTTTTTACTTGTGTGTGCCTTAGGACATTTTTCAATGTTCTTTACTTGTATTATTTTATGTGCTTGTGTCCCTTTTGTCAATCTTGATTATTTTCAATTGTATGTGTATGTGGGCATTTGAACATGCCTTATATTCTTCGTTTTCCTAGTTTGAGTGAAATATTCCCATGTCCCTTGTTTGTTTGGTCCCTTGTCCTCTTTTATATGCTTCTTAATTTTAACCTTGCATGTTTTTTAATTATCAATTTTTTGCAATGCCATGATCCACATCATGAATTATCTTGACTTATAAGCTGCCATGGTGGATATCATGATCCATACCTCCTTGAAAACTAACTAGATTTATAGTTTTATTTTAGTATACTACACATGATTTTACATTTTTACATCTATCGAGTCATACCCCTATTGATCTAATAATCTCCAACATAAACTATGTTATATCTTGAAACATATTTTTGATCATCATTACTATATCATCTATTTTATAGCATAACACACTTATAGGGCTCTTTCTTCTAAGGGTAGTCATTATAGGGTCTTGATTCCTACCCTTAGAAGAGGGGGAAACAAATAAGAGTTTTTCCTAGAGATTAGAGCCCTATAATAGTTAAAATTAGTTTTTAAAACACTCAGAATATAAATGAGAATTCAAAACATGTAGAACACAATAGAAAAATAGGTATGAACATAACAACCGTCAAAAGTAGTGAAGGAAAAGAGTTCCCTATTCAGACTATAATTCCCTAGAGAAAAGTGTCCACTTTTGGTGATCTTGCCCAAATTTCCTAGAACCTATAATTTTCAAAAACAAATAGAAAGGTAAGGCCAATTATAGTTTTGTTAGCTATAGTCTAGTTAAAATTAGGTAGTTTCAATACAATTTTACTTAGACTATCCATATATAGGGGGCATCATGTGTGACATGATGGCTCTTAATTCTAGTTTTAGATTAGGTAGTTGGTATAACTTCTAGATCACAATCCATGTTATAAACACCAGTGATTGAGGGCAATGTATGTGACATATTTACCTTCTTTTATTTTTAGTTAATTGTATTACCCAGGTATTCTTAGTAGTTGTGTGGCTTATTCCATCTATAGGTGGTTGTCATAATTTATAAGTGGATTTATTATAAGCCTAGTTCTTAGTTTCGAAGTGGATTTTATATAATCATAATGTCCACCTTTCTTAATGACCAAGATTGGTCTAGTTCCCAACACACATATGTCTATCCATACCACATTGTTAGTTTATATAGTATTCATGGGCTTCATGAACAATCTCATATGGCACATGTTCATATCGGTATCACTTCATATTTCACACTTAATGGGAAATTATGGAACTAAAAGATTAGCTAGCCTTTGCATACTTGAGCCACCTACTTATATTGATTGGACACACAGTCTAAACATAAATTAAGATATGCATGATCACATAGTTTCACTACATAGTGGGTGATGATGGAGCCAAAAGCCTAGCCTTCATATTCTTGAGCCACCTTTAAGGAATTGAGAACTTATCTCTATTTGCAAAATTACTCTTGGTATAGCACATACGTAACATCACTCAACATCACAATAGGTTTTGTATTGTACACATACTCAATGCAATGTATTCATTCCTTTATCTTCCTCTCTCTTTTACCTAGTCTTTTTACATTCTTATTTTAGACATAGTGTGTCTATTAACAACTAATCTACTCCTTATTTTTTCTTAGAATTTTATGCTGCACATTGTGCTCTATCTATATAAACTCATCATCACACATCTTCATAAAATTCAACCTTGTAGGTAAGTTCAAGTACACTTTCTAATTTTCCTTTATCCTAGTATTTCACTTTGCTACATCACTAGAATAAAGTGTGGAAATGTAGTCATATAAAATGCCCAAATTGGTAGTTTGAGTGTGGTTTGTGAAACCCCATCTAAAGGTCCTGTTTTCATGTTCTTATGAGCCTTCTAGACACCTTTTTACTCATTTTTAGTCATCCAAAACTTTTTAAACATTCATTCCACCTCAGCCAAAAAATATTCCCCATGTCAATCCTATTCCCTTAGGTCCTAAGCCTATAGTATAGGAATAGACCATTTGGACTATAGCTCCCCATAGAGAAGTGTTCCATTTTTGGTGGTAATGTCCATTTTTATTTTGAGAGCAAATGGTCATTTTAATTTGGTCATTATCCTTAATTAGGTTAGCCTAGTGTGAATATATCTGACTCATGACCAATTATTTCCTATAAAATCCCACTCAAAGCTCATTTAAAAAGGAGGTGACCAAAATTAGAAAGCAATAAAGAATACAAACAAAGAACTAATGAAAAATTACCTATTATTTACACATAGTCACCTAGAATAGCTAAAGAACCTACTCAAATCCTCATACCAATCCATATCCACTTCAAACACTATCATTTGGCATTTGTATCTACATCACACTATTGCACAAAGCACACTAGGTGGGAGAACTACATATGACTTGATCCTTCTTCAAATTATTGGTATGTAGGTAGTGTTCCCACACAAGGGTTGTGGATTACACATTTAGTACATCTTTCATACTAACCCCCCTCTTTCTCAAGTGACTCAAATGTTATTTTATCAAGTATGATGGAATGTTAGGGTTTGAAGATATAATCAGCTCCACAATGAGTTTCATTGACAACTAGTGCTTGAATTTTCATAGGCACACTCACATAAGTACATAATAACTACCTAAAATGTTTTAGGTCTCTATAATCAATTTGGACAATAGCAACAAGGATTGATAACAATGTTGGTGATTTAACATATTGAGGAATAATGGAGTTTTATTCTTATTTTAGTTAAGGGTATACATTAATAAATCAATACATAATATAACAATAAATATAGTCCTAATTTGTGCAACTATTTGTCTTTTTCAAATTTCTAAAAGTAGAAATAAATAAGAAGAAATATAACTGAGTTGGAAAATAGACTAAGATGGGTGATATAGAGGTTGAAAATAGTTGTACAGGACTGGGAAGGTGTCATAAACTTGAATTTGTATTTCAGTGGGTAAAAGGATAGGAACAAAAAATTGTGGATGCTTTAGTGTCTGACATTATTTTTTTTCCTACAACTATTTTACAAATTGATCATAGATAATTAAAACTTTTTGGGTACTTGGGTATGAAAAATCAACTATTGGTCATCAATGAAACTCATTTTGGAGCTGATTTTGTCTTCAAATCCTAAGCCTCCATGATGGTTGATAAAATAACATTTGAGTCACTCGAGAAAGATGGGGGTTAGTATGAAACATGTATTAAACATGAAATCCACACCCCTTATGTGGGAATGTTACATACATACCAATACTGTAAAGAGAGATCAAGTTATATGTAGTTCTCCCACTTAGTTTGCTTTGTGCAATAGTGTGATGTGAATGCAAATGCCAAATTGATAGTGTTTTAGGTGGTTAGGGCCTAGTATGAGAATTTGAGTAGGTTTGTAGCTATGTTGGGTGATTGTGTACAATGAATAGGGAAGTTTTGCTTAGTTTTCTTTTGTATTATTGCATAGTTTGTAAGTTTGGTCACCTTCTTTGTAAATGATCTTTGAGTGGGCTTTTATAGGGAACAATTAGTCATGGATAAGATGTGTTCATGCTAGGCCAACCTAATTAAGGACAATGATCAAATTAAAATGACCATTAGGGATCAAATTTGAAATAGATAGGACTACCAAAAATGGGACACTTTTCTATGGTGTGTTATAGTCTAAATGTGGTACTCCTATCTTACTAGCTCAAGACCTAAGAGAAAAAGATTGACATGGGGAATACTATCTAGCTAAGGTGGAATGACCATTTAGAAGGTGTCTATAAGGGTTTAAATATCATACAAAAAGGACTTATTGATGGGGTGTCATAATCCACACTCAAACTACCAATTTGGACATTTTATGTGACTTTGTTTCCCCCCCTTTATTCTAGTGATATAGCAAAGTGAAATACTAGGATAAGATAAAAATATAAAGTGTACCCAAACTTACATATAAGGTTGAAGCCCATGAATATGTGTGATGTTAAATGTGCATGGAGAGAGAATATCATAAATCATAAATTTACAAGATAAAATAAGGAGTAGATCAGTTCTTATTAGACACATTATGTTTAAAATAAGAACATACAAAGGCTAGGTAAAAGAGAAAGGAAGAGAAATGAATGAATACACCTCACTAGGTACATGAACCAATATAAAAATTATTGTGATGTTGAGTGATGTTGAGTGATTCTAGGTATGTGTTGTACCAAGAGTAATATTAAAAATGGAGCTGAGTGCTCAATTCCTTGAGGGTCACTCAAGAATACAAAGGATGGCCCTTTGGCTCCATAATCACCCACTATGTAGTGAAGATATGTTATCATGCATGTGTTAATCAATGTTTTCACTGTGTATCCAATCCCTATAATTAGGTGGATCAATAATACAAAGGATAGCTAGTCCTTTGGTTCCATCATTTCCCACTAAGTATGAACTATGAATTGATATCAATATAAATGTGTGTTGTATGAGATGGATCATGAAGAAAATGAATGATTCATAATTTGATAATGTTGAATGGATAGATGAATGTGTAATAAGAACTAGGTCAATCTTGGCCACTCTGAAAGGTGGAGATTAGGCTTGTATGAAAGCCACTATGAAACTAAGAACTAGGATTATATGAAAGCCACTCCAAAATGATGCCAACCACCTAAAGATGGAATAACGCATGCATATATTAATAATATATGGGTATTCTAATGATCTAGAAATAAAATAAGGAAAATGTGTTTGATGCATTTCTCCTAATCATTGGTGTCTCTAATATGGATTTTAATCTAGAAGTTGTAAAAACTACCCAATCTAAAACTAGAAGCAAGAACCATCATGTTGTGCATGATGCCCCATATATCTATATAATCTATGTAAAACTATACTAAAACTACCCAATCTAAATTATACTTTATATAAAAAATCCATAATTGACCTTAGCTTTCTATCTATTTTTGAAAATTTTGGGTTTTTAACTATTTTGACAAGAGTGCCAAAAAGTGGACACTTTACTATAAGGTGTTATGGTCTGTATGGGGTGCTCTTATCCTTTACTATTTTTTATGAGTGTTTTATGTTTGTCCCTATTTTTTAGTCTATTATACATGTTTTTAATTTTGATTATTTTTTTAAGTGTTTTGAAAACTAATTTTAACTAGTAGAGGGCTCTAATCTCTATGATAAAACCTTTGTTTGTCACCCCCTCTTCTGAGGGTAGGAATGAAGACCCTAAAAAGACACCCTTACAGTAAATATCCTTGAAAGTGTGTTATAATACAAAATACATGATAGAGTAATGATGATAAAAAAAATATTTCTCAAGATATATCATAGTTTGTGTTGGATATTGTTAAATCATAGGGGTATACCTAAATAGATGTAACAATGTAATAACATGTGTAGTATACTAAACTAAAACTAGAAAATTTATTATTTTTCAAGGAGGGATGGAGCATGATGTCCATCATGGCATCCAAGAAGAAAGATAATGCATTATTTAGATCATGGTATTGTAAATAATTGAGAATCAAATAAGCAAATAAGCATGTAAGGCAAAAAGTAAGAAAAATACAAAAGAGGCAAAGGGGCCAAGTAAACAAAGAATATTGGCACATGTCACTCAAATTGGGAAAGAAATCATAAAAGTTTTCTTTAAATTCCTACATACACCTATAAATACAATCAAGAAAGATTGGCATGAGGGCCACATGCACATACAAGAGTAAAAACAAATGATATTGGCAAATGTCTTAAGGCACATACAAGTAATAAAATAAGAACTAAGAAATGTAATCACATCTAGCTACTAAAATAAAGAAAGTAAGGCATGTAAATTCTATAAATACTATCACATATAATTAATCAAAGCATGAAGTGAAAGTATGCAAAACATGTAGTACAAACCTGGGTATATTCTAAGAAATACACAAGTGTTGTATACTAGTGAGTGTCGATAGAATAATCTATGTAGGATAGTAAGTAATGTACATCAACATTATAACTATAGTGTGTGGTGTAGAAATGACATAACCTAGATGGTGTAGTCATCTAGAATATGCCCTCGATGGGTAGATATGTTGATGTATACCTCAAATGTAAAAGTAGGATAACCCCTCGATGGGTAGAGTGAAGCAATCAAGGATCTAGGTGTCACTACACACACTTGAATAAGATCAAGTAAATAATGGTAATGTAGATAAATTTACAAATAATAACATATAAAATAGAAATGTAAGTTTAGCATGGTAGTAAAAATGTAAAGCATAGAAAAAGCATACAATTGAAAAGTTTTGGTGTTTTGAGTTATTTTAATGTTTTTGTATTTTGACATGTAATATTATTTTTAGTATTTTGAAATATTTTATTGTACAAGTAACCATAAAGAAACTATGTACAAGTAAGTTGATAAATTATGTACAATAAAGACTGAGAAGAAATGATACTAACTAATGAGTCTCATAAGAGACTCCCTATCATGGTGTCCTATATCAAGGAAAGGGATCATGCATGATTGTGAATCATTATGGAAGGGTTAACACTATGAGTCTAAAATATGTGTATGTTGTAAGTGCTCTAAAATCTCTATAGTGTAAAATGACTATGGGGTCCCCTTGTAACTTTGAGAAGTTGATGCAACTATGGTGATCTTGGGGACCCATCTAGTAGTAGAATAATCTCTCTAAAAATATGATCTATGTGTAGAGGCATTAAACCTCAATGATACTACCCTGGGTGTGAATACTATAGTTAAAAATTGTTTGGATTCTTGAAACTATCGCTGATGTAGTGGCCACTCTAAAAGAGGCCTATATGGAAGTCTATAAACTCTCTGTACTAGTGAGGGAGGCCTTGACCATGTCTAAATCTCAACTAGAGGAAGAATAGTAACTATATTAGAAGGGATGCTACCTTGGGTGCTAAATCTATAGCCATGGGTGTAATCAACCTACATATCTTCATAAACTTGGGTGATATCATGTAGCACATGATCTACTATAGGCATAGAGCTGGTAGTAGGTGCAGGATAAGATACTGGAGAACAACCTCAATGATACTACCTTGGGTGTGAATACTATAGCTAAAAATTGTTTTGAGTCCTAAAACTATCATTGATGTAGTGTTTGCTCTAAAATAGGCCTATATGGAATTCTATGAACTCTTTGTACTAGCGAGGGAGGCCTTGACCATGTCTAAATATCAACTAGAGGAAGAATAGTAACTATATTAGAAGGGATGCTACCATGGGTGATAAATCTGTATCCATGGGTGTAATCAACCTACATATCTTCATAAACCTGGGTGATATCATGTAGCACATGATCTACTATAGGCATAGAGTTGGTAGTAGGTGTGGGATAAGATCTAGGTGAACCAAGTTTGAAGGGAAGAGGAATAGATATAGCCACTAGTGTTTTTTTGTGTCTAGTAGTGATGGTGAGATACTCAAAAGTAGCCAAAGAGTTAGATACATCTAGGTAGAAAGCATTTATATGGGATGAAATGCATGTAATTGGAGTTATAACTTGTATAGAAATATGATTATAAAGAACATTCCATATGAGAGATTGAAAATAAGAGACAGAGATCATGTAAATTTATACTAATTCATAAAAATCATTGAGTTATAACATGATATTTCTAACATGTTTAGCAAGATACAGTTGAAAATTATTTCACATGAGAGAGAGAGAGAGAGAGAGAGAGAGAGAGAGAGAGAGAGAGAGAGAGAGAGAGAGAGAGAGAGAGAGAGAGAGAGAGAGAGAGAGAGAGAGAGAGAGAGAGAGAGAGAGAGAGAGAGAGAGAGAGAGTATGTAAAATAAATAATGAAACCTTAAATTAAAGAAAAGTAAACATTCATTTGAAGGAAAGGGATCTTAACATGTTTAGTAATAAATTTATTAATATCATCACATATTATATAAAGTAAGCATGAAAGGGAAAGAATGAAGTTTTGCATTAACATATAGTAAACTTCATTATTCATATACATGATAGGACCGACTATGGACTACTTATTATTTTCAAGAAATGTTTTGAAATAAGTGATATCTATTTTTGATTTTATGTGAAATATGATTTAATTAAAACAAAAAATTGGAATATGCATAAAAAGGATACAAATCTTACTAGCATGTAAGGTGATACCTCAAAAAGCATAGTGACCTAGTATATCCTACTAGGGTTTGAAATAAATAATTTTTAAAATTACTATGATGAATATTAAAAATTAAATGTTAAATTATGATTTATATATGTAGCAAATGTTAGAAGAATATTGCTAAAATTGACAAGAAATTTTCCATAGGGTTTTTAGGGTTTTTGTGCACAAATGAAGTAATTTGGGTTCACCAAATGATTTATAATATTTATGATTAATGGAGTTTTATTTCTATTTTAGTTAAGGGTCTAGATTAAGAAATCAATATAGAATATAACAATAAATACAATCCTAATTTGTGTAACTATTTGTATTTTTAACCTTTCTAAAAATAGCAATAAATAAAAAGAAATACAACTTAGCCAGAAAAATATAATAAGATAACTAATACAGAGGTTGAAAATGGCTATGTAAGACTAGGAAGTTGTCATAAACCTAAATCTAGATTTCATTGGGCTAAAGGATAGGATCACCAAAAAATGGATGCTTTGGTGTCTAACATTGTTGTCTATTCCTACCACTATTATCCAAACTAATCATAAAGACCTTAAACTTTTTGGGTAGTTAAAATCTACTTGTATGAGCATGCCTATGAAAACTTGAGTGATGGTCATTGACAAAACTCACTTTGGATCTAATTTTGTCTTCAAACCCTAATTCTCCATCATGCTTGATAAAACAACATTTGAGTCACTTGAGAAAGAGGGGGGTTAGTGTGAAAGATGTACTGAATATGCAATCCACACCCATTGTGTGGACACACTACCTACATACTAATATTCCAAAGAGGGATCAAGCTATGTAGTTATTCCACCTAGTGTTCTTCATGAAATAGTTTGATGTAGATGAAAATGGTAAATTGATAGTGTTTGAGGTGGCTAGGGCCTAGTATGAGGATTTTAGTAGGTTTACAACTATGTTGGGTGAGTATGTGTAAAAATAGAGAATTTTACCTTAGTGCTTTGTTTGTATTCTT